>JAJFZO010000447.1:1800000-2172500 GCA_021397835.1 Moringa oleifera
AAACAGTACAAAATAAAAACAATATGAAGGAAGGAAAAACTTAAAATAGGATAGTTAAACTTGATTTTTAGAACCAGCTCTGATACTAAATGATGCGAACTTCAAAGAGCTTGCCTTGAAACCCAACAAGCACATTGGATACTTGTCCAAAAAACTAAAAATTTTAATTCAATAGAAAAAACTTTGATCAAATGATTACTCAAATTAAGAATAGTAGGTATATAGTTTGAATACCATAAGGAAGAACACTTGATAAGCTCATAATAATTCTCTGAAAAACCAAAGAGAAAGTGACCTTCACATTAAGTTTCATTCATTAATGTTGTTTCTACAAAGTTTGCACCCTCTTTAAATATGGTAAGGGAAAACATAGAACAAAAAACATATATGCTAAATTCAAAAAAAAATCTTAAATTTAAAAAAAAAATCCTACAATAAAAAAATATTGTAAATTTGAAAAGCAAATAATGGCAAATATTTTGACCACTTCTGGAATGTAAATATTCTAAAAAATAAGATGTTTCTTCCTTTTCATTTCTTGATTTGCTTCTTCTCCTTGTATCTTTTCCCTCATTCTTGAAATTCTTATGGTTTCTTATGAATTTCTTGAATTTTCTAGTGGTGAGAGCTTATGTCCTTCTTATTGCTCGCCTCATCACTAGAGTCTTTCTTCTGATTGGCAAATGGCTTAAGTGCAATTACTTTTTTCTTGTTGCTCTTTTCCTTTCATCACAATCTCGTGAATCATAAGAGATCTCATGAGTTGCAAGTTCTTCAAATCTTTAACCTCTGTAATAGCTTTAACTTTAGGATCCCAACTAGAAAGCAAATATGTTAAAATCTTTCTAAACATTTTTTTGTTCAGATAAACTCTACTATAGTTCTTTAAAGCATTTAATGTCCATAAATCTCATAAACATTTCATCGATTGTCTCTTCCAAATTTATTTTAAACAATTCACAATTATGAACAAGCATGCTAACTTTAGACTCTTTCTGTTGATTTATTTCCTCCTAAGTAACTTCTAAAGTTTTCCATATTTTCTATGCATACTCACATGCATAAATTCTATTACACTTTCCTTTGTCAAGTGAGCAATAAAGAATATTTATCGCTTTTACATTTACACTTTCTTTTTTCTTGTCATCTTCATTGTATTCATACTCTTTTTTCTTAATCTCTCTACCATCCAATAGTTTACTAGGGATATAAGGGCCACTCTTTATAATTTTTCATAAATTAAAGTCAATAGATATCAAATATATTTTTATTCTAGCTTTTTAATAATTATAGTCATTTTTACCAAAGTATGGATGCCTAGTTGTAGAGAGTCCTCCCACAAGATTAGTTCTTATGGTTACCATATACATCTTTAACCCTAAACACTTAAGTTTAATAAAGTTTGAATACCTCGCTTTGATACCACTTATTGGCCCTAAGTAACCCAAGATGGAGATAAATTAAGTATTTTAAAATTTTTTAGTTATATAGTAATATTTTAACTTTTTTTTAACAAAAATCTAACTATTTTAACAATATATTCATGAATAAAATTATAAATTTAAAAGATAAGGGTTAAAGAATGTATATACAAGATTTTATATGGTTCGGATTTTTCGGCCTGCGTCTACGCCTTCAAATAACTTGCTTGAGGGTTCTTCACTAGCTTTCACATAAATAATTCTTGATTTTTCAAAACCAAGTCTTTTTACGAATAGTGAATCCCCTCACAACAAAACCTAAACTCAAACATTTGTTCCAAATAATTATAACCCAAGAAAAACTCTCTTAAAAGTGGATACAAATATAATAAAAGCTTTAAATTTCATGAACTTTAATGCTCAATAGATGAGATGAAGATTAGATTAGTAAGAATGAAAACCTCTCTAGAAAAGTGTACACCCAAGCTTTTCAGTTGCATAAAAGTTATAGAAAATACATTTTGAAATCCATTTGTACTCTTTTTTGAAAAATAAATCTATTAGACACAAAAATAGAAGAAGAAAATTTTAAGTCACACATACCGTCAACAAAATGGTATCATAGCTCAGTACAATGATACCATGCTAACTACTACCTGATAAGGTGCTATTGTTCAAAAGATCCATTAAATGCAAAATTTAAATTTTTCTCCTAAAACCGTAGTGGGATCGTGGCTTGATGCAATGGTACCGCACCAAACACTACCTAACAGCGTACCACCACATTTCTTGTGGGAGCAGCCTCACTAACTTACAGCATGATGATAGTGATAGTACTACGCCAATCACTAAAAGGTCTCATCATACTTCTTGCGAAAGCTCTTTATTTGCTTAACACAATGGTGATACTGCGCCCAGTCCATAGTAATACCATGTTAGCTATTATTTAGTGAAGTAAAACTCCCTTCTAGCAACGTGGTATCGCAGTATTTACTAAATTTGGTCTTTTGTGTGATAGGTATCGTAATTTTCCAAGGTTTAAAAATATGCATTCTCTTGAATCTTAGAAATGACTAAGTGTTGGAAAAACTATTTGAAAACCATGATTTCTTTTGATAAAAATCATTTTATACTATGCATTTGCTAAAATATTTATTGAGCATAAAAAATTAAGGGAATGTACAAGTAATTCTAGAATTATAAGTTTTTAAACTTTCTAGAGCTCCTAAACTACTTATTTGGTCTTTAATTTTCCTTTTTGTTGCAAGAACTTCAGTGTATATATTATATGCTTTCGGGTCTTTTTATCTCTCAATACTATAATATTCACTTAAACGATTAGTTCTTAAGATCGTTTATTATCATCAAAAGTGGTTTTCATGTCTAACCATGTGAGACCATGGGGATAAGAATAAGCACTATCTATAAGACAACTTTCTAAGGAAGTTATTGGTAACAAGGCATGATACCGCAAACATTTTCTCCTCTTAAGGTTATTCGACAACATTCTTGGCTTGTTATTGTTATTGGAATTTACATATTTTTTCTTTGTGTCCTAACTAACCATACTTGTGATTTGTTACATTTGGTCTCCACCAATACATGTTTTGTACATGATTATTTTTTTCTTTTTTATAATAGAGGCAAGTTGAAAACTTGATTGTTATTGCTTTTGTCCATTTTCATTATTACTTGCAAAACTTTCAAACTTATTTTTTTATTTGCTAATTTTTGTTATTTTTGCCCCTATCGTTGTTCTATGAGTTGACTTGAAAATCACATTTCACAGATTCTTCTTACCTCATAAGCCTCCTTTATTCTTGTGCCTACAATGCATTCAACAATTTTACCAAGGTAATGCTTGACAAATCTGTAGAGTTTTTCAAAAATGAAATTATAGCCTTAAACTTTTCAAAAATTATGACTAGGATCTTTTGAATAATTTTAGAATCCAAAAAATTAGTACGAAGGAGTCTTACTTTGTTAGAATACCAAGAAGTCTATAAGAATATTCATTGATTTTTTTTTTAATTCTTTCATCTTTTGCGTATTAAATTCTTAGATCAAATTTTGCACTTGCTTGTGTGTTTTATAATTCTGAAATCAAGAGTTCTTGGCATTGGTTTGTTATGTTTCCATTTGCTCAAAATTATTAGAAGTGTGCTAAAGTTGATAAAACTCTTGAGAAATATTCAACTGTGGCTAATAGTTGTGTGGAATGGATGCTTAATATTATGTCTAATGGAGATGTTAATGAATTAAATTTGTTGTCACTTTTTATGGAGTACATGGAGAAAAGAAATGAAAACTTATATAATAACAAAGCTTCTTCCCTTGAATATATTGTTTTCAATGCTTTAGAGTATCTATATAAATGGCTATAAGTTAAACAACAAGACCATCTACAAAGGTACAACTTCAACTACCTCTCTTTAAATGCTTAAAATGGCATACGCCTATTGTACCATTTTTAACATGTGATGTTAATACTATGATGTTACATTTCAAGACGAGAAAGTAATGGGTTTAAGCTGTATTATTCGCAATATTATTGTTTCTTTTGTTGCTATAAGGATTGATAAAGGAGTTGATGCCATTAATGTGAAAACTATGGATCAAACAGAGTTTAGCGTGATCATCTCCAAATGCAGGAACATTCTTCTTTTAGACAATTCCTTCTCTCTCTTTTTTTTGTTAAGAAAGAAGCAATCGATGCTACCCATGTTCTAGCTAGGGAGTCCTGTTTTCATGCTTCTTGTAGAGTTTCCTTTGAGTTATTGAGTTATTCAAATCCATATGTAATGGCCTATTAGTTTGTTCATCATCATTAATAAAGATTATGTATATTTGCTTTAAAAAATAAAAAACTTGTTATTAGAGATCATAATCAACCATATCAATTGAAAAAAAATATACGTCAAAAATTAAGATTTAGTTTTCTTTTTTTCAAAAACCCATGAATAAATTAATATGGTAATTAAAAACTTTAATTTTTAAGAAAATAATGATAGAGAGCAAAGAAAATGATTTGTTATAAAAACATTGTAACTTTTGAGTGCAATAGCTTAGGATAAGATTGACAAATCTTTAGTTTTTTTTTTCTTTTTTTTTACATGATTAAGGTTTTTATTTTATTTTATTATTTCTCTAAATTTATTCTTTGAACTTTTTAGATATAAGTAAAGACTATCAACTTAGATTAATAATAAATGTTAATATTATCTTTGTTGAGGAAGATCAACTAAAGAACACATGGAGTTTTCATGTATGCATGTCAGATTAATTTGAAAATTTTGTATTGTTCTAACCCAATCTTAATATTAAGAACTACTGCAACTGTTTAGTTTAGATTTAACATTTTATAACTTGACAGTTATTATATTCAATCGTAAAATTTTTAGGATTTTTATAATTGTAATAATATCTTATAAATTAAGAAACTCATATGAATTATGTGTCTATAAATAAGGGATACATCTTTTAAGCATCAATATTATTATTATTATTATTTTTACAAATCACCTCTCATATCAAAAAAATTTCTTTTATTGTCGTGGATCATGGTATCATATTATCATTTTTCTTGCATGAATCTTGATACTTAACATTACGGGCAATGTGTATGACAAATGGTACCATTATTTCTTTTACAATTATGTATGGTTTATTATGTTGCAAGATTCGGTGGCCATTATGGATAGTGTTCCACATATTTTACTAGCTAAGCATTTGAACTAATGTTGAGGCCAACAACTTTTGGATTTAACAATTTGGTTTTAGACATAAAAAAAAAAACTTTTAGTAATGTTTAGTTGGGTTTTTTATGTTGAGAATTTGACTAATAAATCCCTAATTGATGATTAAATATCAAATCTCAAAAATTTGAAAGTAATAATAATCAATGCAAGAAAAAATTAAACAATCATAAGTACACAAGATTTATAGTGGTTCATTTTTAATTGAGAGTAATATTCACTTTGCAACCACTACAAGAAACATTTTTCCTATGAAAATAGATTACAAGAAAGATAATTATTTTTCTCTAACTCTTTCTTTATTATAATAAAGCTTAGGACTCTCATCGTATCCATCTATATATTTAGATGGGTAGGAATCTCTTTTTTATATAACAAAATCTAAAACTAGCAATACATATGTGAAAACCCCAAAGTATCATTCTATGAAAATTTATCTCTACACATACTCAATAATCTCTCACTTGAAAATTAATTCATTATCTCAATTGTTTTGTCCATCCGTAATGGTTCTAACTTTTTAATCAGTAGCTAAGAAGTTTCATTGAAGTTCTATACAATTTTAGTTTCTCGATCATCTCCATCTATATATTTACTTCTATTTTTTTCAAGTGAAGACACTATTTTACAAAGCTGATCTTATGAAGTGATACTTGACTTGTATATGCTTTGTCCTGATACATAGGATTCTTTGCCAAATAAATTATACTCTAATCGTCACAATGCAACATACATTTTTCAAACTTGTGCCTTAATTTGTTTAGGAAAGACAATAACTATGTTATCTCTTTACTTGCTTTTACAATAGTAAGATATTTAGCCTGTGTGATAAAAAATACTACTATTTTGTATAACTTAGACAACCAACTAATTGTTGTGTTATCTAATGTATAAATATATCCGGTGGTACTTTTTCTACTATCTATATCACTAATCATATTAGCATCAACATAAGCATATAAACTCAAATCTATTTTTTTTAAATACGAAGCTAAGTTAACAATACCTTCAAATACCTAAAAATTCATTTAACAACTTTTTCAGTGTTGTTTCCTTGGATTACTCATTTACTTACTAACAACTCTTACTCATGTGATATATTTGATCTTGTACATACTGTGATATACATTAAACGCTTAATAGCATAAGCATAAAGATCTTACCCATATAGGCAATTTCATCGTCAGTTAAATTAGACTAACTTTTGGATAATTTGAAGTGACTAGCCAAATGTGTACTTACTAGTATGGCACCATCTATTCTAAATCTAGCAAGCATCTTGTTGATATATTTTTCTTGAGATAGCTTGAGAATCCTTTTTTTTTCTAATAATTCTCATCCCAAAGATTTATTTAACAAAACACAAATCTTTCATAGCAAATGTCTCTGAAAGCTTACTTTTAATTTCTCTATCTCATACAAATTAGTTCAATAATTCACATATCATTAACATATAACAACATAATATGTAAAAGTGATTACATCTCTTGATATAACAACAATAGTCTGCTTAGCACCTTAAAAAATCATTGTTACCCATGAAGTTGGCAAACTTCTTATACCACTGTTTAAGAGCTTGTTTTAACCCATACTAACCTTTTTCAAGTTTGCATACAATTTTTTCCTTACTTTTGACTTCAAATCCTTGTGGCTGATGCATGTAAATTTTTTCCTCCAATCATAATGAAGAAAAGTTGTTTTTATATCCATTTATTGTAAATACAAATCTTCTTGAGCCACTAAACCACGCACTGTTCGAATTGTAGTCAACTTAACTATTATGGAGAAAATCTATGTGTAGTCAATATCTTCTTTTTGTTAAAAGCCTTTAATTACTAAGCTTGCTTTATACTACTTACCACCGTCATGTTCTTTTTTATTTAGTAAACTTATTTATTCTATAAGGCATTCTTTCCTTGTGGTAGTTCTCTCAATTCCCATGTTTGATTACTCATTAGGAAATTGATCTCATCTTTCATGGTCAAGTCCCACTTGATTGATTTATTAACCTGCAAGAATTTATCAAAACTCTTTGATTCACCCTTATTAGTTAATAAGATGTGGTTCAAAAATGGTGAAAATCTCTTTAGTGGTCTCATACTCCTAAAAGATCTTTTCACTTCTGTCACAAGAGTAATTGGATTTACCTCTAGAGCCATCCTTTACTGATTTTCCTAAGTAATGTTATCTTCAACTTTTAAACTCATTGTCACCATATCTAATAAATATTTATTTATTTATTTAGGATCAAGTTTATCTCTAGCAGCAGCATCAATATGGATTTAAGCAACCAAATATTCTTAGAAAAGATAGGTTTACCTTTTTACCACTCTAAAATTCCTCAGGTATTTTGCAATCCAACGTAACTGAAGGACCCTTACTGATCGAATAGGTTGTAGTGTTATGACATCTGTCTAAAATGCGTTAGGCAACCATATGTGAGTTTTTATGCTCCTTGCATGCTCATTCAATGTCATATTCATCCTTTATGCAACACTATTCTGCTGAGGTATCTCTAAAATTGTTTTCTCCATCTTGATCCCATTATTAGCACAAAAATGTTTGAAATCTCCATTAATATATTCTCCATCATTATTAGATCTTAAATACTTAACTTTAAGATTGGTGTCACTCAGCCATAGCTTTTTATATCCTTAAAGCATCAAACATAATAGATTTATTCTTAAAAAAATAAATTCATACCTTTCTGGTTGAGTCGTTAATAAATGTCACGTAGTTGTTAGATCTCCCAAGAGATATCATAGTTGAAGGTCCCCATACATTTGCATGAACTAACTCTAGTTTCTATGTTCCAACTTCTTTCCTGCTTTGGAGAAGCTAACTATTTTTATTTACCAAGGATGCAGCTTTTATACAATCTATGCTCTGCGAATTTCAAATTTGGTAAGTTACCATTTGTCACCATAAAATTTATTTCTTTTTCACTCATACTCAACTCTACAATGCCATAAATCAGAATTATACTAATGTCAACAGTATCTACTACATCTTTGCAACTTAAAGTCATGTAGAGGGTTTCAATTTTACTTTTTGTAACAATAATCATGATACTTTTGATAATTTTTTAGGTATTATTATTAGACAACTAACAATATGTAAAAACCCAAAAATATTCTTCTATGAAATTTTTTTTCAGCACGTACTAACACCACGAGGTTCCTTAATTTGTTCATTCCAAGAAGTATTTTTTTCACATAGAGAAAAGCCTTCTAAATTAGACTGATTGGACTTCAATTTTCAGTCTCAATTAATGGACTGTTATCTCTTTGTATGGACCTACTAAAAGTATCTCTCTGCTTTTGTCTTTTTCACTTAATTGTTCGGAAGGTCACAGATATTCTTTTTTAAGGAAATTGCCAAAATTAGTATCCCGCCAATCTTTTTTTACAAAAGAAACTTCTTTAACTAAGTTGTTTTTTTTTTAGTGCTTACATGTATCAGAAAGATGAAAATGCCCTTACAAAAGACAATGGTACCCTTGAAATTAAAATAACTCAAAAATTAAAGAGATTTGTCTGAATACTTTCTCCTTTTGAGATCTCTCTCTCTTTGACCTCTCTCTCTTGGATCATGGTTTTTCTTTGCTCTCTTTTTTGGTTTGTTCTTCCCTCATTTGTATCCAAGACCCAAAGAAGGAATCAAAGATAGTCATTGATATTTTTGACTATTTGTCCTGCAGAGAAGAAAGCTCGTATTTTTGAGTGCATATTTCTCAATCTCGTGTTTTTTCACAACATATTTGTCTTCAAAATCAGAACGTGCTCGAAGGTGAAAAGGGTGATAGGTATACCTTTGAACAATAATGTAGCTTGAATATAATTTGTGTCCTTTATTATATATATGTTTATATATATATATATATATATGTGTGTGTGTGTGTGTGTGTGTGTGTGTGTGTTTGAAAATCGTATCTTAATTGATAAATCGTAACATCATTATGCATTTGAATAACAACGTAGCTTAAATATAAGTGTTCTCCGTTATATATATGAATATGAAATATAAATATTTGAAAATCATATCTTAGTAAATCGTAACATCATTATGCTAATTCATAACTTCTCTCATGAAATTGTAACAAGTTTATGAAATCGTGCCTTATTTTATGTTATAAATAATTTTTTTCAGTTGTAATTTGAAATATTTTCTTTGACATTACAGAATGCGGATAATTGTAACTTGGAATGGTGAGTGGTCTGAGTCCAGTGGTAGTTTTGAGTATATTGGCAGAGATATAAAAACTAAGGGGTATATTGTTCAGAGGGGTTTGACATATGTGCAGTTGTTGGATTTGGTTAAATCTTGTGTGGAGGCTGATTTCTCTATGACTGATGTTGTATTGCATACCATAGTAAGATCTGAAAAAACTGCTATCAAAATTGAGTTAGTGAATGATGATGATGTTGAGTTTATATTGTACGATGACAGTATAGTTTTTCGTGTGATTGTTGATCTAGTGGAGATAAATTTTGTTGAGAATAGACAAAGTTTATGTAAAGGTAAAATTTCAGGATGAGTCAATCTTATTAACATAAGTTGTTCTGGGAGTAATCCAACTATTGAATTAGATGTTTATGGCATTGAACTATTCATCTATAGTGAGACTCCCCTTGACACTCAGCATACTAATGAGATCCATATCAATGAGATCAACTTGGATGAGCGGATGGACTATGATATTAGGTGTAAATACCCAATCATGGAAACTTAACCTACTCAACCCACCAGTGAAGATCAATGTGAACCCATTTCAGAAGCAGAACCCGAAAATGAAGAATTGAACGAGAACTTACATCCTGTCCCACCTTATGTCCCAGTTACATGCCCGAAAGTACATAGTAATTCAAGTGATGGTGTTGTTAGACGGTATGGTGTGTTGGGTGTTGAATTACACGGTCTTATGTCAACTTCTACTATGGAATCAGTAACTCCAATTGACACCCTTTTTTGAGGTCAGTTTTTTCCGAACAAAAAAAAAACTGAAGCGATTTTTGGGTGTGCATGCTTTAACTGAGAACTTTGAATTTAGAGTCACTAGGTCTAACAAATCATTATTTGAGATTGCTTATAAAGAAAAAAATTATGCATGGAAGATTCATGCTGTGAGAGTTGCACAAAGGCAATTCTTCCAAATTAGAAGGTGTGATTTGACACACACTTGCACAGTTGAAGAGTTTCATCGACGGCATCGACAAGCAAGTTCTGCCATTATTGGAGAAATTATGGCTCAAAGGTTGTCTACTAATGCTAGAATCATTAAGCCGAAAGATATCATGGGTGATATCAAAGAACTATATGGCATACAAATATTATACAGCAAAGCTTGGAAGGCTAAAGAGTATGAATTGTCTCTTACATATGGTGAACCAATTGAGTCATATCAACAATTGCCGTCATACTGCCACATGTTGCAAACAATTAATCCAAAAACTAAGGCTCACATATGCATTGAAGATGGAACTAATCGATTTAAGTATTTATTTGTGGCTCTTGGGCAATCATTGAGGGGGTTCTATTTAGTAATCAGACCGGTCATTGCTATCGATGCCACTTACTTAAAAGGGAGGTTTCACAGTGTAATGTTTGTAGCAGTGTGCAAAGATAAAAACGAACAAATATGTCCACTAGCATTCGGTTATGGTGACTCCGAGAACTATGATGCATAGGAGTGATTTTTGCGACAGCTGAAAGAAGCTATAGGTTCGGTTGAGGACTTGGTTATTATATCAGATTATCATGTCAGTATTGCAAATGCCATCGCAAAGGTCTTTTTTAATTCTTGTCATGGTTTATGTTCGTGGCATATGGCCCAAAATATAAAGAATAAATTCAAAAGGGAAGATTTATCTAAGATATTTTATAATGCAGCAAGGGTATATCGAGAACCTGAATTTAATAAATTGATGACTGAGTTGCAGACTAATCACCCTAAAGCATTTGAATATGTCATGAAGGAAGATCCGAGAAAATGGTCATGTGTGTATTACTCCCAAAGATGATATCAACTCATGACCACTAACATAGCTGAGAGCTTGAATTCATGCCTGCGATTTGCTGGAGAGTTACTTGTGATGGCTCTATTGGAATTCATTTGAAACATGATGCAACGTTGGTTCTATAATCGACTTGAGAAAGCTAAGGTTTGGAGGTCAAAATTAACAGAATGGGTTCACTCATTGATGATTGAGAGACAAAAAATTTCATTACAAATGACAATTTTCAATGTTGATTGAAATGTATTTTTAGTTAGGCAAAAAGGTAAGGAGGCAATTGTGAATCTTATTAAACGTACTTGCACTTGTAGAGAGTTTCAGGTTGATCTTTTGCCATGTGCACATGCACTAGCAGCTTCCAAGTGACATTGATGGTTCTGTTCGTAATATTTTTTAATTATTCATTGTTATTGCTTGTATTAACTTAACAAATTGGTTATTTTTTTTACAGGGAACGTAATATTGACTTCAGAACTCTTTGTTCTAACTACTACAAATAGGATCAACTAGTAGCAGCATACTCTGAGCCAGTATATCCAATTGGTGATAAGTCTGATTGGGATGTACCTGAGGAAGTTAGAAGAGTTGTGGTATTACCACCAAATAATGGCAAGTCAACAGGGCATCCTAAAAAAGGGAGAGTACCCTCTGGTGGGGAGAGGACGGTCCAAAAGAAGTGCTTTAGATGCATGCAATATGGACATAATCGATTAATGTGCTTGAATCCACAGTATTATGATGGAGTGAGTCACTCTCGATCGTCTAAGATGTCTGATCAATTGCGTTGTAAATGTCATAATTGTGGTGGAGTTGGGCATAATTCACAAACTTGTCAAGTGCCTCTCAATTCAACTTTACTAAATGATGACACAATTGACTTATGATAATCTTAATGTTTTGATTATATTATTATTATTTGCAAACTTATTTTTCATTACTGATTAGTATACTATTTTGAGATTTTTAAGTTTTTATACGGTATTGATTGTTTTGCACAGGTCAATTCATGTAATGGTAGCAATATTGGCAATGCAATTGATTAGACAATGATTTCACACATTCAATTCCCAACTTCAATACTAAATCATACCTACTGATAATATATCGCCTCATCAATTTGCACCTTTATTAGTAAAATCGTACCTTATAGTCATATCTTAAATAATAAATCGTACATTCAATTTGCACAATCATTTTCGCACTTGCAACACTAAAAATTGTACCTTAAATATTGAATCACACTATCATTTCGTACATTTATTTGTAAAATCGTACCTTATATAATATATCATCCCATTAATTCGCACCTTTATTAGTAAAATCGTACCTTGTATTTGTATCTTAAATAATAAATTGTACATTTAATTCGTACCATCATTTTCGCAAATACAACACTAAAAATCGTACCTTAAATATTGAATCGCACAATTATTTCGCACCTTTATTCGTAAAATCGTATCTTAAATATTATATCGCACCATTAATTCGTACCTTTATTAGCAAAATCGTACCTTAATGGTAAATAAATCGCACCTTCATTAGTAAAATCATACCTTCGATGTTAAATAAATCGCACCATCTAGTCTTCAATGAACACTCACAATATACTGAAAATTATTGGTAGATGAGAGAAGAAGCAAGATGATTATACAATGTATTGAAAATGATTCTTTTATTGACAAAAAGAATATTATACATAATTTTTGAATGTATATACAAATGAATACAATGTAATGTAAAAAGAATAAAACAAATTAACCCTTATCATCTACAATTAAGTTAGCGAATACATATATGGTCATATGCTTCCGCATTTGTCATTGTATTTCAGTGCCCTCCCAGCTGGTAAATGCTCTATTATGTATAACATGTGAGATCCGTAATTGCCACTGGAAAAAAATAAAAACATAGTTAAAAGAAATTGACATTGAACAGAAAACTTCTACATAAGGACAATAATTAGCAAAAAAGACTCTTACCTTTTTTTCTGCTGGGGGACCTTGTTCTTGGGCTCTAATGTGCATGAGAGTGGAATATTCGGCTTATTAATATCTGATTTCCACATGAAATATCCCCCGCTAGCCATGTAACTAGGCAACATATATCTAAGGGGGTTTTGTTGTCGAACACGCACCTCAGTGGGGATCTCTTGTCGGAAAGAATCAAAAATTCGTAAAAAAAAATGTCTGCAAATCTACAACCACTAGTAGCCAGTAAGATCCCCCAACATGGCATGGAACCATCAACTACATTGAAAAATATTGTTCAAATGTCAGTTATAAGTTCTTATAATATTGCAAGAAAATAGTTAAAATCAATGAAGATATACATACCTTATTCATAGTGTGCCAAGCTGGATAATCATGATAAAATTTGCCTCTCACATGATCCAAAAAGTCTAGTTCCCATTTATGGGCTTCAAAATTAGAGTGTGGAGGAGGATAATCAGCATCTGGATCCACTTGATATTCATTGTAAATATAAAAGAATGCTATCTACAAATTTGAGCAAAACAAAGTCAATAAACAAATTGAATATTGAGCATCTAAACAATTAAAGTCTAAGAAACTTACATAGAGCCAAGGATCACAAATGCAAACATCTTATGCATATTATTGAGGAAACTCCCTCTGTCTTTTTCGAATGAGACTAAAATATGCTTTAATATACTGGTTGACACAACAAAAATAATAACGTAATATTAAACCAATATACAAAGTGAAGGCACGAATGCTAATTCTAGTATGGTAAGAATGTAAAAAACAGTAGTTTGTAAAATGACTAACTTACAAAGTCATCGACCCATTCATCATTCTCTTTGAAGGCTCTGAACCATTCTATATTAACCGAATGACCGATGCCTATATTGCGGCTAAAGAAAATGAAAATAAAGTGTGAGAAAAAGTCAAAAAATATGAAAATTCAATCTAACTAATGAAACGTAAAATATAATTGTAAATGACTTACTATGATTGGTCACTCATGAACTCGTTGAATGCAGTGAGAACCTTGTCTGTGAATTTGGCCTTTGCACTCACCATGTGAGACTACTTGGCTTTCTTAGTCCCAGTGTTAAGGTTAACATATGAGTTGCACAGTTGTCTTGACCTTTTACGAGTCCTAACAACTGACAGCACACTGTCAGTTGTCTCAACTGGGGTAATAGTCAAGCCTCCCATTTCTTCATTGCAAACATCTTGTGCAGGGGCCACTTCCTCATCCATTGGCCTTACAGTGTCCACTTCCTCTGCAATTGACCCTACAGTGGCTTCATTTTCATGAAAGTGCACTGCAGGAGCCAAGATCTCCTTTATGGAGTCTGCAGAGTCCCTAGCTTCCTCAATGATGGGATGATGTGATACAGAGACTGCATTGACACACTGAAAAAAAATAATTAAAGATTTCGTCTTCATGTCATAAGTTGTATAATATTATGAAATTATGATAAGATATAAATACAAATAGATTAAAAACCAAAAACTAAAGTAATTGTTACATATGACAGTACTTACATCATTAGGAACTGGTTCTGACATAGGGCGGGGTCTTGGCAACCAAATCCATATCCTTGCACGGAGAGCTGGATGGATTTTAAGATAGCCATTTACTCTTCATGGTGTCTTTCATTTTGGGATTCCATTTGGTTTACCTTTGCCTCAAGAAGATCTAATTTTGCCTCTATAGCAGTGAGGCGACGGTAAACTTCTGAATCCTCTGCAGTCTTTTCTGCGCCAGGTGCTTGACCCTCAACGTTATACTCCCGCACCTCAGGTGTCATCCTCTGTGGCCTCGGCTCTCTTCTATCACTGACGACTTCATCAGATTCATCATTCCTCGGTCGCTCTAAAAAAAAAAGCCAACTCGTCGCTGCAAGTAACATAAGTTGTTAATTATAAAACACTACAAAACTCATATCTATTATGAAGAATACATACCTTGTATTGCTTTGGCAAAGAAGAAGGCAATTTCGTGGAGTTGTCCTAGATGAGACCCTCCACAGTGTCCTCATCCCCACTCGATCGTGCAGCCGGTACATTGGTTTGAGCATGTGGCTGCAATGGCATGACTGAGTCTTCAACCCCGGCGCTCAGCAATTATTGGCTCCAAGTTTAGCTTAGCCCCCATCTGAAAATATGAAATGAAGCTTCTAAATTAAAAAATGAAGATACGAAATGAAGAATGAAAGTACGAAATTAAAAAATGAAGATATGAAATTGAGAATGAATGTACGAAATTAAAATATGAAGACATGAAATTGAGAATGTAGGTACAAAATTAAAAAATAAAGACACGAAATCGAGTATGTAGGTATGAATTTTAAAAATAAAGACACAAAATTGAGAATATAGGTACGAAATTAAAAATTAAAGACATGAAATTGAGAATGTATGCAGGTACGAAATTGAGAATTAAGATACGAAATTGAAAAATGAAGACACAAAATTAAGAATGAAGATATGAAATTGAAAAATGAATATATGAAATTGAAAAATGAAGACACAAAATTGAGAATGTAGATACGAAATTAAAATGTGCTACACAAAATTGAGAAAGTAGGTACGAAATTGAGAAATAAAGACACAAAATTGGAAAGGTAGGTACGAAATGAAAATAAAGATACGATATTACTTACAGTGTTAATGAAAATCTTCTTGCAATCTGCGGTATGTGGCTTCCGATGGAACCTCCATCAATAAATTCGAGGCAATGGTAGGTTCGAGCCTGTCAACCTACTACCGTGTATGTTAGTAGCAGGAATCACTTCGAAGGCAAAAATGTATGAAAAAAGAAAAGAAAATCAAGTTAGGCTTCATAAAGATAAAACATGAATTCAATTAAATAAATGAATAAAAATAAAAAGGTATGATCCTTACTTGCAGTGCCCATAGGAAGCCATAAGCATTGTAGTTCACCCTTTTAACATCCATGGCTCGATTCGCAACTGCATTCTTAAAATGCTACAAGGAGTTGCGGTACACCCATGTGCCCTATGGAAAATAGTTGAAGGCTTCAATATTATCTACTAAATGGAATTGCCATGTAGGTACATACTGGCGCTTGTCATGGCCTTTGATGAAGCCATTTAGCAGATACAGTAAGCCCAACTTCAGCTTGTTATCTTCATCTTCAAACTCTCCTTCGAGCAGCCTTGTCTTGATGCTACTATCGCTGATGTTACCCCTCCCCCCGAAGTATTTAACAAGAATACCATATGGATTTTTTGTAATTTTGTCTGTATCCGATAGCTCGCCAAACTTCAAGCCAGTGATTAGGTAGAATTTGACCTTGCTGAAACGAACTTTATTCTGCCCAAGTCTAAACCACATTTCATCTTTGCGGTTTTGTTGAATCTCTCGAAGCAAAAGATTATGGACAATAATCCCAGAGAAGTTAAAATCTTTGTGCAAATGTAGAAAATGCTCTAAGCAGGTCCCTTCAAACTTATTTTTTTGAGAGTCATCCAAAATTTCCTTCAGGGCAGGGATGACATCATTGTCGCAATGTTTTAGTATCTTTCCAGTCTTTCAGGACTCTTTAAGGATCACATATGGCTTCTGAGAAGTAGAGCTAGTTGTCATCTACAATTGAGCGAAAAAAATGTCAAAATTAGAGTAAAAAATAATAAGATACGATTTAGAAAACTTGATATGATAAATTGATATGATTTAAAAAACTTGATACGATAAATTGATACGATTTAAAAAAACTAAGTATGATTTACCAAAACTAAGTATGATTTAGCAAAATTAGATATGATTTACCAAAATTATGTACGATTTATCAAAATTAGGTACGATTTAGCAAAAATTAGGTACGATTTATGAAACTAGGTACGATTAATTGGTGCGATTCCTAAAACTATGAACGATTTGCCCTAACATGGTACGAATCTGACAAACCAATGCATATATAGACGCATCTAAAGCAAGAAATTAGTGCGCATACACCAAAGAATGAGTACCTAAACATGCGATACCTATACATATACTCAAATTAATTTTTTGATTTCAATGTATGAAAGGAAAAATGAAAAAAAGTACACTGCGATTTATCACCCAAACATCGCAAATTGAAAAATTAATACCAAAGCCCAAAAATATTAACAAAACATGTATTCAAGCTATTATACCCATAAACCAAACTCAAAAATATTAAAAAAAACGACGAATGAAAAATGATGGGAGGATTTCTTCAGTCGATATTCAACAGAAAGGAATGAAGAATTTGAGTTAACTATATTGTTTAAAAACATACTGCTATTGATTTTTTGGTGACTCAATAGCTTGCGGATATTCTTCAAATGTTAATTTACAACGAAAGCGAAGAAATGAACGAACACCGAATGTAGAGGGACGAAGCTAAGTGATGAAGTTTAGCGCTAGAGTAATAAAAGAGGAAAAGAGAGACGTTTGATATGTTTGACTTCTCAAATTCTATGTTTGGACAAATAAGTAATTGCACATGTTGTACAAAGGATAATTTTATCTTAAACGTTTAAAATGTGCTAAAAACAAATATATTACTAATTTTGGTTATTTATACAAATATCTTTATACGGATGGCTACAAAAACAAAATTTTTATTCTTTTTTGAGTACTTGGTAGCTTAGTGCGTTGCTTACTTGAGTAAAGAACGTGTCAAGACGGAAATCAGGGCATCATCTTTGAGTACTAGTTTATATATATATATATATATAAGAAGATTTGTTATGGGGACGAATTAAAAGGAACTAAAATTCATTGATAGACAAAACAGTGGAATAGCAGGCAGGATAGGTAGTAGGAAAAAGAAAGAACATGAAAGCCTGGAAAGGTTGACACTAATTTGCACTATTATAAATGACATCCAAGTAGACAAGAATCCATAACCTCGTCTCCTACTGCTACAAGTACGGAAATCCTAGAGGGGAAGCTTGTTGATTTTACGGTAGCTGTAGTCTTTGAATTTCCTGGGAGTATATTTGGAAGGAGTGTGTTGGTCAACAAGTTGACGCAGAGGCCCTACCACCAACTCCCCTGGAGGCTCCAAGAAAACTGGCCACGACATCCTTGCCTTCTCCTTGTTCACTGTGGTTCTGTGCAGCACGCTCTTGTACTTCCCGTTGCTCAATATCTACCACCGATTTCACTTTCTTATCATTTTAATTTTTCACAGCAAAGCTTATAAATAAATAACATTATTCTCAACAACTTCATCGTCTTTGGAAGCTACATGTAGATCTAAATCAAAGACAGTATGACATTATTTGAGAAGGAAACACAGAGGACCCACAAAACATCAAAATTAATGAAGAAAATGAGAAACTGATTTATCAAGTACCCTGTCATTAAGAGTATTTGCTAGTCACAGCTTGAAATTAAATACGGGGAGAGTTGCAAGGATTAAATTTTATGATAGGGATTTAAACGTCGGTTATTAATTTTAAGCTCATGTCTATCACCAGGGCATTCAGATGTCAAGAACATTGTTCACTTTGAAAACGTACAATATAACATTAACTTGATCACATTTGAGACTCGCCCTTCAAGGATTCAACTTTGGCCCTTATACCCACATGAGAAATTCAAATATTTTTAGCAAGCCAATCCCAAAGCTAGATGAAGAGAACAAGCAAAATACAAGTTCAATAGATTTCTTAACTAATATGTATCTAGCCAGAAAAAAAGTGCTATATAGTATATACTCTAGCTTTAAGATCAAAAAGAAGGAAACAAAAAGCATTAAGAATCAACCAAACCTCAATCTGGTCGCCGAGGTGAACGATAAGTGCATTGGGGATGTACTTGGCATCAATCCAATGGTCATCCTTGAAGACTTGGAGGCCTGGAACATCGTTGGGAACCAGAATGGTGATGCTAGAAAAATCCGTGTGAGCCACAACCCCCAGGGCCAGATCAGGACGTGGGCATGGTGGGTAGTAGTTTATCTTCAAGAGATACTCAAGATCATCACCGCCGACTGCTTCTTTTAGTGCATTAGGTTCAAGCCCTAACCCTAGCGAGAGGCTCCTGAACAGCTTGTCGGCCACCATTCTGATATGTTTTCCGTACTCCTCATTGACTTCTCTGCACCAGAAGATAAAAGTCCTTGTTTAAAACCACCTCTGTCTATAATCTAATGGTGAAACATGTGATGAAGAATAAAGCAGCACATGCTAAAAAGGTAACAGAAACATGGATGATTTAGTCGCCAAACCTGTAAGAAGCTGGGTTCTTGGGCCAGAACTGGTAGTTGATGCATGAAGAAGGCCAGATTTTATGGAAAAGATGATCGACCCAAGATTTCTTTCCCTCAGGATCCTTCTGGAGGTTGGTTCCATAGCCTTCAAAGGTTTGTGCACCAGGTGGCTTAGCATAGAGCTCTTTCTCCTCCTGTGGGAGCTCGAAGAACTCTTTACCAACAGCCTGTAACTTGGCTATGAGATCACTGGGAATTCCATGGTTCACGACCTGGAAAATCCCCCAGTCTTTGCCGGCGTTGGCAACCAGGCGGGCAAGGTTTTCTTCATCTGGGTCACTGAGATCAATGGTGGGGATATCAGGGACTGGCCCGTGGAATGTTGTGATTGCAGGCTGCTCCTTCTCAGGTCTGATGAACTCCGCAGGAATGGTGTCCTTTGATGCAGAAGATAAGGCAACGGCCTGAACTCTCTCGACCTCCATTGCACCTGGCAATGTCTTCTCTCTTCCTCTCTTTCTCTCTCTCTATCTCTCTCTCTCTCACACACACACAAAAGAAATAGTTTTGCGTGGGCAGGTAGATCGAGAGAGACGAGCAATGTCTGATCCCTTTATTGAAGAAACGACAGGATATATTGGCTGCACTTTTTTGATAGCTCTTGCGTGGATGGCAAGACAGCTCGGATGTAACAGTCCTTTTCTTGATGGTTGAAATGAACACCATCAACGTGGCCTTTGGTTCTTCACTTAAAACGAACCAACCACGCTAAGGACATGTTAACTGCTTGCACCCAACGTTATTCCCGTTTTTGCCAGCAATAACATTGCAACAACTATTTGCAATTGTTGTAACTGCGTATAACAAAGAACTCATGGTAATAAACTATTAATATGTTGAAATTGATTATAGCAAGAATATATCCAGAACCATATATATATATAATTTAAGATAATTAAAAAGCATATGTCTAGATTAAATAATATATTAAATCACAAGTCAAATCAAGTCCAATTAGCTTGAAAATGAGAATTAATTTGATATGAATTCTTGAAAGAAAAGCCATGTGATATAGTACATTTACAATTATATTTATGTTACTTTGTTTTAATGTTTTAAAATGCTAAAAAGTAGGCTTTTCCTCTTGAAATCGTGACCTTGAGTTTTCATGGCTTTTCGTGCACGAATTAGGCAGAGAGGTGTTTCCCTTTCCACCTCCAGTTTCTCAAACCTACTTCCCCCCGTCCTACATGCATTAATTTCTGAAACCTACTGCTGTCCGACCTGCAGCGAATATGCCTATGCGCCTTCATTCGGGCAAACTACCTTAATCACAAAGAGAAATGTAGTAAATTGGTCTGACTTTGTTAGAGAAACTTAACAAGCAGGTAGTTGTATGTCTTCAAAGTTGTTTTATGAAATAGATACTGTTCCATCCCATTGAACTGGGGTTTTTTTTTTTTTTTTCCATTGCTAGTTTAGGTAACAAGTTGCATTTAAGTATTAGTTGGCATGGTTGGTGAAGTTGAATTAGTTTTATTTGTTTTTATTTTTTAAGATTGTGGTAACTTTTTTAACACTGTTTTTAGGCATTTAATTGCTGTGCTTAACATGCAACAAATCTTTTTGCAATTCAGTTTTGATTATATTATATAAACAGATAATTTATTGCTCAATGGATTAAAAGCAGTCTTCTGTAGTCTCTAAATCAGCTTTCTCATCTTAAGTCTTCGGTTTTCTAAATATCCAACATATGGTATCAAACCTCTTGTCTTGAAGCGCTTATGAAATTAAAAGAGCTGAAATACAATTCAAAAACACTTATCACTCCAAAAAATTTTAAAAACTATTAAAAATAAATTTCAAAAATTTATTCATTACAATTGCTTCATCAATATATGGTGTATACTGTTAAAATGAAAATCTATCTTGATCCTAATGATCTGTACAAAGTTGTTAAATAAGTATACAAAAGCTCTAACTTTTACTAGATAATTCAACTCTTACACATATCAATAATCAAAATGAGAGAAAGTTAAGAAAATCAAAATGTAAGAGCAACCTTATTTGCAACAATCATCCACTATTTTACTAGAATAACAATACTAAAATTAGTCAAAAAAATTTAAAATCTTTTAAGGCAAGCAAACGAAGAAAACGAAAAGGTAAAATGATGTAAGTATTAAAGTTGATCCAAGCATTCAAGATGCAAAAGATAAAAATATTTAAAAAAATCAAAGGAATATTTTAAAAAACTTCTTAAGATTGTCAGCAAAGTGAGAACTTTTGGTACTAATTTTCTCAAATGATGATGATAGAAAGTCGCTTGAACATTCACCGTTATCAATCTTCAATGATCTTAATTGACGTGAACGGACATGTAGGTCTTGTTATCTCACCTAAGAAAAATCGATTATAATTAGTATATACATTCTCATAAATTGCCTTGAAATAAAACCTTTTTTTGAAGTTATATTCTATGTGTGAGTTATATTTTAACAAAGTATTTGTGCTTGTAAAATTTGATACATATGTTGTATGCTTGCAACATCTATATTAAGATATTAGCGACATCTCTCTTGCATCTAAGCTCTGTTAATGTCAATAAGCATATAGAATTAGAATGTGTTAGATGGTTCAAAAACTATGAAAGTAACGTCCTATTAATTGGAATGAATTTTTGACTAGTAAATCTAAAAGCATTTATGTTGGTAATATGTACTCTATATGAATGGTTGCCAAGTGCACAATCTTAACAACAATATGATCGACCAATTTTTGCACGATTTTAGCATTCGAGCCTTTAAGTGCAATTCATACTTCTCCATTTTAGTTTGTCTATAATTATTCTTTCCATACATCTAAATGAGCTAGTAATCGAAAGACCAATAATTCTTTAATTAGTAGCTCTAATTAATGCAGATGCTTTGTATCATGGAATCTTATAAGAGATAATTGAAAATGAGTATCTTGGAATGCCTATGAAGCAATTGACATTGTTCAACTACAAATAGTTGATAAGCCCTTCTAGCTTGAGTACAATTGCTTCAAGTATTGAGTCATCAAGTTGACTCACCATAAAAAAAAAAAATCAAATTTAATGATCGATAAATCTGTCACCAAATTGAAACAATCTATCACTAAATTTTTTAGCAACAGATTAATGACAAATAAAATTAGTAACTAAAAGCGTTATTGCGAGAAAAACTAACAACTGAATTTTGTATCTATTATTAATTAGCGACATATTAACGATCAATAAATATTTGTCATTAAAGTAGCGGATACCTATTGGTCACTACATTAGTGATCAATTTATGTCTGTCATTAAAGATAGCAACATAATAGTATCCATCGTGGTAGATTCTTGTCTGTCACTAGTCTAGCGATAGACTAATATCTATCGCTATTTTAATGACTGGTAAGAATCTGTCGCTTAATTCAGAGGCTTCATTATACACTGTTTAGTGACTAATAGATCTTTTGTTAATATAATTAATTTTTTATAAAAAATAATTTTAAATATAATTAAACAAAAATAAAATAACTTAAAATTCATAAAACATAATAAATATAAGATTATATATTATGTTCTCATGAAATACAATATTCATATAAGAAATTACGTCTAATTATTAGGCGGTTCAAGGGGTCTGCTTTTTAGAAGGTAAGCCTCCATACTGCGGATGTGCTCATTTATATCAACTTCTCTCTATAAGCGCTCTTGCAATTTGGTTATCAAATTCTCGTCTTTATCTTTTATACGGTGGATGATCACAAAACTTATAAGAACTTAGTTCATTGTCTTCACCTTAGTATATCATGCACCCATTGTTACAAGAGTGAATCTTTTCAATCGATAACCCCATATCTTGATGTATTTCTTTGTATTGTAAAAATTTTCAGTCATAAAATTATCGATAGGCATCATCTCTTTCATTAATTGGCAAATATCATTATAGCATCTTTCTAAAATATGATGTTCTGATATTATGTTCAACGTTTTAGCAACAGTAGATAATTACGAATGATTTTAATACCCATGCCATAATTATTGATTAGCAGTGTTCAACATATCATAAAAATGTTGAGCGTCTGGATTAGGGGATTTCTTCATATATTCTAAATTAAATTTCGGACCAATGGCATCCAGTACCATTATTTTGTACATATTAACTTCATGCACAGTGGTAGATTCTTCCTCGATATAATATTCAGTTGCCCTATTATTATGACACTCATCATTTTTTTCATGATAATTCCAAATGTAATATCTCGATACAAAATCATTTTTAGCCAAATGATATCTAACCACATCAATAATGTCATAACGATGGTTCTGACACTTTCTATGATTATATGGACACTTTATCTTATCTCCATCCATGAATACCGGTTGACTACAAGCAAACTGAATAAAATGTTTTATATCATCCAAAAATTCCTGATTTAAGAATCCATCTATAAGCTTGAAGTACATCCATTGGTGATCCAATATAATCATATTTCTATTTCTCAAGTAGTTCTAATTAAACTAGCTTCCAATAACTTATCTTTTGAAAATTTTAATAATTTTAAAACTTATTATAGTACAAAATAATTATCAAACAATTTCAAAGACACATAAAATGCACATGGCTTGTAATATGACTTGTTTAACGTTTTATGCATGCCACCTAACTTCAAAGGTAAGTGGTCTTATATCATTTAAAAATATACACTCATGTGAATCACAATATAATAACTGATTATTTAACTCATTTTGTAAAAATTTTAACAGCATTTCACATAATTCTCCAAGTACATCTCATGTATAGATATGAGTTAATATTTTTTTATTGAAACACACGCTCATATCCATTAGTATGTATCCAAAGAACAAATGAGATACTACATAAAATTTGTACAAAATAAAATGAATAATAATTTACATATGTACCGAACATAAATATTACATTTCTAAATTGTTCGATCTGGTCAATTCAAGAATTATTATTGAATAATTTATTTTGATGCACGTACAAACACATGACTGACAATAAATGTTCACTAATGATTCTCAAACTATGTATCTAAAGAATACGTGTGAAGTCTAACTTTGCTAACAGTAACACTTTATAACTTTCATATAATAGATTAATTTAATTGATTAACATATAAATAAATTTCTTCAACATTAGTGATAATCATCCAAATATAAATATGTAATTAATACAAACTAAATTTATTTAAAAAATAAAATTAACAACTCCAAAATTTAATTAACATCTAAGTAAATTAATTTTATAAAAATCTAATTAATTAAACTATTTATGTCATAAAATTATAATGTAATGAAACTATTATCTATGTAATCAATAACAAATTAACTAATTTTATTAACAAATAAAATTAATAATTGTGAAATTTAATTAACATCCAACTAATTTAAATTTCATAAAAATCTCATTAAATTATTTATCTTAAATTATATTCTAATTAAACTGTTATCTATCTAATTTAATATAAACAAAATTTTTAATTAACCTATAAAATTAACAATTACAGAATTTAATTAATACCTAACTAATTTAAATTTTATAAAACTCTAATTAAATTATTTAATCTTAAATTATAAACTAATTAGATTATTTTTTAAATAATTTAACATAAATTAAATTTATTAACAAATAAATTAATAATTATAGAATTTAATAAATATCTAGCTAATTTCAATTTCATAAAAATATAATTAAAATATTTGTCTTAAATTACAACCAAATTCAACCATTACCTAATAATATACCATAAATTAAATTTATTAAAACATAAAATAAATAACTAAAAAATTTATTTAAAATCTAAATACTTTCTATAATTACTAAATCTAATCATAATATTCCTATACAAGATTTTCTAACCATCAATATTATCATTAATAATTTTGACAATTAACTGCACAAATTATCAAGTAAAGAGAGTAACCTTGCGTAGTGAAAGAACTGTTCACAGTGGAGAAAATAGAGAAGAAAATGATACACACCAAGACACTGGGCATGGAAAAAGTGGTATAGACATGGCTCTGAGACAAAAAGATAAATGGGAGAAAAACAGTGGCGCTCGAGGGTGAAATGAAAAATTTGAGGATCCTGTGTATAGATAGATGTAGAGACGACAATTAAGTTAGAGGGGAAAGGGAGTAGGCAAAAAAGAAAAAGTTTAGGAAGACAGAAGTAGAGACAGCAATAGAAATAAGGGGAAAGAACATGGCACTCGTGCAAAATAAAAAAAATTAGGGTTTCAATTTATAAGCACTTAATGATAAAAGTAAGTGACGGTCACTAGAAATGATCTAGCGATCGAATGCAATCTATTATTGCCTCTATAGTGAAAGTAAAATCAAGCGAAGGCAGCAATGCCTTCATGACCATGGCTGTCACGTTCAAGGCCATGCATGGGTGCTTTCACGGTAAACATGGCTACCATTTAGAAGGCTATGGCTGCTAGCTTCGAAGGCCATGCTTGCCTTTGCGACCATGCATGGAGGTTTTCACGGCAACCATGGTTGCCACCTTCTAAGGTCATGGTGGCCATGCATGAACGCTTTGGCGGCAGGAATGGCTGCCTTCACAGCCATGCATGGAGGCTTTTGCGATAGCCATGGCTACCTTCACGGCGATGCATGGAGGCTTTCACGGCAGCCATGGCTGCCTTCGTTATCACGATTGCCTTCTTCGCTGTCACGACAGCCATCTCTATCACTTTCGAAGGCCATGGTTGCCTTTATGGGCGACCGTGGGTGCTTTTATGGGCAATCGTGGTTGCCTTCTTAAGTGGTTGTGGCTCCCTCCTGCGTGGCCATGGCAATCGCCTTTGAAGGCTGTGGCTGCCTCCTTAGTGGTCATTGCAGTCACCTTCATGCCATGGTGGCACCTATGCATGGCTGCCTTCGAAAGCAACAAGCTGACGACCAGCTTGCTTGTGCCACCAGCTTGCTTCCCCAGCCAACGACCATGCATGGTGCCTTTGAAGGCAACGAGGTTGCTGTCAGCTTGCTTTAGCTGCAAGCATGCATGGCTGCCGTTAAAGGGAGCAAGCTGGCCGCCAACTTACTTTTGTGTCAACCATGCATGGTTGCCTTTGAAGGCAACAAGTTGGCAGCCAGTGCTTGCTCCTACGGAGGGCATGCATGACTGCTTTCAAGACGGCTAGCTTGCTTCTACATTGCCCATGCATGGCCTCCATCGAAGGTAGCTAGTTTGCTAGCTTCGAAGCTAATAATTAAGTTTATGACCGTAGCTTATTCAGAAGGTAACAAGCTTGCAACCTTCGCAATTGCCTATGAGGTGGTCACTAGGCTGCATTGCCTACATAGTGACAGAAGCCTCGTAGTCGCTAGATCTTATTAGTTACTGATTAAAATTTGATCACTAATCTATTTTTAAGTTCATTAAAAATTAATATAAATGAATTAAAACTAAATTTAACAATGAAAATAGCGTCTGTCGCTAATGTGTATCGTTAATCTATCATTATTCCATTGCTATGGTAAAATTTTCATTCTTTAATAAATTTGTCACTATTCTGTCACTATTTAGTGATTGATTTTGTCAGTTGCTATATTGTGTCACTATTTTTAAATTTCTTTATAGTGACTAACAAGAAATATAAGGGGAAAGATACTTTTATTTTTGTCACAACAAGTAAAACAAGTATATTTCCTACCGTATCCCAACTTGACTCAACTAAAGAGAGACTAATGTGCAGTGACTAAAGTAAAAGTGATAGGCATAATATAATCTCAGGATACTTGATCCATTCTAAGATGATACCATCCACTACTTATATGAAGTCTTTTTTTATGACTAAATTATAAACAACTTGTAAGATGCCATTGCTCGGCGTGAAGATGTAGACACAAACACATTCAATATGCTCATTGAAGTTAAGGAAGACTCATTTGAATTTGATAATAAAGATGGAGAAAAGACCCATAAGATAGTGAAGAGTTTGACAATGTAGAGAAAACTCCTACTAATTACATACTTAATAATGATGATTGTTAAAGTTTTTGATTGAATAAATATTATGAAGCAAACTTTTACTTATTGCTTATTTTTTAATTCATTCATTGAAAATTCTAAGGTTGATTGTTCATAGATGTTAAAAAGGGTGAGATGTGGTCATGGCATTAAAGGCAAAGGCATAATTTTCATAAGGCTAAATACGTCTTTCCAACGTGCGAGCAATAAGCAATCTTCATCACCACCAACTCATGTGCCATAGCATCAATAGTCTTCAGAACAGGCACAACCACCATTCCTATTACGTCGAGGTTCTTTATTAGGACCTGTTACTAGTTCATTTAGGTGTGGATCAATTAACAGAAAGGCATGTACTCCTCAGAGTGTGAAAAAATATATGTTAACATTTTCTTTAATATTATAATTATTTCATATTATTTGTAATTTTATGATTTTTATTTAATTTATATTTTTAAAATTATTTTGTTTAGTTTGTACTTTCCACTAGTAAGGTGGGAATTATCTCATCCATCATCAAGTTTAAGTATGAGCAAAAACTCATGGATTAGATGAGGTGAAATTAAGGGGATGGGTTTGACAAATTAAAAATTTGAATCTAAGTGGTGCTTCGAAACAAGATGTTTTAAATACTTATTATATTTTATTTACTACATTTGATAAGAGTTTTGTATATTCACATCATTTTTTTAATGGTATCCTGTTGTTAGATAAAGTTAAATCTCTACTAGTAGAAAGATTTGAATTTCAAAAGAGGTTTCAAATTTGATCATGTGGTCCCCTCTCAAAAATATAAAAAAAAATTTGATGATACTGATCCCAATCATACCATTATTATAAAAACGAGCTAGTTGCAACAAAGTATCCTGTATAGAAGTCCAAATCGTCAAATTTTATAGGTGCATCATCATTTTATATTGAATTAAATATTGATTTTAATGACGATGGGAAAGAACAAAGAAAAATGAATAAGAAATAAAATGAAGAGTTCAAAGAATATTTCAAATCTATGTAGCAAGAAACAAATCAACTCAAAGAAGTTATCTAAGAAAAGAGTGTCTCTATGTAAGAAGCATAATCACTACTTTGAAAGAATGTTGAGTTTCAACTTTTGCGAGTTTAATATAAGGCAAAAAGATTGAAATTATGAGAACAACGAGAGCAAAACAAAATTTTAGAAAAAGATGTTGATTTTATACAATATTCAATATTACGTGAGATTATTCAAAAAAACAAACAAAAATTTATGTAAAACGAGCTCGAGATCAATAATTTAAAGGAGTGAGTGAATTATCTAATGTCTTTCATTAATATTTTGGTGGTGTAAGAAGACACTACAAAAAAAATCCAGTTTTAGCGATAGATAAATATGTTCTTAAATTAAAAAAATATATATCGACTAAATTTTTTAGCAACGGATTAATAATAGATAAAATTGATAGTTAAAATTATTGTCATTAAAAAAGCTAACGACTGAATTTTGCTTCTATTACTAGTTAGTGATAAATTCACAATCAATAAAAATATGTCACTATAATAGTGACAGATTAATATATATCGTTATTTTAGTAACAGATAAATATCTGTCGCTAGTTTAGCGATAGAAACAAAATTTCTTTGCTAAAATTTAGTAATCAGTATATGTATGTCGTTATTTAACAACTAATATTAGTCTATTGTTAAACTAGTAACACATTAAAATCAATCGCTAAACTAGTGATAAATAAGAATCTATTGCTAGTTTAGTGACCAGTAGTAATCTATCGCTAGTTTAGTGACCGATAGTAATCTATCACTAAACTTAGTGACTAAGCGTCAAACCAATTAGAGACTAATAGATCTGTTATTAATATAATTAAATTTTTTTAAAAAATTAATTTTAAATTATAACTAAATAAAAAAATAAAATAAAATAATATTCATACAATAATATAATAAATACAATATATTATTTTTTGTTCTCATCAAATATAATATTCATTCAAGAAATTACATATAATTATTTGGCAGTACTGGGTTTACTTCCTAAAAATAGAGCCTGTATCCTATAGATGCACTCATTCATGTTAACCTCCCTTTATAAGCGCTCCTTTAACTCAATCTCAAAGCATATGCGATCATACTCCCTCGCTCCTGCATTCTTCCTCCAATCTCTCTTCTAAAGTCCTACACTTTTCCTCCATATGCTCCTCTAGAGACTTACACTTCAGCTCTATGCACTCTTCCATATGCTTCATTTGAGAGTGCATATTTGCATAGCTACATCATTAACAAAGCATCCACTGTTGGAGCTACCGCTTGAATACCATATTAGAGGTTGACTCCCAAGCTCGTACACTCAACTTTTTTCTCTCCATTTATTGCCTTACAGTAAAGTTTAATGTAGTCTATCGTAGGCATATTGAAAGGTCCCTCTTATGGCTAAGAATTTATGATAATTCTATTACTTTTTTTTCGTATCTCATTTTTATTAATATTATATGTAATTTAATTATTTAATTATTTTTATTTTTAAAATTTTATCTTATTTTTGTTTTTGCAGTTCATTTTATCTTAAATTTTACTAATTAATTTTTGTACTTATTTTCACTTAAAAAATTATATCATTAGTTAAATAGTGAATATCATTTAAAATCTTAAATTAAATGCTCTTTCTTTAATCAAATACTAATTTTTGAAATGTATCCAAGCAAACTCTGATTTATTGATTTTATCTGAATTAAACCTGACTCAAAATGATTATAAAAAATTAATAATTTTTTCATTGTTAAAAATAACTAAAAACTTATCAAATAGATTTTACACTTTATTTTGATTTTATTCCTCAAATTTAAAATTTTTTAACTAATTAATTATTTTTTATAATTTTTTTAAATTTTTAATGATATATTTTTAAGAAAAGTATTTTTGGTGCTTAAAATTTTTTATTTTTTTATGATGATAGCTTAAATATTTATTATATCTATAAAACATTATAAGCCAAAATTCGTTGTAAAATCTCTCTAATTTGAATATTTTAAATTTTTAAATCTTTAATAAGGTTCAATTTTGATAAAATTAAAATACTAAGATTTGTTTAGATACTTTTTGTAAGTAAAAATTTGATTGGAGAAAGAGGTTAAAATTTAAGATTTTAAATAATATTTACCTTTAGTTAAATTATAGTATGAACAATAATCAATATCATATACATTTTTAAAATATAAAAAATTTATTATACAAAATGATACTTATAAATTAATTTGCTAATAAAATTAATAAAATTTATAATATAATAAATATAAAAAATCTATTCTTTTATAATGATAAAACTATAAAAGTTTGATTTTAAAAAAATCAAAATAATATCCTAAAACTCCCATATATTTTAAGCTTGTTAGAATATAATGATAATATAAAATTAATTTTTAATATTAAATATTATATAAATACATGCTTGATTGTTTTATAGTACATATATTGGGTTGAAGCTTGGGCTCGTAGTACTTTAAGGAACTTGAGGTGCAAGAAAATCGTGTAAAATTATATAAAGAGTGCCATCTTAACAGAAGATACGGAACACATAAAAATTAAAAAAAATAAATCCAATTCAAATAAGCAGCAATGATATTTAACAGGTCGATTAAGGAATTTTAGCCATGATCTCTAACCTTGTCTTCTCTGCATGCATGTATGGCTTGCCCATAGGCATAGAAATAAATGGATGAATGAAGAAGCATGGTCATGGTATTATAAAAGACTGTTTGCCAGGCTGGGCCTGCACCAGATTTAGACTTCCGATTCTCCTTCATTTACTTTTTTATATTGTCTTTTTTTTTTTAAATTTTAAAATTTCAGTAATAGTAATGCCCAGTTATTAAATATTCACTTTCTGAAATTTTAGTTAAGGAGATGAGGATGCTTATTACACTATCAATATTTTGACTTTCCATCCACCAGAAAAATTGGAGAAATAGATATAATTTGACATGTGAGAAAATTTTTAGAACCATTTCCAAATAATTATGATTTCTACACATAAAAATGCATTTTTTTTTAATTTAAAAATTTTCCTGACTCCTAAGTTTTTACTTTCCCTCCTTTTATCATGTCATTATTTCTGGTTTGCAGGTGTCATGGCATTGAACAGGGTGGGCCCTCCTGTTCAGCCGATCACTAAACCATTCCAAGGGAACAGACCACCAAGCAAGTAGTGAGGCACAAAAAGAGAAGGCATCACGTAGAAGAGAACGAAAAGTTGCAGAATCACCGGTCCGTCTTTTTGTGGCGCACGGTCCATTCGAAAGCGCCAAAACCAATACCCGCGTACGTAACACTTTTGTATTCCACATACACAGTACAGGCTTACTAGCAACTTCTGTTTTATCTTTACTCCTGCTACTTCTTTTATTATTATTATTATTATTATTATTCTTATTATTATTATTTGGATTTGGTCCTTCAACCAGGAGGCTTTGAAGTAGTCCGGTCGCCGGCACTCGAGATGGTCACCGGAGCTCATCTGTCTCCCCAACCACTGAGAATCGCTGGCGAATCTTCTCTTTCCTCAGCCGAATCTACCTTCCGTGAGCTTGATGACATCTTCTTGCAGGTATCTCTCTTCTCTCTCTTTCTATATGTATATATATATATATATGTATGTATGTATGTATTTTTTTATTTTGTTTTGATTCCAATAAAAGCTGGCAGTGAGGCATATATGGAAATGAATCTTTGATGTGATAGTAGCTGGACACTTTCTAGTGCTTTGGGCTTTACTTTAGTTCCTTACTACAGAGCTAGTAATCGAAAATCTCTTTGAGGTTGAGGACCTTTTATTCTTGAAATATGCAAAAGCTCTTTCTTTTAGATGTTAGGAGAAATTAAGGGTGACCTTAGTTTTCCTAAGATTCTGTTCTCAATATTCACTTGAGAACTTGATATGGCAAGGGAATGTTGTTGCTTTAAGGTATATGCAAACCCTGCATTATTTGCTGGCGACCTTCTGTTAACTATCAACCTGGAGCATACTAAAATGGACATAAAGCAAAAGGGGTTTCTGTATTAATGGTAGGAGTCTGTTAATATGGTGCTTGCTGGCTTACTTGTCATTGCTTTTGACTCCAGCATGGAAAGTAATCTACTCTGAAGTAATCATTCAACTCCCATCCATAAGTCAATTATTGGTTTTCCTCTTTTACCCCTAAGCTGGGTATCTGAACTAATACATAGTGTAGTAATTCTAGGTGCTCGATGTTGACAACAGGTCATTCATACTTGGAAAGTGCAGAATAAATCTCAAGACTGTCTTACCACTAAGTTTGAGAGTTTATATTCATTATCATATTGTAATTTTCACTCTCATATATCTTGATATTGCGCAAAATGAGAAGCATGGGCTGGCTGGCCTAAGTGACTCATCATTCCTTCCTCTTTTTGAGTTTACTTTTGTCTCGGAATCTATCACAGAAAATGGATAATTCATTTGGTTTCTCATTCTCAAAAGCTTGAAAATACTTGGACAAAGGAGACTTTTAATTGGTTGTCTTAACTATGACTAATCATAGGCCGAGGAAGAGAAGCTAAAATAAATATTAAATTTGAAAAGTTCTATTTAGTGACTTGATTTTTTTCCTATTGCCTTATGTTTCAAAGGTTTTCATAACTTTGTTTTTCTGTGCATTTATGAAATATAGTTTACTGGTGCTTATATGCTTTTGGAGCCTTGATATTTTCAATTAAAAATTTTCTGTGGTTCTCCTTCAGACTCAAACTAGAATATGGATTGGGGAAGTCCTTCGGATCAGATTAAGTGAGCAGTTGAGCATTTCTGATTTGCTTGCTGATGGGGAATTGCTGTATGTGCACTTTCTTTCGTAGTATTCTTGCCTTATTATTTGGATTTGTTTTACTCTGTGACAGCTCATTTTTCAACAGGACTTCTCTTCCCTCATCTTTCCCATTCCGCCTTTCTTATGAAACAAACTGATCACTAATTGAAAGAATAAATCATCCAACAATCTTGTGCAACTTAGTTTTGAAGCAATTTTCATGTTTTCTTGTGTCAGTTTGCATTATGACAGATGTCAACACTTTCAGATGCAAGATTGATCTAACCAATGTGTGAATAAACTTCTAACTATACTGTGATCCTCCCCCACCCTTGCAAAGAAGAGGGGATGCAATGGAAGAAACAGAAAAGAGTAATAAAATAATGATGTGGCAAAGATAATAGAATAATTATACTGCAATCTAACCAAAGATTTGGTTTATTTGCCTCTTCATTCTTCTCTTAGAAAGAGTATTAGACTACATATGATGAACTTGAATAAAATGCTCAATAGTTTGAAGGTTCATGCTCCACTTTGACATGTCTCCATTGCGGTAGTTATGGTAAGACTGCACACTAAATGCTTATCAAATATAAAAAGGCTATTGATCTTAATCCATCTGTAAGATATAATTATGAATGGAGCTTCTTTCCATTCTTCCATGCGTGATTTTTAAAACTAAGATTCATGTGACTTCTTTTGGAGTCCTCTTAAGGTTGGGAAGCTGGTAATTACATATGGTCTCAATTAAAATGAGGATGTGTGCTTGTATAAATTTTGTATGATAATTTATTTAATTTAACTTGTGTAAAACACAGGATCAAAACTAGTTTTATTTTCTACTTGGGCAAAATCTCAATAATTTTTAATATTTTTCCAATCTTCTACCATTGTTTGGTTTTATAGGCTTGAAGTATCGAGAGTAGTGTGGAAAATGTTATTGACAAGGTCTATGGAGTTCAAACATACAAAATGGTATAAATATGATCCATTTGCTTCTAAGAAGAGCAGTGGGAAGTACACGCCTTATTCTAATGTTGACTCATTTCTGAAGGTAAGCTTAAGGATCTTGCTTCTCCCTTTTATGATGATTCAAATTTAGAGAGATATGGTCTGTTGTCAGCAAGAAAATAGAAGTGCCAGTGTTAATGCTCTTGTTGCAGCACAGAACTCTAATTGTTGATGAACCTCTTTGCAAAATTAGAAATTTAAGGATTAATTAAAGTTTAATATCGTTATTTGATCCTCACAATTGCTGTTCTCCATTTCTCCTTTTGGAAATTATTTACTCAATATTGCCAAATTTGATGGCGTAATTTTACCTGCTGAAAAGTTTGACTTTTGGAAGTAAATTTAGAGTTTTCACAAGTTTGTGTTAAGAAAATGCATCTGTGGTGATCAATCTACTGTTTTATTTATTTACATACACACACACACACAATGAATGGATGGACAAATTGAGGTGTTCTGCACACTACTTTACTTTTTGTTTTAAATTGGTTATGGAATCCAACTTTCTGTGAATATGTTAACAAGTTATGTATACAACACTACTAACTCGAAGTATAATGATATCTTGTCAAGGACATGATAAAGAATTGTGATTTAAACAATATTTAAATAACCCCGAAAAGACATACCTTTGTGCGTAGATGTGAAGCTTTGGATAGTTATAACTTTGCCTATTTTGCTTCTTTTCTTTTTTTTTTCCTGTTAGTTCTTTTATGTTGTTCCTTTTCTTGATGATATGATGGAAACAGGTTTATATAATTTCAAGTTGTCTAGATATTATTGGAATTACAAGAAAAAGAAAAAAGGAACATTTGGTAGGATAGCAATACCTAGGATATGAAGCTGTTAGGTTGGCTTAAGGATGGTGCTCAATTGGTGTAAGTATGGAGGTAGACAAGATTTTTTACGACAGAGAACCCACTCCACTCAAATTTCTTTCACAAACCAAGTACACTGAACATGAACCTTGTCATTAGTCATCAAGTTTGTTGCATCAACACATTTGAACTATCTGAACACTTAGGCTGTTCACTGATTTGGCTATGGGCATGATATGCATTGAGATGTTAAACTGATTAGTGTATGTAACCAAGGATGAGAAGGATGCCTTTTTGGTGTCGCAAAAGTTGCCTGTGTAACCTTTGAATCTCCATCTCTGTTGCATGAATATTCTGATGTACGTAAAGTACTGAATGTTCTGTTAAATAAAAAGCATTTCTCTTGCCTTAGGAAAAATAGTGAACACTTGCCTTGCTTGACAATATAGTTGCAACCAACATGATGAGCGGACAACTTGGCTCCCTGAAGCCCATTTGGTTGTTGAGGTTATCTTCTGCCATACATGTAATTAAGTTTGCCTACATAATGATCACATATATCATCACTCTACATATTCATTTACTGAAATGAAATCATATTCAGAAGGGAACTGTTCATGGAACAACAGCCAATTGGTGCACTTTGCCAGTGTATTAAACTTACTGCTGACCTCTTTTTGGGTTTTGAGTTAGGTTTTTTGTTTGAGCTTTTAGTGCCATATTATTAAAGAAACAACTGTGCAATATCACTGCTTCATTCAGTTTTAGTTCACATTTGCTTGCCAATTGACTCAATGGTCTGGTTTTTAGCACAACTTAATCTATTAGTACCTGAAAATCAAATTTGAACCTTTCAATCATTCGATACTGGAAGAAATGGTGTTTAAATCTCACTCCTTAAATTCTTTAATGTATTATTCAACTGAATGTGTTTTTTATATTGTGTTTGTCTACCATTTATTCATTTGTTTATTTATTGCTCTTTTGCACTTCCAGATCTGCAAAATCCTCGGGTTGAGTGGAATCGATCTTTTCTCCCCATCAGATGTTGTTGAAAAAAGGAATACTCGAAAAGTTTGTCTATGCATTCGTTTCCTTTCAATGAAAGCAAGGTCAAAGCACCTAAATGTAAGAACCTTACTGCTCCTCTTTTTTCTCTGTAAATGAGTTGTGCTTACATTTATATCAAATCATGTATTAGAACAGTTATCTAAGTTAAATTGGAAGTGTTAGCGAGAGTAATTGCGATTGTATGTTGTGATAGGTTCCAGATTTTGATATTGTCAGTTCCACAGTATCCATGCCAACTGATATGGTTGGATTCATCAGAAGAAGCTTGGAGTTGTCACAGTGCAGCTTTTCATTGTCCGTTAGTTATAATTCATCTCAAAATTCAGGAAAAAGTTGCAGGCAGGTACAAGAAAATTGCTTTTGTTTTGCCCTTTACTTTAAACAATGGGGGACAGGGTCAGTGGTCAGGTTGGGGAGAAATGTCTGTTGCTAATGGATTGATGTAAGCAATAAAGGAAAGAAAGTTTAGAACTTTAGCTGCTTTTAAAAGTCTTGTTTGTAAATCTGGTTGTCTATGGCATTTCTAATATTTCCATCATCACTGTAGGAAAATTCAATTCCGGCATTTGCTAGAAATTATTATTCATACTCTGAAGAGTCTGACAATGCTGAATGCAATTCCCTTCAATCAGAAGGCTCATCCACCAATTGTTCTACTAGTGCTCCATCTCAGACTAGTTCTGATTCAGTGCATTCTCCTGGAGTACATTCAGTAGTTGTAACCTATCCTTCTGGATCTACACAGTTTAAATGTCAATCACTGTCTTCAAACAAATCAGCAGGATCTCTTTTCTCACAGCATATGGAGCATGATTCCCAGCTAGATAGCATGTTATCACCTTCCAGTGTTAATTCGCAGAAGCACTTGATTGGCAGGGCTTCTAATACCATGAGTGGGTTAACAAACCAACATGAGAATTGTTCTCATGACTTCAGTCATGTTCATCCTCATCTGGGAAGTGGTGGGTTCATTTGGGATGATTCTGGTTGTTGTAAAACACCAGAAAGGAGTGATGTCGCCCATCAGTTAGATATATCAAGTGTCAATTACCATGGAACTGATGTAGGTGCACCTATTATGTTTCATAAAAACGATAGCACTTGTGATGCATACGCATGCACTGGTTCTTACGGGTCAAACACTATTGCAAGTACTACTGAAAATGGATTTGAAAGCACTCTTTCTGATATTGATGATGAGGAGGTGTCGTCTGCTGCCAGCATGTGCTCTGTGTCAGGTCCTATGCTGACCATGGATTTTGATTATCCATTTGGGATAGAAGATGATTCTAAAACTGCTCAGTACTCTGAAGTACAGGATCAGAAGACTAATCTTGAAATATCACAGTTTGGTGTGAAGATAATAAATGTTGGCTGCCTTACCAATCCATCACTACCATGTTCTGATGCCCAAACGTTCACCAGGTGTTATGAAGATCATGCGGTTTCAGGTGCTGGACATGATGAAGACAAACTTCCCCAAATATATCCAAGCGCCGCAAAAAATGTAGATGGCAACATTATAGAGATTGCTGGTGAGGAATCAAATGCATTGCCCAATATGGTAATGGTTCAAGTAAGTGAAACATCTTGTGAACTTGCTGGCACAGATGATAAGGCTGCTATCCAGCATTGTTCTGTCACTTGTCCCAACCTGAGTGAGCCAATGCCAGTTGTGCATTCCTGCTTGACCATTGAATATCCAGAAAATGTTGGTAAAAGTAATCATCAAGCAAATTCACATCATGAAAATTTCTCTCCTGGTGCTGAACTGAGGTATCAGGTGAGTCGGTTCTTTAAAATTTTGATTTTATCTATTTTGCATGCTACTGTAATAGGATTATATGATCATGTTTTTCTTTCACAGGATAATAGGCAGCATCAAGGGGTTGATGCCTTGACCAGTGAAAACTATAATGAATCACCAAAGCAGGAGGCTCGAAGAAGGCCACTGCTGAATTCTGTTGTTAAAGGCAGTGCAGTTCTTGGCGTGTTGTTTCTCTTGCTTCATCTCAGGTTTGTGCAGATAACAAATAAGTTTGCTTAACCTTTTAACTTGGGGTTCTTACAGGGGCCCTTACATTTTTTTCCTCTTGCGTGGCAGGAAAAATGGCAGAGATAAACCAAGTGGATCAAATAATGAAACTAATCAGACACCAAAGGCAAATGATGGGAGGTTCTCAATGAAGGAGAAAAAGGGAGCAACACCAAAAGGGGTTTATCCTGCTGAAAAGCTTAAGTTAGGGGATTAAAAGGTAAATATATAAGATTGAAGAAACATGAAGTTTGGACAGTATCTATTAGTATTTATATTACCCTCAAGGAACCACGAGAATCAATTACAGTAAGCAGGGGGGTTCATTAGGCTTTATTTTAGACACAAATCAGAGGACCACATGGTTGGTAATACAGCTTCTCGGTGGCAATGATTGCCTAGTTCTTTTTTTTTTTTTTTTTGGGTATAAGAAACTTCTGTTCTCTGTAACTTGTTCAATAGCTTTACAATCAACAGCCATATTAATGCAAAAATTATGATAAAACCCAAGCCTGTGAAGAATATTTCCACAGGCGGATGAATAGCCCCTGGGCTATTCTTAACATTTGTCAGCTTCTAACCTCTTTGAAGTCAGCAACATCACAGTACATAAATGAGATAAATACATTCCTTATTATTATCTTATATGGCAATGCCTATTTCTTATTATTCATCACTTCAGATTCTCTCAAAAATTCTATTTCAAAAATACCATTAATTTTTCATAAATGTTTTCATCAAAATTTAATTTGGACAAAAATAATAGATTAGGGTTTATTGGAATTCATTTTAAAAGTGATGGTTTGATTGGAGCAAAAAGAGTACACTTGGAAAAAGTTTAAAATGATTTTTATCCAATTTATTTTTAATATAATCATTCATTTTCATGATGAGAAAAAATAAATTTAAAAAATTAAAAAATTGATTAACACATAAAGAGATGTTGAAATTTAAAATATGATAGTATTGGCATACATATAACAATCCCTTTTAGATGCCTATCACACAGATGACACGCCTTATTAAAACTTTGTTAGTGAAAACTCAGTGAAAAGCAAAAATGAAAAAGTTGTGCCAGATCTGAAAGATCCTTATGTCAAGACATTCTAATTTGCAAACTAATTAATTTCTCAAATATTGGAAGTGGTTCTGTAAATAAATCCATTAGATTGTGACTTGCATGAATATAATGGACATCAATATCACCATTTTTCAAAAGTTCATGAGCGTGAAATAGCACTAACTAGATGTGCTTGATTAGAGAAGGGCATGACACAATGTTGTTAGACAATTGTTGATTGAAGGTAAAATGCATTTTTTTTTTTAAATATGTTGGATTGCAAGAGTCTTGGAGTGATTAAAAAAAAAAGTAGCAAATATGGATTGCTTCATAATCTGCATGGTATAATAATAATAGTGTTGTGACATGCATATTTGTGGTTGCAGATTATATGGATTAGAAGGGTGATGATGATTATGAATATCCACCCTATGACCTGAGATGAAACGTCTAGCCCAAGAAGACATGACAATGCTACTCAAACTTGTCAAAATAGAACCACACTTCTCTATCTCCATTTTGGAAGAATCTACCGCTTAAAAAATTATAGAATTTGTTTTTGTAGTCGTCCGTACAAGTGTATTTGTATAAATATCCATAATTAGTAATGTATTTGTTTTTAGCATGTTTAAATATTTTAAGATAAAATTATCCTTTGTGCAACATGTGCAATTACTTATTTGTCCAAACATAGAATTTGAGAAGTCAAACATATCAAACGTCTCTCTTTCCCTCTCTTATTACTATGGCGCTAAACTTCATCACTTAGCTTCGTCCCTCTACATTCGGTATTTGTTCATTTCTTCTCTTTCATTGTAAACCGACCTTTAATGAATATCCGCAAGCTACTGAGTCACCAAGAAATCAATAGCAGTATGTTTTTAAACAATATATTCAGCTAAAATTCTTCATTCCTTCCTATTGAATACTGGCTGAAGAAATCCTCCCTTCATATTTGATTCGTCGTTTTTTAAAATATTTTTTAGTTTGGTTTATGGGTATAATAGCTTGAATACATTTTTTGTTTAATATTTTTGGGCTTTGGTATTAGTTTTTGAATCTGCGATGTTTGGGTGATAGATTGCAGGGTATTTTTTTCAATTTTCTTTTGATACATTGAAATCAAAAAATTAATTTGGGTATACGTATAGGAATCGCATGTTTAAGTACTCATTTTTTGGTGTATGCGCATCAATTTCTTACTTTGGGTGAGTCTATATATGCATCGGTTCATCAGATTCGTACCATGTTAGGGCAAATCGTTCATAGTTTTAGGAATCACACCAATTAATTATACCTATTTTCATAAATCGTACCTAATTTGGGAAATTGTAACTGGTTTTGGCAAATTGTACCTAGTTTTAGAAACTATATCAATTTATCGTACCTAGTTTTTTAAATTGTATCTTATTACTGTTCTCTATAATTTTGACATTTTTTTTTGGCTAACTGTAGATGACAACCAGCTCTACTTCTCAGAAGTCATATGTGATCCTCAAAGAGTTCTGAAAGATTGAAAAGATACTAAAACATTGCAACAATGATGTCATCCCTGCTCTGAAGAAAATTTTGGATGACTCTCAGAAGGAGAAGTTTGACTTCTCTAGGATTATTATCCACAAACTTTTACTTCGAAAGATTCAACAGAACCACGAGGACGAAATGTGGTTTAGACTTAGGCAGAATGAGGTTTGTTTTAACAAAGTTAAATTCTGCCTAATCACTAGCTTGAAGTTTGGTGATTTACCGAACACAGACAAAATTGTAGATAATCCATCTGGTATCCTTGCTAAATATTTTAGGGGGAAGGGTAACTTCAGCGGTAGTAATATCAAGATAAGGCTGCTCGAAGAAAAGTTTGAAGATGAAAATGACAAGCTGAAGTTGGGCTTGCTGTATCTGTTAAATGGCTTCATCAAAGGACATGATGAGCGCCAACATATCCCTACGTGGCAGTTCCATTTGGTAGATAATATTGAAGCCTTCAACTACTTTCCATGGGGCACATGGGTGTATTACAACTCCTTGCTACATTTCAAGAAGGCAGTTGCGAATCAAGCCATGGATGTTAATAGGGTGAACTACAATGCTTATGGCTTCGTATGGGCATTGCAAGTAAGGATCGTACCTTTTTATTTTTTATTCATTTATTTTATTGGGTTCACGTTTTATCTTCATGAAGCCTAACTTGATTTTCTTTTTCTATAGATTTTTACCTTCGAAGTGATTCCTGCTACCAACATGCACGATAGTGGGTTGAGAGGCTCAAACCTGCCATTGCCTCAAATTTGCTGATTGAGATTCCATTAGAAGCCACATAACACAGATTGCAAAAAGATTTTCACTAACATTGTAAGTAATGTCATAACTTCATTTTCATTTCGTACCTACATTTCCGATTTTGTGTATTCATTTTCATTTCATAACTACATTCTTAATTTTGTGTCTTCATTTTTATTTCATACCTACATTCTCAATTTCTTGTTTTCATTTTTCAATTTCATACATATATTCTCATTTTCGTATCTTCATTTTTTAATTTCGTACCTACAGTTTAAATTTTGTGTCTTCATTTTTCAATTTCGTACCTACATACATTCTCAATTTTATGTCTTTAATTTTTAATTTTGTACCTATATTCTCAATTTTGTATCTTCATTTTTTATTTTTGCGTACCTATATTCTTAATTTCGTGTTTTCATTTTTTAATTTTGTACCTTCATTCTCAATTTTGTGTCTACATTTTTTAATTTCGTACATTCATTCTCAATTTTATATCTTTATTTTTCATTTTAGAAGTTTTATTTCGTATTTTCAGATAGGGGCTAAGCTAAAGTTGGAGCCAACAATTGTTGAGCGTCATGCCCCTTACTATGTTGGGGTTGAAGACACAGTCATGTTGTTGCAGCCACATGCTTAGGCCAATGTGCCAGCTACACGATCGAGTGAGGATGACGACACTGTGGAGGGTCTCATCCAGGATAGCTCCACAAAATTGCCTTCTTCTTTGCCAAAGCAATACAAGGTACGTATATATAGTTTTGTTGTTGTATTTTATAATTAACAACTTATGTTACTTGCAACAGCGAGTTGGCTTTCTTCTTGTCGAGTGACCGAGGGATAATAAATCTGATGAAGTCGTAACTAACAGAAGAGAGCCGAGGGCACAGAGGATGGCATTTGAGGTACGGGAGTATAACGTTGAAGGGCAAGCACCTGGCGCAGAAAGGACTGCAAAGGATTCAAAATTTTACCGTCGCCTTACTGCTATGGAGGCGAAATTAGATCTTCTTGAGGCAAAGGTAAACCAAATGAAATTCCAAAATGGAAGACGCCATGAGGAGCAAATGGCTATCCTAAAATCCATCTAGCTCTCCCTGCAAGGATAGGGATTTGGTTAGAATCAGTTCCTAATGACGTAAGTAATGTCGTATGTAACAATTAGTTTAGTTTTTGGTTTTTAATCTATTTGTATTTAAATCTTATCATAATTTCATAATATTATGCAACTTATGACATGAAGATGACATCTTTAATTGTTTTTTTTTTAGGGTGTCAATGCAAGCTTGACATCATATCATCCCATCGTTGAGGAAGCTAGGGACTCTGCAGACTCCATAGAGGAGATCTTGGCTCCTGTAGTGCACTTCCATGAAAAAGAAGCCACTGCAGGTCCCATGGATGAGGAAGTGGCCATTGCAGCAGGTTCGCGCAATGAAGAAGTGGAAGGCTTGGCCATTATCCCAATTGAGACAACTGACAGTGTACTGCCAGTTGTTAGGACTCGTAAAAGGTCAAGACAACTGTGCAGCCCATATGTCAACCTTAACACTGGCACTAAGAAAGCCAAGTACTCTCACATGGTGAGTGCAAAGGCCAAATTCACATGTAAGATCTTCATTGCATTTAATGAGTTCATGAAGGGCCAATCATAGTAAGCCATTTATAATTATATTTTATGTTCCATTAATTAGCTTGAATTTTCAATTTTTTTGACTTTTCTCTCACACTTTATTTTCATTTTCTTTAGCCGCAATGTAGGTATCGATCATTCGATTAGTACAGAATGGTTCAAAGCCTTCAAAGACAATGATGAATGGGTCAATGACTCTGTAAGTTAGTTATTTTATAAACCACTATTCTTTACATTCTTACCATACTAAGAATTACCATTCGTGCCTTCACTTCGTATATTGATTTAATATTATATTATTATTTTTGTTATATCTCAACCAGCACATTAAAGCATTTTTTAATCTCTTTCAAAGAAGGTAAAGGGAGTTTTCTCAACAATATGCACAAGATATCTGCATCTGTGATCCTTGGCTATATGTAAGTTCTTTGGACTTTAATTGTTTAGATGCTTTATATTCAATTTGTTTATTGACTTTGTTTAACTCAAATTTGTAGACAACGTTTTTTTACAATTACAATGAATATCAAGTGAATTCAGATGCTGATTGTCCTCCTCCACACTCCAATTTTAAAGCGCATAAGTGGGAACCAGACTTCTTGTAACGTGTGAGAGGCAAATTTTGTCATGATTATCCAGTTTGGCACACTGTGAATAAGGTATATATATCTTCATTGGCTTTAACTATTTTCTTGCAATATGATGAGAACTCATAACTGACATTTAAACAATATTTTTCAATGTGGCTGATGGTTCCATGCTACGTTGGGGGATCTCACTGGTTGCTAGTGGTTGTAGATTTGCAGACATATTCTTTACGAATTTTTGACTCTTTCTGTCAAGAGATACCAACTGAGGTGCGAATTCGACAACAAAACCCCCTCAGATTTATGCTATCTAGTTATATGGCTAGCGCAGGATATTTCATGCGAAAATCAGATGTTAATAAGTCGAATATTTTACTCTCATGCACACTAGAGCCAAAGACCAAGGTCCCCTAGCAGAGAAAAAGGTAAGAGTCTTTTTTGCTAAATTGTTATGTAAAAGTTTTCTGTTTAATGTCAATTTCTTTTAACTGTGTTTTTATTTTTTTTTTTCAGTGGCAATTACGGGCCTCACATGTTATACATAATTGAGCATTTACTAGCTGGGAAGGCACTGAAATACAATGATAAATATATGCCATAGATACAGAAGCATATGACAATACATGTATTCGCCAACTCAATTGTAGATGATAAGGGTTAATTTGTTTTATTCTTTTTACATTGTATTAATTTGTATATATATTCAAAAATTATGTATAATATTCTTTTCGTCAATAAAAGAATCATTTCCGGTACGTTGTAAAATTATCTTGCTTCTTCCCTTATCTACCAATAATTTTCAGTACATTGTGAGTGTTCAAATTTCTAGTACATTGAAGACGTTAAATAAGTGTACGATTTACTTACCATTGAAGATATGATTTTATTATTTAAGGTACGATTTTCACCATTAAAGGTATGATTTTACTAATAATGGTGCGAATTAATGGTGCAATTTATTGTGTAAGGTATGATTTTACTAATAAAAGTGCAAATTGATTGGGTGATTTATTATGTAAGGTACGATTTACTAATTGAGGTGTGAATTGATGGTGTGATTCACTATTTAAGGTATGATTTTTTTAGTGTTGCAAGTGCAAAAATAATGGTGCGAATTAAAGGTACGAATTTAAGATACGAATACAAGGTACGATATACTATTTAGAGGTCCGAATTATAGGTATGATTACTATTTAAGTTATGAATTCATGGTACGATTTATTATTAAAAGGTATGAATTAAACGTACGAAGTCATCGTCCGTGGGTACGATTTAGTATTGAAGTTGCAAATTGAATGTGCAAAATCATTGTCCAATCAATTGCATTACCAACATTGCCACCATTACATGAATTAACCTATACAAAACAATCAATACCATCTAAAAACTTAAAAATCTTAAAATAGTATACCAATAAGTAATGAAAAATAAGTTTACAAATAATATTATAATCAAGACATTAGGATTATCATAAGTTAATTGTGTTATCATCTAGTAAAGTTCAATTGAGAGGCATTTGACAAGTTTGTGAATTATGCCCAACTCCACCACAATTATGAAATTTACAATGCAATTGATCAGGCACCTTAGATGATCGATAGTGACTCACTTCATCATAATACTGTGGATCCGAGCATGTCAATCGATTGTGTCCATATTGCCTGCATCTAAAGCACTTCTTTTGGCTCGTCCTCTCCCCACCAAAAGGTATTCTCCGTCTTTTAAGACGCCTTACTGACTTACCATTATTTAGTGATAATACCACAACTCTTCTAACTTCCTCAGGTACATCCCAATCAGACTTATCACCAATTGGATATACTAGCTCAAAGTATACTGCTGCTAGTTGATCTTGTTTGTAGTAGTTAGAGCAAAGAGTTATGAAGTCAATATTACGTTCTCTTTAAAAAAATAACCAATTTGTAAAGTTAATACTGACAATAACAATGAACAATAAAAAAATATTACTAACAAAACCATCAATGTCACCTGAAAGCTGCTGGTGCATGTGCACATGGCAAAAGATCAGCCTAAAACTCCCTACAAGTGCAAGTACGTTCAATAAGATTCACAACTGCCTCCTTACCCTTCTGCCTAATTAAAAATATATTCCAATCAACAGTGAAAACTGTTATTTGTAATAAAACTTTTTGTCTCTCAGTCATTAATGAATGAACCCATTTTGTTAGTTATGACCTCCAAACCTTAGCTTTCTTAAGTCTATTACAGAACCAACGTTGCATCGTGTCTCGAATGAATTCCAATAGAGCCATCACAGGTAACTCTCAAGCAAATCGCAGATATGAATTCAAGCTCTTGGCTATGTCAGTGGTCATGAGTTGATATCATCTCCAGGGACAATACACACGTAACCATTTTCTCGAATCTTCCTTCATGATATATTCAAATGCCTTAAGGTGATTAGCCTGCAACTTAGTCATCAATTTATTAAATTCATATTCTTGATATACACTTGCTACATTATAAAATATCTTAGATATATCTTTTCTCTTGAATTTATTCTTTATATTTTGGGCTATATGCCACGATCATAAACCGTGACAAGAAATGGGGAAGACCTTTGCGATGACATTTGCAATATTGACATGATGATCTGATATAATAACCAAGTTCTCAACCGAACCTATAGCTTCTTTCAACTGTCGTAAGAACCACTTTAATGCTTCATAGTTCTTTGAGTCACCATAACCGAATGCTAATGAATATATCTGTTCATTCCTATCTTTGCACGCCACTACAAACATTACACTGTGGAACCTCCCTTTTAAATGAGTAGCATCGATAGTAATGATCGGTCTGATTACTAAATGAAACCTTTCAACAATTGCCCAAGAGCCACAAATAAATACTTAAATTGATTAGTTCCATCTTCAATGCATATGTGAGCCTTAGTTCCTGGATTAATTATTTGTAACATGTGGCAGTATAACGGCAATTGTTGATATGACTCAATTGGGTCATCATATGTAAAAGACAATGTATACTCTTTAGCCTTTCAAGCTTTACTATATAAAATTTATATGCCATAGAGTTCTTTTATATCACCCATGATGTCTTTCAGCTTAATAATTCTAGCATTTGAAGACAAACTTTGAGCAACAATTTCTCCAATAATGGCAGAACTTGCTTGTCAATGCTGTCGATGTAACTCTTCAACTGTGCAAGTGTGTGTCAAATCACACCTTCTAACTTGGAAGAATTACCCTTGTGCAACTCTCACAGCACGAATCTTCCATGCACAATTTTTTCTTTATAAGTAATCTCAAATAATGATTTGTTAGACCTAGTATCTTTAAATTCAAAGTTCTCAGTTAAAGCATGCACACCTAAAAATTGCTTCAGCTCTTTTTTGTTTGGAAAAAATTGACCTTTAGCAAGGGTGTCAATTAGAGTCAGTGATTCCATAGTAGAAGTTGACGTAAGACATGTAATTAAGCATCCAACACACTATATCGTTTGACAACACCATCACTTGAATTATTATGTACTTTCAGGCATGTAACTAGGGCATAAGGTGGGATAGGACGTAAGTTCTCATTTAATTCTTCATTGTCGGGTTCTACTTCTGGAATGGGTTCATATCTATCTTCACTAGTGGGTTGAGTGGGTTGAATTTTCATTATTCGGTATTTACACCCAATATCATAGCCCATCCACTAATCCAAGTTGATCTCATTAGATCTCATCGATATGGATCTCATCAATATGCTGAGTGTCAAGGGGAGTCTCACTATGGATGAATGGTTCAATGCCATAAACATCTAATTCAATAGTTGGATTACTCCCAGAACAACTTATGTTAATAGGATTAACTCGTCTTGAAATTTCACCTTTATATAAACTTTGTCTATTCTCAACAAAATTTCTCTTCACTAAATTAAAAATCATACGAGGAACTATGCTTTCATCGTGCAACATAAAATCAACATTGTCATCATTCACTAACTCAATTTTAAAAGCAGTTTTTTTAGATCTTACTATGGTATACAGTACAACATCAGTCGTAGAGAAATCAGCCTCCACACAAGATTTAACCAAATCCAACAACTGCACATATGTCAAACCCCTCCGAACAACATACCTTTTAGTTTTGATAGCTCTGCCAATGTACTCAAAACTACCACTGGACTCAAACCACTCACCATTTCAAGTTACAATTATCCGTATTCTGTAATGTCAAAGAAAACATTTCAAATTACAATTGAAAAGAATTACTTATAACATAAAACAAGGCACGATTTCATAAATTTGTTACGATTTTATGAGAGAAGTTACGAAATTGCATAATGATGTCACAATTTATTAAGACACGATTTTCAAGCATATATATTCATATATATAACGAAGGACACTTATATTTAAGCTACGTTGTTGTTCAAATGCATAATGATGTTACAATTTACCAATTAAGATATAATTTTCAAACATATATATATATATATATATATATTCATATAGACAACGAAGGACACAAATTATGTTTAAGCTACATTATTGTTCAAAGGTATACCTACCACTTTTTTCACCTTTGAGCACGTTCTGAATTTGAAGACAAATATGTTGTGAAAAACACGAGGTTTATAAATATGCTATGAAAAATATGAGCTTTCTTCTCTGTGTAGGACAATTAGTCAAAAATATCAATGACTACCTTCGATTCCCTCTTTGGATCTTGGATACAAAAAAGGGAAGAAAAAACCAAAAGAGAGGGCAAAGAAAGACAAATCTCAAAAGGAAAGAGTATTCAGACAAATCTCCCCAATTTTTGAGTTATTTTAATTTCAAGGATATCATTGTCTTTTGTAAGAGTATTTTTCGTCTTTCTGATACATGTAAGTGCTAAAAAAAAAAACAACTTAGTAAAAAAAGTTCCTTTTGCAAAAAAAAGTTGGTCAAAAGCTAATTTTGGCAATTTTTTCTAAAAAATTCAATTATATGATAGAAATTCTAATGCGGTCCATATTAAGTGTTTTGAAGATACATTATCGCTACAAAAAAATCTTAGATGATACTCGCTTCAAACTCTTCCTTGTCACTCTGATCGAAGACGTCCTTGACTAGTATCACTCAAACACCATTCTCGACACCAAAGGCTTACTTTTGATAATAAGCTTTTCTTATTATGATGTTGCAGGACTGATTAAATTGCATAATGATGCGATGATAATTTACCTATCCACGGACAAGGTCAATGTGAGAAGAATGTTAAAAAAGAAGCCAAATACAACTGATGCTAGGAAGAAAAGACTTAGATGAATAGAGCTAGATGCATTGTGATCAATTATCCTAGGGAAGACGAGCAACTATCAATGTGAACGCCTTAAAAATAGGAATTAATTCATTTCATTTGTATCATTTAAGGGTAGTGTTGGCTGGGATTTGTTAAAGTGAATATGCGTAATCCTCTATCTTAATGTAAAAGATTGGGAAATTTAACAATAATAATAAGGGTCAACGTTAGAAAAATCCTGGTAAACAATGGTAGCTTAGCATATTTGTTATTCTATGAAGTATTTTCCAAGATGGAGCTAGAAAAAAATTAGATAAAGCCATATTTAGCAACCTTCAATTACTTAATGGGAAATATAGTATTAATAGAAGAAACCATCATTTATACTCCAAGTAAAGATGGGATCAGAGCCATGATAAACTACCAGCATTATCACTTACTTGGTAGTAAAGAGCTCTTATGCCTATAACGTGGTGTTTGGCAGGCCAATGTTGAACACCTTTAAAGCTAGTGCTTCAAGCTATAGCTAAACTATGAGATTCCTCATCCCCAAAGGAATAAGAGAGGTTAAAGGAGACCATGAGACTGCAAGATTATGCTGCGCCACCATGCTGGAAAGGAAAACGAATAAAGTTAAAGTATACCAACTAGAAGACATGGATTTTGGAGAACTTGAATTTATCGAAGGGAAAATAGTGGAAAAGCTTGAACAAATTATAGTGGATGAAAGCAAGTTGTGCAAATCAAAGAGGTGCTTGATGATAAACAAAGAAGAAATTGATGTCATGCATACTTAACATCTCAACATGTTTGCTTGGCCAGTATAACCAATATGCCAAGTATAGACTCGAGCGACATCTGTCAAAAACTATTAGAGGACCTATAAGTCAAGCTAGTTAGGCAAAAAAATGAGGCTTCGCACTAGAAAGACAGATGGCCATAAGGGAAAAAGTAGAAAAGCTTATTGTAACGAGTTTCAAAAGAGATATATACTAACCAGGGTGACTCACAAATGTAGTAATGGTGAAAAAATCAAATAGGAAGTACAAAAAATGTGTGGACTTCGTGGATCTCTACTCTATCACTCTTCTTGCCTAGCATCATAGTGCAACATATTCTTGTAATTTCTTGATCTTCCCTCGTCCCACTCACCACTATTGGAGTGAAGAAACACATGGTTAGGTTATAGTTAGACGTGATGACCTTGAAATCATTGAGTGTCAGTTTATTAAACATTGCATTCCTTTTTTACCAAGAAATTGATCATTGTGGCAATGTGGTTTGGCTTGGCACCTATTATCATTGGAAGCATGATATTTCCATCTACTCACTCCCCTTCCCCCTCAACTGTGCAACATCGATGAGTAAGGTCTCAGTTCTCTCATTCTAATATAATTTTGTAAAAAGCATCATGAAATAGGATGTCTACAAAGTAAAAAAAAAAATTGTCAACTAGGATCCTCTTGACAATCTCGTATATTGGTAAGGTAACTGTCATGGTGTTGTGAGGCTCAATCAGTCTTATGGGTCTGCTTAGGAGGAATTGATTACTGTGACTAGGGGCTTTTTTGGGTTTCACTACATGTGCTTTTTCTTCATTGTGCTTGCATTTCTTCCAGCTTGTAGGATTCATAAATTAGGACCCTCAGAAGATCATCTTCCTAGTTTACTCTTTTCTTTTTAGATGTGCCAGGCTTTGATTTTTTCCTTTCACATCCTTTTGCTTGTGTGGGATCCATTTCTCTGATTCTAAGAAGTGATCTGCCTCTCCCTTCTCGTTTCATCCTTATGTAAGATTTGAGGTACCTCTCAGTTATGAGGACTGCAATCTCTTCCAAATTGTATATATTCTTTAATGTCATGGCTTGTTCTTTATGGAGTGACAAAAAATTTTCATATCTTTCTTGACTTGGGATCCTATGGGGCATAACCAAGGGATAAGGAGTTTATCTCTGATTTTAATTAGTATATGAGCCCTGCTTCTGTCTCAAGGAGTGTATGTTTGAGCTCATTTGTTTGGGCCCCTCTTTCTTGCCCCTACCTAACCTAAACTATTATTTGTCTTTCCTTTAATATATATATTTTGGTTCCTGCCTAGGCTTGGATATATGTACTAATAGTTTGTGGGTTGAAGCAAATTTAGCCCTTTTTTTCTTCATAGCTTCTTCCACTACAATATTTTTTTCTGCTTTGTCCAATCATTGGGTTTGTATGAGACTACTTATTGAAAGAATAGAGATGGTTGCAGGCTTCTTACCATGGTGGAGATAGCCACTTTGTTTAGTAGGTCTTCGATCTATTAAGCTTCCTTGGTAAATTGCCCCATGTAGCCTCATAGAAACTCATTTCTCTTTGGTCTTGATGCTCGAAGCCGTCCATGTTTCTTCTTTTTTCCTGTCTTGATCTTGCTGGAAAATTAAAATGGAAAATGCGACAAAATCATTTAAAATAGATTCGTTTATGATGGATGTAAAGAACACTAATTTTATCTCAATGAATTTGAGGGCATGGTCATTATCATCTTGGGTTATTTGTCCGAACTGGTTTGCCTTTTGCTATAACACATGGCCTCTTAGTTTCTTAAGCTAGGATGGTTGGATTTTCAAAGGATTTTGGGACCTGGGTTTTCATCAAGTTTTCCAGATGCGCTGAATCAGCTTAGGATGGGGCTTGGGTAGTGCTAGTTATAGAACTTAAGGTGGGGTCTTTTCTAAAGGGATTGGTTTGAAGTTTGTGTTATGTTTGGATTGGTCTGCCATCCTTAATGTTTGTTTCTTAGGCACCTATCCCTCGGGGAATAAGTGTTTTTAGGTGTTCGTATATATGCAGTTACATAAATAATCAATGTTAAGCATGTATGTTTTTTTAGCACTTTTTAAGGTTTTTAGACCAAATTACCCTTAATGAACACTGTACAATTACTTATTTGCCCACATATAGAAAAATGAGAAGTTAAACCTCCCAAACGTCTTTTTGTCCCTCTCTCCTTACTTTCGCACTACACGCCACCATTTTTCTTCATCTCTATTCAAACAGTGTCTGTTGATATCTTAGTTTCTATTGCACAGCGACGCTCGAAAAGAATTCAGAAGCTAGCAGAGAATGAAGAAATAAATGAAAGTATGGTTTTAAAGGATACATTATGCTCAAATTTAGAATTTTCTTACTTCTTTTGTCAAACGATTTGTTATCTTTTTTTTTTTTTTGGTGTCTTTGAGTTAACTGTATAGTTTTGAAAGCTCGAATACATGTTGTTGAGCACTTTCTTTGGATTTTGTTGTTAGTTTGTGTCAAAAAATCGCATAGTGTTATGAAATCATGCTATATTTGAGGAAATCATACCTTAAAATCGTACCTAGAAATCGTGTACTTTTTGATCAAATCGTTTCGTAAATTATACAATTGTATCTTTATTGAGTGAGTCGTAACCAAATAATACTGAAATCGTATCATGTTTATGAATCGTAACCAAATTAAACTGAAATCGTATCATTTTTATGAATCGTAACCAAATTAAACTGAAATCGTATCTTGTGTATGAATTTGTAACCAAATTATACTGAAAAATCGTATTGTGTATGAATTCGTAATTTGATTTCAGTATCTCTTTACTTGGCTGCTTAATTTTGTTTTTTTTTTTTTTGGGTCAATGTGTAGATGACCACTACTGAAGCTATTTTCAGGCCATATGTGACCCCCAAAGAGTCTTGAAAGACTGAAAAATTGTTGAAGCACTGTGATAATGATGTCATCCTAACTCTGAGGGAAATTTTAGAGGGCTTAGAGAGAAAGAAGTTTATTGACACTTGTTTTAGGCATTTCTTAGATGTACATAATGATTTCAACTTCTATGGGATCATTGTCCACAACTTACTGCTCTGAGAGATTCAGCAAAATTGCGAGGATGAGATGTGGTTCAAACTTGGTGAGAATGAAGTCCGTTTCAGTAAGGTGGAATTCTGCCTAATCACGGGGTTGAAACTACTATACATGGAAAATATTGAAGCCAATTCATCTTGAAATCTTGTCAAATACTCTGGGGGTAAGAATAAAGTTAACGATAGCAAAGTTAAGACAAGGTTGCTGCAAAGAGAGTTTGAGGATCCTGATGATAAAGTGAAGTCGGAACTACTATACTTGCTAAATGGCTTCATCAAAGGCCATGACGAGCGACAGCAGGTTCCCACATGGAAATTTTATCTTGTTGATAATTTGGAAGCATTCAACAACTTTCCATTGGGCATGTGGGTGTACTATAACTAATTGTTGCACTTTAAGAAGGCTGTTGCAAATCGAGCAATGGAAGGTGATGGTTTAAGCTATAATACATATGGTTTCATATGGGCATTACATGTAAGTATGTTTTAATTCTAATGTTATTTTATTTATTTTCATTATTTGTGATTTGTGAAATAGAACCGATGCATGGTACTAGATTGTTTCAATCCAAATTAGTGAAAAAAATTGGTTTTTCTTTTTCCAGATTTTTGCATTCGATGTAATACTTGCTACCAATGTGCATGGGACTAAGTTATCAAGTTCTAATTTACCCCTGTCTTGAATTTACCGATGGAGATTGCAAGAAGATCTTCACAAATAAGGTAAATTCTAATATGTGCCATATGATTTCGTATCTTCTTTCTCATATATTCATCTGGCATTTTGTTCCTTCGTTTTGTATATTAATTAGTGTGATTTCGTATCTTCTTTCATAATTCTTATGTTCTTTATTAATTTGTATCTTCTTTCCCAGTTTCGTACATTCTTTTTCAGTTTCGTATCTTCTTTCCCAGTTTTGCATCTTCTTTTGTGTGACATCATATCTTCATTTGTATGACTTCTTATCTTCTTTCTCAGTTTCGTATCTTCATTAACGTTGATTTTATATCTTCTTTCTCTATTTCGTATCTTCATTTGTGTGATTTTGTATCTTAATTCATAAGATTTTCGTATCTTCTTTCTTAATTTTGTATCTCCATTTATTGAGTTCAGCTTTAATTTTGTGAATTCATATGGGGGCTAAGTTAAAATTGGAGCCAAATCATGCTGAGCGCCACGCCCCATATTGTGTTGGTGTTGAGGAGACTGCATTGCCCTTGCAACGAAAGATCTCCAATGTGGCTGCTGTTACTGCTACAAGTTCAAAAGGTTTAGATAAACATATAAACAAGATAGTTAAGGTCCCTACTCAATATAAGTCAACAAAATTTCCAGCATCTTTTCCAAAAACATATAAGGTTTATTATTCTAATATTAATTTTTTACTTTGTAATGTATCACAGTTATTAACATGTAAAATGTTTTACTCAATGGATCCTTCTTTGCAGCGACGATAAGTGAAGTTTACAATTGCTGAGCAATCAAGAGATGCAATTATTGTGAGGGAGTATAGGGAGAGAGAGCAGAGAGAGGGAGGAAAGGGAAAGGAAACAGAAAGAGGGGGAGGATAGGGAGAGGGAGGAGAGGAAAGGGAGAGGGAGGATGTGATTGAAGGGGATCTAGAGATGTACTGTCACCTAGATATAGAGGCGAAACTAAACCTCATAGAGGCAAAGGTAAACCTCATGGATTCCCTTAATGAGGGGCATCATATGGAGCAAATGAGTGTCCTCAAATCCATCTAGCTCATAATTCAAAACTATGTTCCTAAGGTAATTTTTCTTTATGGTTACTTTTTTTATAAAATCTGTTATCAATTGATTCCTTATCTTTATTCTGCAATTCATAACCTAAGATGGTTTTCAATACATCTTTTTTAGGGTGTTGATGCTAGCTCCACATCACATCATGTTATTTCAGAGGAGTTTACTGAGTTCGAGGACTCTAGCGATAAGTCTGAGGACTTTAGCGATGAGTCTGACGAGGACTCAGTAGAGGAAGAAGAAGAGAAAGACAACGATGATGATCAAGATGAGGCTATTAATCAAGATGGTCACGGACATGCAAAGCCAACTGAGGCTGAGTTCGTAGGGCCTATAAAGGCTGTGACAGACTTAGCCATTGTCCCAACAGAGGTTGTTAACGATGCATTACTGGTTGTTAAGACCTATAAACGGTTCACACAATTGTGCAGCCCATATGTCGACCCTACTACTAGGATAAAACGTGTTAAGTCTTCCCATCTTGTTAATATCGAAATGGAGATATCAAACTCAATCATCGCTTAATACAATATATTCATGGAAGGGACATCATAGTAAGCAATCTTTCATATTTATCACTTATATTTATATTTTAGTGTATTGCATACTTTTCTTCCTAACTTGATAATTTTACACACCCGCGATGTAGGTATTTATCACAGTGTCAGTATGGGTTGGTTTCATGATCTTAAGGAAAACAACACATGGATTGATGACTTCATAAGTTGATTCTATATTAACATTTCTTTCATTAAATCATAGCTACACTTCTTGACTTATGAATTAAATTTAAAATTCGTAACCTAATTTCGTATTTGATTCACCAAATCATTTATTAATTTGTATAATCGTATATTGATGTCAACAATAATGTCTTAATTTTGAAATCATGTCTTGAAATCGTGCCTTAATGTATCTTGTTCTCATGTATCATAACTTAGTCTTGAAATCGTACCTTGATGTATCTTGTTCCCATGTATCGTAATTTAGTTTTAAAATCGTAACATGTAAATCGTATCCTTTATTACTTAAATCGTAACCTAATGCACTATTCACTGATTTTCAGCACATTGATGCATACTTAAATCTGCTTCGCAAAAGGCAAAAGGAGTTTTCTGACGTCTATTCGCAGGATGTTTGTATTTGTGACCCGTTGCTCTATGTAAGTTCATCAATTTTAGTTATATATGTTTGCTAATTTGCTTTATGTTAATATATTCTCCTGACATAACAAATATAAATTTGTAGACTGCTTTCTATTATATTTATCGTGATTGTCAAAATGATCCAAATGTTGATTGTCCTCCTCCACATTCAAATTACGAAGCACATAATTGAAAGGATGGACTTCTAGATCGTGTACGTGGAAAATGTTACGATGGGTGCCTACCTTGGCATAATGTCAACAAGGTGATTCCCTTCTCTTTCTTTTACCTTACTCCTCGTAATCATGAAAACTACCATTGACTGCATTTCGTATTTAATATATATATATATATATATATATATATATATATATATTCTATGTTGTGTAGCTGTTAGTTCCATGCCATATTGGTGAGTCCCATTGGCTAGTACTTGTCATAAATCTAGAGGAATTAATGTTGCGGATTTATGATTCATTTCGTCAAGAAATACCAAATATGGTACAAATCCGTCAACAATATTACTTTAGATTTATACTTACTAGTTATATGGCAAGTGGAGGGTATTTCTTGAGAAACCAACTGTGAAGATCCTTCAATTACCACTATCGTGCACATTGCATCCTAAGACACAAGTTCTTCAGTAGAAAAAACAGTGAGCGTTTTAATTTTATGTTTGATTTGTCATAATAGTTTTCTTTTAAATTAAGGAGTTTTGCTAATTTTTATATTTTTAACTATAATTTTTTCTTCTTGCAGAGGTAATTGCGGTCTTCATACACTGTACATTATAGAGAATTTATTAGCAAAAAAGCCACTTAATTACACTGACGATGATATGGCAAACATCTGACGACATATGGCCATATATATATTTGCCAACTCAAGTGAGATTGACAAAGGATGACTTCTTTTAATTGTTATTGTTTGATTTTGTATATAGAAATATGTACATAACAATTTATTTATCTATCAAAGCAAATGTTAATTAATATTGTTGTTTTGTCTATAAATTTATTTTGGTCTTTATATGATATGAATTAGAACAGTCGCGATTTCAGTCTAATCTTTGCACGGTTTTTATTTTATTCACGATTTAGTGAAAATACTATTCATTCAAATCTTTGCATGATTTTTCAATACAAGTAACAAAATTATATTAAGAAACTTAAGTAACAAAATTAGTACACGAATTTGAAGACAAGTTACGATTTCACCATATTATTATATGAATCATAACCATATTAGTGTACGATTCTTGAAACATTGTGATAATGTCACCTACAAGTTACAACAACAAGAAGTTATGATTTCACCATATTATTGTATGATTTGCACCAAATTAGTGTACGATTACTGTAATCTAGGGACATGTTTAAGAACAAGTTACAATTTCATCCAAAGTACCTCTGCATTGATTACAGTTATCCAAGTCTCGACATAACAATCAAATAATCCCATACAGATAGAAAAATTAAAAAATTAAACCAAAAATAAAATCAAAGATCAATAGTGTCATCATCTACTAAAGTTTGTGAAAGAGGACTGAGAGTGGCTTCCACGATTATAATAGTGCGGATATGGACACTTCAACCTATTATGTCCATATTGGCCGCACCTAAAGCACCTCTTTTAACGTGTCCTTTCCCCACCTGATGGTATTCGTTGCTTCTTGGATGACCTGCTAGCTTTTTGTTATTAGGTGGTAAAACCACAACGCTTTTGACTTCTTCAGGGACATTTCAATCAGACTTATCACCAACCGGATAAATCAACTCAGCATATGTTATCAATAGGTACTCATGCTTGTAGTAGTCAGAGCAAAGGGTTATGAAATCAATGTTACATTCCTTATAAACAATAAAAATTAGTGAAATTACAACAACATAAAACCATGAAAAATAAAGGTATTAGCAGCAAAATAGACAATGTTACCTAGAAGCTGCTGGTGCATGCACACAAGGTAAAATATCAGCTTGAAACTCCCTACATGTGCAAGTACATTCCATGAGATTACTAATCACCTCTTTACCTTTGTGCTTAACTAGAAATATATTACAGTCAACATTGGAAGCTATCATTTGCAATGAAGTTTTGTCTTTCAGTCATCAATGAGTGGACCCATTCCATTATGTGTGACCTCTAAGCTTTGGCTTTCTCGCGTCGATCATAAAATTAATGTTGCACCATATCTCTAATGAATTCCAATAAAGCCATGACAAGCAACTCATAAGCAAATCGAAGACACGAATTCAAGCTCTCAGTAATGTTGGTCGTCATGAGTTGGTATCATCTCCGAGGGCAATACACACGTGACCATTTTCTAGGATCTTCTTTCATGATATATTCGAAAGCTTTAAGGTGATTAGCTTGCAACTCAGTCATCAATTTATTAAATTCAGATTCCTTATATGCCCTAGCAGCATTATAAAAAATCTTAGACACATCTTCCTTCTTGAATTTATTTTTTATGTTCTGGGCTATATGCCAAGAACATAATTCATGACAAGAATCGGGAAAGACCTTTGTAGTGGTCTTTACAATACTAGCATGACGATCTGATATAATAACCAAGTTCTTCACCGTACCAATTGCTTCTTTTAGCTGCCCTGAGAACCACTCCCACGCTTCATAATTCTCTGAGTCACCATAACCAAATACTAGTGGATATATCTGTTCATTTTCATCTTTGCATGTCGCTACAAACATTACACCATGGAACCTCCTTTTCAAATGAGTAGCATCGATAGCAATGACTAGTTGGATCACTAAATGAAACCCCATCAACGATGGACTAAAAGCCATAAAAAAATACTTAAATCGATTACTCCCTTCTTCTATGCATATGTGAGCCCTAGTTCCCGGATTAACTTTTTGCAACATGTGACAATATGATGATAATTGTTGGTATGACTCAACTGAATCATTATACGTAAGAGACGTTGCATGCCTTTAGCCTTCCAAGCTTTACTATATAAAATCTGTATGCCAAATAATTCTTTCATATCACCCATGATATCTTTTGACTTAATGATTCTAGAATTAGTAAACAATCTTTGAGCCATAATTTTTTCAATAATGGCTTAACTTGCTTGCCGATGCTGTCGATGCAATTTTTCAACTGTCCAAGTATGTTTCAAATCACACCGTCTAATTTGGAAGAATTGCCCTTGTACAATTCTCCAGGCACGAACCTTCCATGCATAATTTTCTTCTCTACAAGTAACCTCAAACAATGATTTATTAGACCTAGTAACTCTAAATTCAAAATTCTCAGTCAATGCATGCATACCCAAAAATGACTTTAACTCGGTTTTATTTGGAAAAAACTGACCTTTAGCAAGGGAGTGAATCAAAGTCATTAATTCCGTAGTAGGAGCTAGAACAATACTATATAGTTCAGCACCTAACACACTATACTTTCTACCAATACCATCACTTGAATTATTATGTACTTCAGGGCATGCAAGCGGGACATAAGGTGGGATAGAAGGTAGGATAGGATAGGATGTAAGTTCACATACTTTCTACAATGGGTTCATATTGATCTTCACTAGTAGGCTGAGTTTTTTTGGATTGGGTATTCACACCTAGCATCATAATCCATCGGCCCATCCGAGTTGATCTCATCAGTATGCTGAGTGTCATGGGGATTCACACTATGGATGAATGGTTCTGTGCTATAATTTTCACCTTTAACAGTTGGATTGCTCCCGGTACAAGAATTAAAAAAATTAATTCATCCTACAATTCCATCATCATGTACACTTTGTCTATTCTCAACAAAAAAAATTTCTACCAAATCAACAATTACACAGGGAACCACGTTGTCATCATACAACATAAACTATAACAATAGTATTTTCAAATCTTACTATGGTGTGCAGTGGAATATCAGTCTTAGAGAAATCAACCTTCACGTAAGATTTAATCAAATTCAACAACTGTACATATGTCAAACCCCTCTAAACAACATACCCCTTTGGTTCTGATAACTCTGCCAGTATACTCAAAACTCCCTCTTGACTCAAACCACTCATCATTCCAAGTTATAATGATCTGCATTCTGTGATGACAAAAAAAAACATTTCAAATGCTAATAAAGAGGAATTAGCTATTACAGAGAAGAAAAAACGATTTCAGAAAAGATTAAATACTGTTTAATAAACATGTTACAATTTAAATACCAACATAATAATGTCACGATTTGCTGATTAGAATACGCTTTATTATTCTGACATAGTACGATTTAAATAATATTCAACATTGTTCAGTTTTGGGTTACGAAATACACCACAGATCACAATTTTCTAAGTTAGCAAATTCCATATTGAAGTTACAATGTACGTTATGAGGTTACGAGTTTTCTGATTTAGACACGATTTCACATTCCAACATTATACGATTTCAATAATATTCAACATTTGAGGTTACGATTTAAGTGAAGCCATTACATTACGATTTCCAGACTAGGATACGATTTCACATTCTTACATGAAACGATTTTAATAAAATGCAACATTGCCCTTTTTCTTCATCAGTGTTAGGTTACGAAATCTACTACATGTCACGATTTTCGCTAAAGCAAACGAAAACTTCACCTTTCAAGCTACATTGGCCATGATTTACTCTGTAACAAATGAAAGCTTTACAGTTTCAAGCTACATTGTTGTTTAAAAGTATACCTGCCACCTCTTGGCCCATTCAAGCACTTTCTTTTTGATTTTGAAGAGAAACATGCTGTACAAAATACGAGCTCCCTTCTTTATGCAAGAAAACCAGTCACAAAATATCAATAACTACCTTCGATTCTTCCCTTCTCTACAAATTCGAAGAGAAAAAAGCAGAAAAAAAAAGTGAAAAGAGAGACAAATCAAAGAGAGACCACGATTGAGGAGAGAGAGGTCCAAGAAAGAGAATTTGAAAAACGCATTATAATTAATTTTTAAGTTCACTCAATTTCGAGGATATTATTATCTTTTGTAAGGATATTTTTGTATTCACTGTACATTTAAGTATCAAAAAAACATAAATTATGAAAAAAAGTTTCTTTTACAATAAAAAGATGACGAAATTCTCCAAGTTCTTGGTGAGTTTGTGGAGAATACATCCTGCTTCTCCTGGCTGTTGGGTTAGTAAAGTTAGACTACTGAGTTGTTGAATGATTTGTTGTTGCTCCATTATCACAAAATGGATCTCTCCCAATTAATGTTGTTAAGTCTCTGACTAGCTTCGTTGCAATTCTGAGTTGTTCTACCATCAAAGGTTAATCTTGCATTGAACTATTGTCCTTTATTCTCACCTTTGCCACATTGAAACATATTCTGACTCTTGGGCGGCTACATGATCCGAGGATTCTTCCTTATCCTTGTTCTTTATGACATCAGTTACACTACATTAAATTGTGTTAGATTGCACTATATTACAATAAATTACATCCATTAAATTAGGTTACGTGTTTTACATTAAACTAAACCAAAATTACAAAGCATGTTACGGCATTATTATATTTGGTCGCATTGCATTTCATTATATTGAGTTGCTTTATGTTACCTTTCATGACAATGCATTACCTTATATTATGTTCCATCAAGTGCATAAATTGTACTATATTATTTGATGTTGTATTACATTGTGTTATGTTTTAAGTGTGTCATAACAATATATTGCATCACACTGTCATGTTAAGTTATATATCATCATCAGGGTAAAGAATCTGAAATTTTGTTTATACACATCTTGACAGTTTCTCAATGGAAAAAAATACTAATTTACATAAATGTGTTAAACATACCAATTTTGCAAAACAATTAGATAGTTTTTTTTTTTTTTTGGCTAAGTAATTCTACAAACCAAAGCATTTTGCAAAAACGTTTCCCAAATGTTTGCTTTCTGATATGTTACTATAAAGTGGCAATAAATATTACATGATGGAAAGCAGTACCATATGATAATGATCACAATACCTCTCTTTCAAGTTTCAACACAGCCATGAAAGCCTCTTGAGGTACATCAACTTTACCTATTGCCTTCATTCTTCTTTTGCCTTCAGACTGTTCACATCAATACAATAAATAATCAATGCAAGACCAAACTTATAACAAATCATAGAAGCCTTTTTAATTTGTTAAAAGACAGAAATTAAAATCCAAAGTTCCAGTGCCAAAACTGGAAGCCATTCACTAAATCAAAGTATCAACCTGAGAGCATTCTCACTATTTCTGTTGATTTCTACATATAAGATGGGTAATAACCACTACCACATATACCTTTGCCGTTATAATGGCAATTATATCCGCTCTAGCTTCGAAAGTCAAATAGGCAATTGTTCTCTGGTACATCAAGTTGCTTGGATATTTCATAGAACTCCAATCAAGACTCACAATTTTACCTCTTGGAGCAAAAAACAAGTGCATTTATAAACCAACGATGATTCTTCACTATTCAAACATCAAGGAGAAAAAAGAAAAAAAACCCATAAAATTTAACAGTTCATATATAACAAAATGAATTGCAGTACCTGCTTCTTAAGCAACTTCTTTTTTCTTGAAATATCTCCTCCTACAAGGAATAAGGAACAAAAGAGAAAGCAAAAAAAAAATAGATATATCACATCTCAAAGGACCTATACAATGATAAATCAATAATGAGACAACTGGAACCAAGAAACAGAAAAAAAAGAAGACAAAACAACACAGATTTCTAAAAGATAGAATAATAAAAAAAAATAATCATCTCGGCTTTAAAAAAAAAAAAAAAAACTCTCATTCATAATACATCAATTAAGGTTCATGGCACTATGAAATTTGCATTTGTACAGTTCCTGGATCAAATTACAAATAGAAATGAAGGATTGGAAAACTTTATGGGCAGAACACAAGCCACCAAAGACGCCAATTAGACAGTGTAGGATATATTTGGTTGTGTTACTAACAAAGTAATGACAAGTTCATAATGCATTCATTACTGTTTTACATTCCTTTTTCTTGCTCCAATTTCTTTTCTTTTTGTTGTTTTACAGTTGTTCTTGCTAATAACGGATCTCAACATTTTTACTAGTGCAATTTCTTCAATAGTAATAAAAGAAAAGATCAGAAAAGTGAAACATGAAGGCCAAACAGTTATGACAATCCCAATTTACAAACTAAATATCCTAACAATATACTTAAGGACCATATTTAGATCAGAAATCACCAACGGAAAGCATATTATTTCAGCTAAAACTGGAAAATATACGCAACAACAAACAAAGGAGTTTGTGAGTATTAACAGTTAGAAATCTTAACAGTTGGACAATAAACAAATTGAACAAAGGGAAGAACACTTTTGAGCACAAACACACAAAGATGCATGCATAGTCTATTTCTATCTGTTCATCAACACCAAAAGAATGTGTTTTTGTTTTAAACTTCCTCGGCAACCACTCACAAGGCATGCTTGCAATGATTTAGAGAGCTTTCACCCCAAAAGTACTACATTCTTAATTTCGGATTTACATCCACTCATTTTAGAAATCCAGGTCATGGTTGGCTGCACACAGAGAGACGGAGGAGACTTTTGATCTAATAAGGACATAAGGGCAAGGGACTCAGGAGGATTCATAATTGCATTATAAACAGGTGTTAGCTGGAAATCTAAGCCATTATGTTTAACACCTCCCAATTCCATACCAATTTATTTATAACATTTTCAAAAGGGAAAAAAAAAGTTCACTAACTCATTTATCTATGGGGTTTATGGGGGAGATCAGCACGTGTTATCCTCACCGTCCCTTGTAATTATAATCTATCAACTTCCAAAGGGTTTTTTTTTTTTTTTTAAATATCCTCCAGGTACGAGAATGAAGATTTTACATAGAATAATGTACTCTTGAAAGGGGCTCATACTATGCTGACAGCTTTTTTGCAGCAAAATTGAAGGACAATAATAAAATAAGATCATTTCTAAAACATAATAAGAATAAAATAACATTTTGGTGCAAGGCAAATTGGTAACTGAAGCCCGTTCACAATAAGCTTCAAATTAGGCACAAGCCTGGCCTGTTGCTTTATATAGGTCAAAATTAATGGTAGAGAAGTCGCTGAGATAAGTGATAATATATTGACCAACACATCAAGTCCAAGAAAACACAGGAAGGTGGGGAGGGGGGTGGCAGAAGATGAGGTGGCTTACCATAGCATTTGGCCAAGACATCCTTCCTAATTGCTGACAAGGCTTCACTTGCAATCACTTTTGAACCTATGCATGCCTGTAACAAGTGTACCACATATGTTGAAACCAAGTTAGCATATGACCACAATGACGATAGCATGCTACAACAAAAAGCGCTCTCCAAAATCAAGCAACTCTGTCCATGTTTCGCAGCAACCAGAAGCCAAATTGTAACTATATAGGACGTTATTTGATTGTGAAAAATAATATTACACTATGTAAAAAAAAGAAATACATGTTATCTAATTAAATGTATTAGAAAACTGAAAATCCCAAAAGATGTTGGGAAGAGAAGGGAAGAGGGGGGGGGGGGGGGGGGGGGGGGGGGGGGGGGGGGGGGGGGGGGGGGGGGGGGGGGGGGGGGTGGTCGGTGTGAGGGAGAACATATGTGATGTAATTCAAATATCACACATTTGAAGCATCTGTCATACACCAAAATGTGATCTTCATGAATATCGAGAATTCTAATTCATTCCCTACCAAGAGAGAACCTGAATCTTACTTGGATTGGTACTTTAAACATTTGTCTTGGAATAAGCTCTTTCAGCTTTTGGGTCAAAGCCCTTCCAACAGAATATGCCTGAAAAGCCAGCTTATATTGATTTCATTACATCTTGGTCAAATCGACATCAAGTTTTAAATACATAGAGAGCGGTCTACAAAATCATCAAAAAAGTAATAGTTTACATTAACAAGTTTATCATACCACAGAAAACTGTTACTGCTGAGAAAAGACAAGCCAGTTACAAAATCTTCAAATAATACAGAAGGGGCAAAGGAGGTAAAACTTATTTGGCGAATTCTCTAGATCATACTACAGAAAATTACTGCCAACTCACTTCAACCTTGCATGCTTTTCATTGACAGAGGCATTTAACAGACAGCATGCTTATTGCACACAAGATGCTTACTCAGACAAGGCAAAGATTAAAGCAGATCCTTATAGTTAGGTTATTTCTTTGCCTTAAGCTTAGCTTTATAATATTCTTGAGGTACTCTGCCCAACAGGTGACAAGATAAGCTTTCACAAGGTCAAGACAACCAAAAAACATCAAAGGATACACTTTTACAGTAGAATAATGCATCTCTATTTTACTGGCATGTATTCATTTTCTTTTGCTACAGATATCAAAGTTATGCTAAACCCATCATAAGTAGGGGCATGAGGGAAACCAAGACTAATTATATCCTAAGATGTTCCCCCTTGTTTTTAAAAGATATATATACCGTCTATTATGCTGAAGAAGTCATTTTGGAAGAACTTAGATATGCATAGATGATGATTCAGACCAGTTACAACTTATAATAACCTTATCCTTATGCACGATCGTTGACAAAGGTTCCACACGATCACCATTAATCTGAATGTCAAGCTTTGTTAGTTCACTTTCCTTGTACCTGGCAGCCAAATTCAGCACAAATGACACATTAACTGCATTTGCATGAACTAGTACAAAATTGAGATAGTAAAACAGTGAATTTGGGATTATTTGTAAATTGATTTCATTTTGATGGAAATTTCAATTTCCAAAGAAGGTAAGTAGAATTACTCCTTATCATAGAAATGCTTAATTGCTCATCGAGTTTGCATTGAAGAAATATAAAAACTTGTTGGTTTTAGCTTCCTTACTGTAGCTTAAGTTTCCCCTACTTCTTACATCTTCTATATGCACAGTCATGACAAGATTTTGAAACCTGGATCACAGAAAACCGTGGATGCAATCCTAAAATGATATATATTAATAAGACATGCAAAGCAGTTCAATGCTAGTGACAAATTTATATATGAACAAAGATTAAGTGCACTAACCCAGTAAAAGTGTATTCCATGCTAGCATAACCCTTACTTCTGGACTTCAACTGGTCAAAGAAATCACCTACCATCTGTGAAATGAATACAGAACATACCTAATGTAACTAAATATTAACCAAGATCAAGGAACCTACAGGGTAACAGAGAAATGTTCAATTTTGTGGATCCAGGCAAGTAAACAACAGAGAGATTAAAGGTTACCTCAGCAAGGGGTAATTCATAGATGATAGAAGCTCTCTTCTCAGTAATATATTTCATTTCTTTAAACTCTCCTCTTCTTTCTTGAGCAAGCTCCATAAGCGAACCAATGTAGTCTTTTGGTGTAAGCAACTCAATCTGTACACATCAGTTAAAAATAAAATAATATGAACCTTTTTTACAAGCATTAAAAGAATTTCTTTTATCGGAAACAGTTCAATTCTTTGTTAAGTAACCTTGACAAATGGCTCTTCTATTGACCTCCTTTCTCCAGGTTCAGGAAGCAAAGATGGATTTGAACACTCAACCTTCAAGAACATTCATATTCAGATAGCAATAAGAATACATGAAACGAACCCAAGATAAACAGAGATATCTGCAACGAGGATGAATCTGTTTATCAACTTACGTCAGAAAAAATATAAGGTCAGGAATTTAATATAATGAGACACTAACAAACAATAAGATTTGGCATCAGAAGGTAGTATGACAGCAAGTGAGAAAAAAACAATTTAATTGGAAAGGAAAAATAAATAAAAGGGTAGGATAGAGAGGAAATTACAGTATCACCATTTAGACAGTTCACTCTATACACAACACTTGGTGCAGTAGTTATTAGGCTCAGATTGTATTCCCTCTCAAGCCTTTCCTGTCAAGAGAAAATACTGTCAGGAGTTACCAACACTTAATTTCCTTATTCTCCAGCATCTACAGATCAATACTCAATGATACCAGGAAACATCACTCAAGAGATGAGAAAGTAACTGTCATTAAAAGATAAAAGAAAAACGGAGATAGAAAATACAAACCTGAACAATTTCCATGTGGAGAAGACCCAAGAATCCACACCTAAAACCAAAACCCATAGCACTTGATGTCTCAGGCTCGAACTGTAGAATGAACACCAAAACAAAGAGAAGTAATTCTTCCATTCAATAGTGCATCAGGCAGGTTGGAAGCCATATCAAACATCTTATGCCAGTAAAATAGTCAAACCGCGGAAAACAGTGATAGGCTGAAAGCTCAAGCCTTTTGAAATTAAAAAATTTTATTTAAGAGAAAAGAAAAGAAAACAGAAACACATCTTGAAAGCATTTGAAGCTAAAATAACATATGGAGTTCCCTTGATGACTTCCTTGATATGTATCTCCGACCAAAATTCCTGAGTTCTATTAACCACACCACACCCCTCCCCAACCCACACCCAGCCCCAACCCCCACAAAGCCCCCAAGTAAAGCATCAAGTTCAAAATCCAATTACACAATTAATGAAGAACTACAGCCTGCACCAAAATTTATGTTTCAGAAAGCTAGAACATTTTTGCAAGCAAAAAGAAAATGACAACTCAAATTTCATAATTGGAAAGGAATACTCTTTTTGCAAGCTAGAACATTTTGGCTTATCATGACATCATTTTAAACCTCTTTTTCCCCACTGGAAGGAAGAGATGGAGCCCCTTCACATCTTATACTCTTTATGTCATTCCAATTAATAAATCTGCAAACAGTTGACAGAAACTAAAATTGAGCATGCAATTCAGATGGCTCAAGCTCCATCAATCCACAGTCAAAGTGACACAACAAGGACACAATTCTTACAATGTTCGACTAGGAAGGTCAAAGCAATAGTAACCTCTCAACTGAGTGGCAAATAAATGCATCCAAGACTAAAGCTTCACTTCAAAGGGGTACCTACCCTTAAACAACCATGATATACATAACCAGGATAAAGACAAGCCCTGCAGTAAGAAAGTAAGAAAAAGAGAAAGGAAAACCATCCAGAGGCATAATAGCTCGATATCACCAATAACAAAGGGGTAATCAGCCTTATCTGAAGATATGGTACTCATATATGGAAACACTCATGAGTTCCACTGATTACCTTTTGTTCTCCATTAAATAAATGAAAAACATGAGAAACTATTTCAAGCAGAAGTATAAAAAGCCCACTGGCTATGTAAAAGAGACAATAGCAGTAGAAGCAAACTCATGACGTATAGCACAGCAAACTCACACTCACAATAGAACCAACTGCAGCATTTCACCATACTGGACAATATTTCACACGAGCAAGGGGCAAAATCCTAGAATACAGCTGTTGTACTGTATTTTAGTCCTTTAGTTACCTTCAAGGCAGCATCATTAAGTTGCAGTTTCTCCAAGGCATCACGCAGCTCAGGAAACCTGTCATCAACACATAGATGAAGATAAAGAATAATAGATATGTTGGAATTCCAAAAGATACATAGTGGATTTCAAAAGGCAGAAAAGAACAAGAGATCAATACTGGTCCGCATCAACAGGAAACAAGCCACAGAACACCATTGGAGTGGCTTCCTCATATCCGGGTAGTGAGTTTTCTGCCCTTCTGCTATACTGAGTGACAGTATCACCCACCCTGGCATCAGCAACAGATCTAATTGAAGCAGAAAGGTAGCCCACCTGGAAGTTTAAGGTGTAAACATAAAGACCAAATCGAACTGAAAGGATATAAGAAGCAAACATGTAGAACAAAGCTCAACACCATTGCTAGCAGAAGAGTTTTTCATTTTGTTTCCCACTTTTTCCATGCTTTTCCGTTTTGATTACTTCTATAAACAAACTATATTATGAACCAAAAATATGTACAGAACTGATTGGTCTCAAAATCAATCCAGAACAGTCCATGAAACCAATAAAGCCGTGAGCATAAAAGTTTTTTTCTGGTTAGAGAAGACATTTGAGTGGCACAGAAAATACATGATAACATGCATATTTATCCTGTCAACAAAATAGTGAGGTACCAATTCATGTTGAATTTAAAGTATCACATAGAATACTAATTGAATTCAAATCAAATTTTTGCTGATTTTATCTCTTCGTATATCCTTTCTGTTCAACACAGACACAAAGGGTAGTCAGTCATTATTGCCCAAGGAAGATTCAGAACTGCTACATAATAAGATTTGTAGATTATAACTATAAGCATAGAAGGCTGCAAAATGCTAAAAGTTGTATCATATATCTTGTCATTGTTCATGTGGATTTTAATACACGCTTATTTGTGCACCTAGTTGGCCTCTGCTTCCACTTAAACATGTATCCAAATATATCAAACTAGAAAGAACTCTAATTTCCAGGATATATTTCTAATTTAATTTTCTCATAAACTTATAATCCTTTTTTACTAGAATTTCTTATAAACTTATAATCTTTTTTTATCAGAAACAAAGTAATATATTTATATATATAAATATATATATATATATATATATAAGACACCAAGGGATATAAACTTATAATCTTTTAAATGCCAAACAAAAGGTGGGTATCCTAGCACATAAGAAGTATTCAGGTAAAACACTGAAAGAAAGAAAATCAGATATGCCAGATATTTGGGAGATAAAAGTCTGCGCATCTGAAAAGGCTCGCAATTCACCAAGCAGTTGAGGTGGCCAACCATGTATGCAAATCCACCATGAAAATCAGTTTGATGGCATTAATTCATCACATTTGCCCTTGAAAGTGCTTTTATTTCTTTCCTCCAAGCACCACATCAAGAAAAGTGGAATTAGCAGCCAAGCAAAAAGTCAGTGATCCTTCCACAGATGCACCGTCCAGTTCTCTGTCAATAATCTAATTAACCGAGAATTTCATTTTATTGAATCCCAAGGCAGAACGTGCATCACTTATTTTTAATGGATAGTTTGCTATCCATTATACTGAACTACAAATCAACAGCATTATGTTGCCTGAACTCCCTCCTTGGTATGGACAAGAAGGCTTCACTAGATTTAGAACACACTAGGGATTGTGAGTGCTTATGAAATTTCCGAATAAAATATGCTTAGCATATCAAAATGATGACTGCTCTTCCATTATTAAATGGAGTGCATTAGACTTCTATTTATACAGCAAGAGAAGGAAAGAAAAGAAAAATTAAAATTAGTCTTTGGTTCACATAGCAGCTTCTCACTACTTAGAATGTGCCTGTCTGAGCACATTAGATGGAGAAACAAGCAGGCTTTAAAGAATCAAGCACTGTATGAATACATCATACTTGGAAACAAAACCAGGAAAGAATAATATTACCTCACCCGCATATAATTCATCCACTTGAATCTGGTTGGGAGACAGAACTCCTATTTCATCAGCAAAATAGTCCTTCAAATTTTAATGATAAATTATGAGAAATTCAACGGAAAGAATATCACCAACAATCCACAAGCTGCAAAAGATAAGAGAAAACATACTACAAGACCACACAGAACCTAGTCATACTCAGTTTGCTATCTGAGTTAGCTGTGGAAGAGCAGGAAAACAATTTCTTTTTCTTTATCTTTTCTTTCCTTTTTGTCTAATTTTGGCTAGAGCCATCATTTGGGGCTCTTAATGTAATATTTTACTCCAATCTTATCCTTACTCAAATTTGATTAACAACTATATCTTAATCAACACTTTATATGAATATACTACCAGTTATTTCTCACTGATTATATGTGGGATATAGAGAAGAACTACATACACCAATCTACGTAGTACAACTAGAAGGTCATCAGAATTTGGAAGGAGAAACCAGAAAAGATTAGCAATACCTTTCCACTGGCCATAAAATAAATTCTGTCACCTTTCTTCATAGTCCCATCAATTACTCGAAAATATACAATAACACCCCGATACGGATCATAATAACTGCACAAATTATGAATATGAAAAAGATAAATATGACATGTGACCCAAAGGTGACAACTTCATCGAAAGAATAATGCCTAAAAGAGAAAAGAAAAAATAAATAAAAGAAGCTTAGCTGCATAAGCATTGCTTCTTTCAATTGTAAACAGTGGTCAATTGTGGAACATTATCTGTTCCGTAGCTGACACAAAATTAAAAATTTGCAATCTCATCACAAAAACCTGTAACTTAAGCGGAGGAATGGGGATGGACAGTTTAGAGGATCTGTGTAATAGAGTTTTTTTGGTGGGGGGGGGATGCGAGAGGAGACTAAGAGATTGAAAGTGGAGGGAGAGAGAGAGCTGAGGGAGAACTAGTTATGAAATAGTACAGCTTACAACCAGGACCACCTCGATTATCAGTGAACCTCTAGGAGTACTCTGGTTTTAAATGATCAAGCTATTCTTTGCTGATTACATGAATAAATAGCATGTTTTTGGCAGGAAAGATATACTGGGTCCCCCACTGTGGATGCAGTTTTAGCAGAGAAGAGGATCTCTTTTATAGTTCTAATGTACCCTCCAAAAGAAAACAAAACTACAAATGAGGAGGCATAACTGCCTCAGTAGATTTGGTTAACAAGAGAGTGTGTCAAAGGATTCTTGTCCAAGCACCAAAAGGAATTAAAGATAAACTTGATGACAATTAAGCTTAAGGATAAGGAAGGTTAACAGCAATAGTGGACATGCCTTTCTCACTCTTCAGAAAGGAAACTTAAACTGAGTGACAATCAAGACCTTGTCTACGAATCAATCCCTAATGAACCCGAGGCTTGGTTTCCTCTGGTAAACTTGCATTCCAAACAGTTCATCCCCCACATGATATTGAACCCCAAAATTCCAAGGCATAGTGCACAGATGAATATCTAGAAGTACCATATAATTCATTAACTGACAGAAATCACCTTCATGCACATCAAATTCTGCTATTTACTCCTAAGTCAGAGTGCAGATGACAGACTTGAAGTAATCCTTTATACAAGCAAAAACGCTTTTATGACACTATTATCTCGCCTGGATTTAATAGTGATAATAGCACTTCAAAGAACATTATTTCCCCTTAGACACAATAAAAGGAATATTTGCGCAGCCAAGATTTTAAGGCTTCTTGATTTTCTGAGAAATCAACTCAAACATTACCAGCATATATTTAAGGAGTATAAAGTGATCAACTTTTATTATGATAGCCAGTAACCGAAACTACTGCACAAATAATAATTCCTGAATGCACTGAAATAAATTAATAATTGAAGAGCTTAAAATTATTCACAGTGACGTATACACAGAAGCAAGAGCAAGCACACATGGACCGAAATCACATGAACAAAAGAAAATCAAGTGATAATAAACCAAGGATTATCAGCAGATGAAATACAACTGCATGTTAAGCTCAATCACATTGACCAAGTTAGATCCAAACCTATCAAAAATTAAGGCTCTCAAAGGACTTTCAGCAGTATCAAGAGGTGCAGGAATCCTCTCAACAACTGCATTCAGTATCTCAGTTATACCAATTCCCTCCTGCAGAAGGTAAATAATATCAAGATACAATATCTAGAACAAATAAGTTTTTCAGAATCCATTTCCAATTATTGCTAAAGAAAAGCCATATCATACACAATAGCAAACTAATCCAAAACTAACCTTTGCAGAGCAATATATTGCATTGCTACAATCTAACCCAATAACCTGCCGAGAAAATATGTTAGCACCACTATTGAAATAATAACTGTACTCAAAACCTATTTTCTGAATTCATAATACCCACAGCAGCATAATCAATCAGTAATGACCACACTTTGAAAGCATCATAGACTTCATAGGGATTTCATTAACATAGAGAAGCTGCCACTTGGTTTATCCTAATGTAAGAAAACATTAACCAGCATAATCCAGCTAAAGGAAATGGAAAGTGCAAGTCTTTGCAATAAGAAAGAGTTTCAATATAGAACGATATCATGGGTACAAAACAATAAAACATAAATAAAAATCGAAAAAACAGAAGAAAACTTCATCAGAACCAAAGTTGGAAGAATCAAGACAGAAATTCGAGTTAGATTCCCCCAATACACGCCATCACAAAAGAATATAATGGACCAACGTAGGCCGCACACCCATCAAATAAATGGAATCCTTCTTTTTTGTGCACCAACCTCTTCGATCTCCCGGATAACACAATCTGGTTCAGCACCTGGAAGATCTATCTTATTCAAGACCTGCAAATTTTGAGAATGTTCCCACTTAATGAATTTCAGTTCACATGAAGATGAAAATATAAATTAAACGAAACTTCAACGTAGAAAATACTGGAAACCCAATGCCGAACACATCCAAAAATGATGTCGCATATAATTTATCAAACAACATACTTGTAGTACTTAGCTCACGTAAATGTCCATGAGACGCACGATACAAAAATTTCAAGCACTAATAACATATACAGAGACCAAGAATTTGCGCATTAGTGAAGTTTTTCCATGCAGTATACTATACTATAGATGTCGGATGAGAAGAATAATTTGCTTATATGCTTGACAGGAAATCTGAATTCAAACCTAATACAAATAAGTACAATTTATAACAGGAATGAGTCTGTTACAATCTCATAAACCCTCCCATCTATTAGGAAGATGGAACGTATTCCAGATAACCTATACAAAGCAGAAATTCAACTGAAATTGACACCTTTCATTTCTTTTGCTCCAAAAGCTCGTTGTTCCCTAGTATGCCCACAGAAGGTTTACAGCCATTATAAAGGAAGTGACAACAGCCTAACTTCAAGTATGGATCTGCTGCATAGCAGTAATCAGCTAAACCCTAAATGAAAGATATTTCAAACAAAGACAAGCATTGAAACAGTTATCTGCTTTTGTTGCTCAGAAGAGGTTGTCATGTGACACCATTAAAACACTCAATCAATTTGTGAAACGACACGAAAATTTATACAGAAATAATGCAGAAAGAGAATGTACAAGATTCACGAATACTCTGCAATATAATGCAAAGTACAATCTTAAAGACAATTGGCCAAGGTTAATTTTCTAGCCAATGCAAACTATAAAAGGACATTGCACCCTGAGCAACCAAAGAAATTTAAACAAATGATAGCAGAAAATTTGGGAAATTTCTAATTGCAATCTTTTTGCTCATTCATCTCCAAATTTGCTGAGGAAGATAGGAAATTATTCAATATGTTTCATACAGTTTACGATCTATGATTTGCAAAGAAAGCTCACTTTCATCTCTATTTTAAAAGATAGTTTTCTCAACCCAAAAAGATTAATATAATTCAAGACGCTAACTAGAAGATAATGCAACCAAGGAAATAAAAAAGTCTACCAATATTCAGCTACTTACATATCTTCGATATGAGGAAAATTTACATTTTTTATGTAGATTGTTTTTTACATTGAAAATTCAAGTAAAAATTAGAGTTGTTATATCTTAAGTTTGGGAAGTTTCGGTCTTCTATTCTATGCCCAATTTGGACAGCTATTAGGTTCGTGTCTTTAACTGGAAAATAAGCCTGTTGCTAGGTTCAAATTGGGCTGTATGGTGAAGGATGGGCTTCAATGACTAAATTATTGAAGACCCTTAGTTTGGTTTTTTGTTATTTAATTTCTCCCTTTTCTCTTTTCAAATGCTAGTACAGTTTGATGTTCTCTTCGTCCTCATTTGTGTCTTCCTGTCTTAATTATGTATCCTTTTCAATTCTCACTTTGCTTTTTATTATTTTATTTTTTTTTTCAAATTGGACTACTTCATAGAGGCAAGTTATGGGGCACATAAATGGCATCAAAAGCTCCCCATCATTCAACTGACTAGTGATCCAGTTAAAAGTGAAAGTTAACAGCCTACAGACTACTAAAGCCTAAGAAAAATTATTGTGTAATTTTTACAAACATAGCTAAAATGTATTTCTGAATTCACTAATATTTAAGAGGCCCCATCAGTTCATATACCACAAACTAAAGTTTGATTATTAAAATTTGTTAACTTACTTTAACTATTACAACATCAACAAACTAATGGTAACTGAGAGCTTTCTGTTAATATGGTAAATAAATGCGGAAGAGGATTGTAACGATCAGTTGACAAGTTATGTTATAGTGTCTGAGTTTTGCAATATTATAGACAGTTTTTATGTAACTGCTCCGCAATTTATGGATAGTGTTAACGGTTATCCCATGAAGTTGTACCATAACATAGTTTCGGAGCCTCATTTCTTCTCTTTTGTGTCAAAGTTGAGGTCTCGAGTTGAGTTGTCCATTGAAACCTTGGTATTATCTTGAAGGTTCACAAAGGAGCTAGCAAATGGATTCCTTAGATTTATTCCACCAGGACAAACGAATTGATTAGTTCTGATCATGATGTTCTAGCAAGGTATTGCAGTGTTGTGCCATCTTTTGTGCTTAGTCACTGTAGCAACTGCTAATAATTGGTTTCCGTCCTAGGGAGTCAGTCATGGGACCCTCAGGTCTTTGCTCCAAGGGACCTACTTGAGGGTTTCCTCAGGTGTTCGCTCTAGAGGAGCCATTTGAGGGACTCCTTAAGTCTCTACTCTCACAAATCTATCCAAGGGGCTCAAGTCTCTACTCTAATGGAGATATCAGCGATACTCCTTATTTTTTGCTCTAGCAGAGCTATCCTAAGGATTCCTAAGGTCTCTGCTCTAAGGGAGCTTCTCAAGGGTTCCTCAAGTTTTTGTTTCTAGGCAGCTAGCCAAGAGACACCTCAAGTTTATGCTTTAAGGAAAGCATCTGAGAGAGTCTTTGGGTCTTTGCTCTAATGGAGCTATCTGAAGGGTTCCTCGGATCTTTGCTCTAAAGGAGCTAAGGCTTGAGTTTTGCTCGAACAGAGCTATATGAGAGACTTGTCCGATCATTGCTCTCAGCTTTTCATAACATATTACACATGGAGCTACTCAGAGCAAAGACCTTCAAATCTTGACACTTTATTGCTTAATACAAAGAAAACCAACTGTAAAGTCTCTTTAGCAGCTCAAAATTGGATCCGCAATAGGTCCCGCTCATCGAGTTTTTTTGGGAGCTCCAAACTTTAGAATGAACCCAAACGAAATCAATCATTGGGATCATGTTATTTTTACTTAAAAGAGCATCTTGTATCATGTTAATAATCATTTGTAGATTATGCAGAAAATAAAAACAGCAAATTTGTAAAACATGAAAAGCCCAAATCTAACGTCAAAGGCCTAAGTTCTACACCCTAGGTCATGAACAAAGATGCATTACCGGAGATAACCCCTCGATACTAAGGCAAAATTCCAACTCCTCTAATCAGAGGATTAGACCACACGGAAGAGAAATTTTGGGGGAAAAGCAACTGAAAGGATAAAAGGTCGAGGAAACCAGGGAAGCAGGGTTTTCACTTCAGCTACTCTCAAAGAGATGTTGAAATAAGAACAAAATTGCCATTATCAAAACTATTCTTATTTTTTACTGATGAATCAGTCAAAAACTTGGGCCATTCAAATTTAGTTATTTTAAGGCATTCCAAGTCACATATAAAGGAGAGAATCTCAAAAAACAAACCAAAAGAAAAGAAGGAAGGTGAGGATCAAATAATATGACAAAGATGCTCTCCTACTTACAGGAATGATTTCTAGGTTGTTTTCCAAGGCCAAATAAACATTAGCCAGAGTTTGCGCTTCCACTCCCTACAACAGTATAAGCACGATGCATTAATGCCACCAGTAATGATAGCAGAGTACCTTATAAAGCATCAACGCTAGACACTTTCAATTGCATTACTATTACAATAGAAAAACTTTTAAAAAGAGAAGAACACAGCTAAGAAACATAACATGTCAAAGGGTATAAATATAAATTGAAAAGACAGAAAATAATTAATTAGATGAAGATTCACCTGAGAAGCATCCACGACAAGGAGAGCACCTTCACATGCAGCAAGGGAACGAGAAACCTAGGCATAAACAAAAAAGCACACATGAATTCAAGATACTTGTTGAAAGGCAGTTATATGCACCAGCATTTTTCTGAAGTTATCAGCGCTGTTTGATTTCCATAAACAAAAAAGGAAAAAGAATATGAGTAGTATATGGTCTCTCATTTATTCTTTTAAATAAACCAGGAAAAAAAAAATCAAATTGGAGGATGTTTTGCAGCGATTATTTAAAACATTCAAATTAAATAGAAACTTTAAAACTATGAAAATACATACAGCTGAAAATGTTGATTCTTGAAACTCCAGAAGTAAAATGTAATTGTTTATCACAAAAAGAGCAATTGAAGTGGTAGTAAAGCATAGGGTGGTATGGTAACAGTAGAACATTATAGACATGGTGGCGGTAACAGCAGATGAACAAGCAGCAGTAATGGCAGAACTACCCCAGGAATGCAATAATGGCAATATTTAAGGGGGTGATAGCAGAATCCAAATAATTATAATGGAGCCAAGGTGGCAGCATTGCTGTGGCAGCCAAAGTGAAAATGTAATACTATGGGAATTTGTACCAAAATCACATAGGTGGAATGGTAGGATGACTGGTAGCTGATCGTGACTAGAGTATCTGTCCAGTAATAAATATAGTTCAACATGAAGGTAAAGGTTCGAAACAAAAATAGCATGATGATAACTACTATTATGGCCTATGGTTGATCAATGATGCTGGTGGCAGCAGTAGTAAAGATTTCAGCTTTAGGAAACAGATGAGTGAGCAGCATATTGCGACAAAGGGTGGTGGCTTAAAGGATTCCTAACTCTTTGAAAATGTGTTGGAACAATTTTTCATTCTTCCACCCTTGAAATTTCTGAAAAATTCGAAACGATGTTCCCTGCCTTAGGCACATCATTTTCATTACTTTGTAGCCCTCTCCCCCCCCCCCCCTAAAAAAAAAAAGTTATTTTTCCACTGTTCAAATTACAAATATTTTTTTAAAACAAACAAAAATTTTCAAATTCTAACATGCAATATTAATGCCATAAAAGAATTTCTGGGGAGCTGGTGTTTTACAATTGGCTCTAAGGTGCTTCATATATCATTATTGAAGTTATAAATTTGATATTCAACCATGAATTCTTAACCAACAACTAACAACTTTGTAATCCATAACAAGAATTTGTGTTCCATAACACAAATAATATTGTAGAAGAGCTCAATCAGTTGCATGCCATGAGATTTGTCAACTCAAAAATGAAAAATGAGTGAAAGAACACAAGAGTTGCAACATCAAAGAAAGCAAGCATTCAATGTGTCAGCATTCAATGAATTAATCTTTATGTCACATACCTCATAAGAGAAATCTACATGACCTGGAGTATCTATCAAATTCAAGCAATACGGTTCATCTTCGAACATGTAGCGCATTCGAGCCGCCTGTCATAGAGAACAAATGAAAATTAATTGCTCCTTCAAACACCGGGAACCTATCATGATCCCCAAATAAGAAAGAAATCCCTCCTAGTAAAAAGTTCTTAATCAAAAGCGATAGAAGGCTTAGAACAGTGATTTTGATTTTTCCTGACCATTTCATCACATACATGTTGTTGTTCTACAAGTTATTGAGTCATTATTTTTCATGAAATGAGCTACTTCATTTCAAAATCTTATGTATCTTTTATTTGTTAGCTTTATTGCCAAAATCTCACCTTTGTTAAGTCCAACACAAAGCACAAGACAGTTTTGCATTATTCATTTACTCATAAAGACCCTCAAGCAAGTTGCATGCCCATCCACCAATTGTTTCTTTACTCATTTTTTATTTTTTATTCATTTTCTTATTTAACTATGACAGAAATATAAGAAAGTGAAATGAGATCATGCATCATGAGTAGGACTATTTCTCCTACAAGTGATAAGATCAAAAGATTAATCACAGCTCTTCAATTTTTCAGAGATATTTGGCTTCTAGTCTTGGATAGGAATTCATTAAAGGAAGGCCAAGAATTTCAATGATCCTTAAAGAAATTTAAATCATATCATGTGGTCCATGCATTACAAAGCATTGTTTCCTCAGCTCTATTTACAGTATATCCCAATCATAACTATTTCGAACAAGTGCCACATCTAGTTGGTCTGACCTTGTCCTCCCATTTGATGGTTATGAACATCTTGAAGACCTTCCATTGATGCAGAGAACAGATTTCTAGCTGGGTAAATACACCCTCGAACCATCCATTCAAGAACATTCCAAAATAATCAATGTTGACTTGCACTTTTTGTCCTTTTTCCCCTCTGACATTACGTCTCTCATTAGCTTAAGTTACCTTTTTTCTGATTAGAAAAAAAAATTAAATCTTAAGTTACCTATTGAAGGTAAGGAGCTCTCTTCTCTTATTGTCTTACCCATCTCACGTTACCTTAGCCCACCATACGGTTAGCAATCTCCACTCCAATAATTTCTAGTTATCTCTTCTTACTAACAAATAATGATAAGAAAGTATCTGTTTCTATCATCGTACTTCACCTCTCAAGCTCTTAGTCCACTTACTTTACCTCCCTATTGTAAGGTAGTTAAAATTTTCATCATTTTTACATATCTCACAAGAGTGAGAAAGTTCCTAATCCATCGTTTTATCTTATATTACCTTCACTCAGCATCTTTACAGAGGACTTACCAGGCTGATTAGGAAGTGCAAAAGCTTGAGCAATATTGTTGGTAAACATTGTTTAAGAAGCATCTCAAGTCTAGCTACAAAAAACTGTTAGGATATCTAGCCTCCCTGCAACAGATACAGAATGTTAAATTTGCAGCGGTAAATTATATGTCTATAACTTGCCATAACAAACAGAGGTTGTTATTTTAGTTGATGCAGCACGTGGGCTTCGCCATCTCTCCTTAACCAGGCTGCATGACCACAACAACCTTAAACACCACATAAGGACTATAATCTAGCTACTTCCATGCTTTTGTTTGATACCATAACAAAGCAGAAGGACATAGTTGGTATCTTTGCAGTCATTTGAGCTTCCAATAAACAATCAAAAGACTTTCATATAGGCTTTTTATTTCGCTCCCTTCCAAATTCCTAGAATTTGGTTCACTTACTTCATATGCTATTTTAAAGACCTCCTTTCTAGATAGACATTCCAGTTTGACACAGAAACTTTTGGGTCTTTTTTCTTTTTCTTGATAAGTAAACATTTTAGAGGTAAGTGAAAAACTAAATGGGTCCAAACCCACAGTGATTTCAAGAAAACCATTTTCATCTCCTGAATGATCAACTAGACCCCTTTATATGCACAACACTCACTGACTACAATTCTCACTCAAACAATTCTATCTCTAAAACCCTCTCTCTGCAGTTTCTCTTTCTACAGCTCTCTCTCCCTCTCTATCATTCTCTGTGTAAACTCTAATTTTTCTGAATGTATCGCTTCACAAAGCACCCTTTCCAAGATATTAATGACAGTCTTGCCACTCTTAGGCTCATTATGTTAGGCTCATTATGAAACAATTTTCACCCTGGAAGACTTTCAAGGCAAGGAGATAGATTCAAGTCAGGTTCCTCTTGATGGAACTTTACATTTGAACAGAATAGAGCAACAGCCACGCAAGAAAGAATATTGCATATCATTGATCAAAATTGGTTCAAATTATTTAAGAGCACCACTACTTCAACAGAGATAACCATGGTTTGTTAAGGACAGAAGAAAAAAAGGTTTAGCAAACTGTGAAAGGAAGAAAGGACTCACAAGCTGACCCATATGCAATCAACATGAACTATTATGAAGAAAGTATAAAGCATGACGAAACGGGAAACCTGTAGCTTGATTGTGATGCCTCTTTCTCTCTCCAAATCCATGTTATCCAGAAATTGCTCCTTCATTTCTCGCTTCTCTACAGTACCGGTCATTTGAAGCAATTTGTCCGCTAACGTTGACTTTCCATGATCAATATGCGCTATAATGCAAAAATTCCTGATATTTGAAATGGGAACCTGCAAGTCCAAAAGCAGAAGAACAACTCTCATCCAATCCCCACAACAAAGAGTTAACTAAAAAGAAACATCGACTCTAGGCATGAACAAAACGTGAAAAACGACTTGCTTTCAATAGACGGTCTTGGCCAACTCGAGTAGCAACTTCGACGTCCGACAGGCGTTGGGCTTGCGTCCCTGCAATATGGCAAAAGACACCAAACGCCAGTCGAAGCCTGAGCGTTGTGTTTGTAGTGCGAGGATGAGATGAGAGGGAAAGCTTGGACAGACGGTGTGTCGCGGAGGGAAAGAGTGCAGAGCCGCGCGAGTTCGGCAGTGGAGAATTTTTGGATAAGAGGAACTTCAGAGGAGAGAGGTCCCCTGTAGCCATTTTGACTTAAGACTTGCTGGCTCTGCACTCCTTTGTTTAAACTTGGTTTAAATGGGGCTGCGTTCAGCTCTTCTTTTTGAGCCACAAGCAAGCACGGGATCGTGTAACGGCCACTACTCATTAGTAACAAGTGGACTCTTGTGTCCCAGCTCACACGGCTCATCTAATGTTACTACTAGTTTTTTTTTTTTTTAAGTATATACCATTCAAAATTTTAATTTAAATTTTTTAATTAAATTTTAATTTTTAAAATATATTCAAATAATTTAATTATTTTAGTTTTATCTAAATTAAACTTTCCATTTAAATAAGTTATACGTTTGCAATATTTTCATTTAATGAAAGGAAAAACTTGCATAGCAAGAAAACACAAAGCTAAACAACAACACTTAAATATTATTAATTTTTCCTAATTGAGTATCTTTGATTCCGTTTGCAATACTTTTCTCTTTTGTTTTGCCGTTGCTCAAAATTGACAGTTTTGATTATCAAATTTACAATAAAAAGATTTCTTATTTTACTTCTTTTATAGTATTTCTTTTTAGTGTCTGATATTATTGGGTACTATCGATATTAACATTGGGAGTATTAGTATTTTTCATAGTGATAATAGAATTGTCAATTGTCATTATCTAGTTATTGGTCTTGTATGATTGACTCGATATCACTACATAGCACAAAGTAATTAGGATTTAAAAATGACATTTTCAAAAAGTATGTTCATAGTTAGTTTTTTATCAAATTGAAATTTTCATTTCCTTGGGTTATTTGAGTTTTTTAATGGTTTGGTATAGTCAAAATAATCGCATGAGTTATTTTAAGAATATATTTTTGTGCTTGCTTTAATTAATGAGTAACTTTGGTTTTCACAATAGATATTGGATGGGCAATGACATTACGAAGTTAGTAACTTTTATAACATACTAGACCACATGTTTGTCTTATTATAATTTATATGTATTTTATGTGTATGAATTATAAATTATATGCATAAAATGCTTTGATGTATGGGTTTTGTAAGTTTGCATGTATTATCAACTGTACATTATTCTTATGTCTAAATCATATTTATGTTTTATTTATTTATATGATTGTTGCAATGGTTTCATTTTACTTCACATGTCACTTACATTATAATGGACACTTTATTAATAATATTGATAGGAGTTACAGTTCAAATAAAGTGATCATATATGCTGATAATGATAGTGACAAATTATCACTGGTAAAATTAGAAGGAATATTGAAGGAAGACAAGGCTATTTGTAGTGGTAAATTCGTTTATGTTATAGTTGGACATACAATGTTAAATGGTGATACTGAACTTATAAACATGTTAAATATGATGTTTAAAGCCACTAAAGACATTCAGATATATGTTGTGGAAATAGTTGGAATACAACATAGCATAAACCACACTACTTCTATTTTTATTGATCAACATGCTTTTAATTTTGAAGTAGAGGTTGAAAATATGGATGTTGATGTAAATATGAATGAAGATGATGGAAACTTCGTGAATAATGATTATAAGGTTGACATGAAGGAAGATGTTATGCATAGTATGAATCTTAAAATGCCTATGCATAACGTGGAGATGATTTTGCTAAGGTCGATAGACCTAAATTTGATGAGTTTGATATTGATTACTTAGACGAGTTTTACACACCAACTAGATTTGATAAGGATGGTGAGGTCCAAAGTAAATGTGAATTCAATGCTAACACTGACTTGGCCAACCTATTATTCAAAGTTTGTATTATATTTGAATCACTTGATAAGGTTAGGAAAGTAGTGATTAACTATGGGATTAAGGAAGGTTATGATCTAAAATTTAGTAAGAGTGAGGCTAATGTTGTGAGAATGGTATGTAGGAATAAATGTGGGTGGATTATTAGTCTCTTAGCTAGGAAAAACACAATCATTTATTGTTAAAACATACCACTAGATACATACTTGTAATAAATCATTTTACAACAAATTAATCACCACTAGACTAATTATAAATAAGTATATGAACTTATCTAGAAGGGAATCGAAGGTTAAGATAAGTTTTTTGATAGAGATAATACAAGTAGACTTGGTCTACGATGTATCAAAAGGTGTTTGCATTAGAGTAAGGCAAATAGCCATGTTAAAAAGATATGAAACTAAATCACACTAGTATCAAAGGTTGAGAGACTACCATGAAGAAGCTAAAACACATAATCCAAATAGTTCATTGATTTTAAGTTTGGATAGGTTGACTTCTACATCAAATTCTTTCTTTCAAAAGGTATGTAAGAGAGATTTTTGGAGGGATATAAACCTATTATCAGTGTGAAAGGAATGACATAAGGACAATTATTAACCATAATAGGATGCAAAAAACAACACATATTGCATTGCATATGAAGTAGTTGATGCTGAGACTAAAGACAGTTGAACATTGTTTATTCAGTTGCTATCAGCAAATATTAAGTCTATGTGGACTCATGGGCAGACGTTCATATATGATCAATAAAAGGTACATGTTTATTTTGCTTAAATTTTTACAATTGTTTACAAATGTGTAATTGACCAATAAAAAGGTATGCCTAATGTGCCTTTGCTAGGTGAGTTTAAATTTACTTAGATTGTATAATTGCTTTATATTGTGATTTTAAAGTACGATTATACATACATATATATATATATATTACCTTATGCTTTTTTTTTTCTTTCAAGCTTTTATTTATGTGGTCTCATCCATGGTTATCATGATTTATCTATGAGTTTTTTCTTCTATACAAGAATTATACAATGGTATAGAAGATTTTATACTAGGAAAAGATTAAATCTTAGTATCATTTATTTGTTCATGATATCAAATTTATTCTCTAGTAACAACACATTTATTTATTGCTTATGTTACAACTATATGTTTTTTGGTTAAATCCATATATATCATGTGTTTCTTGTCATTTTATTCATTCAAGGACTAGTGCCTACATTTGAAAAAAATTATCTCTTCGATTTTGTGTCAGATATTTGTGGCAGTTTTCAAAAAATAATTCAAAGATAAGTTCCTGAAAAAGTTAAGATATTCTGTTATAAGGACCACAACATCCATTGAGTTCAACACCATTATGCATAGACTTAGAACTCTAGATACGAGGGTTTATGAGTGATTATCTAAGGAACCGGCCAAGTATTAGGCATACATTTAGGCAAACCTATGTGTGATAAGCTCTTAAACAATTTGTCTCAAATATTTAATGCATGTGCTATTAAGGTTAGGGACAAGCCGATTTTATCATTGTTAAAGGAGATAAGAAACTACTTGATTGAGAGGATCCATATTAAAAGGAATCAAATACAGAAGTGTGAAGGTCTGTTATTCTTTAAAATACAAAGTTCTTTAGAAGACGAAAAGGAGAAGTCTAGAGTATGGGTTCTTGTTTAGTCTAGAGGAATCAAATACTAAATCAGATCATGTGAAGTAGTATGTAGTTGATTTAACTATATGAAGTTATAGTTGCAATAGGTGAGATCTCACTAGCATCCCATGCGCACATGTAGTTAGTACAACTTATTACTAAAAATAAAGAACAAAGAATTATGTTGATACTTACTACCATAAAACCACATACCTTAAAGTTATTTTTACGTAATCAATCCCTATAATGTCTCAAATTTGTGATCAAAAACTTAGTTAAACCCAATTTAGCCACCTTTTATTAGAAGGTACCTAGAAGATTTAGAAAATAAATTTTAAAAGAAAGACATTAATGAAGTTACCTAAAATCAAAGTAAGATGTCAAAAAAGAATTATCATGTCATGTATAATCGATACAAAAAAATGGACATAATACTCTTTCATGTAGAGATTAAGTCAAATAAGTATGTTTAATCAATAATAAACTTACCATATCAATTTATTATAGAAAAAATGGTAAGGTAATGGGAATGGCACTGAAGCAGTATTCAGGGGTTCAGAGACCAATGTTGATACCCTAATAGGTAATTATTATATATAACTTACAGATATAAATACACTAACTTATATGTGTTCTTGTAGAGTGACAACTAGTTAAATATAAGTAGTTTACATTCTATGACAATAGGTGACTGCATGTGCAATTGTTTTCAAAGTTTCTTTAGTTATTTCATTTTATACCTTAAATGTTGATATTGCTTAGCTTTTTCTTTAGGGACCACAGTTATTCAATAAGGCATTAACATTTGTTGGAGGGAAATTCACTATAAGGTGGCATAATAACTTCACATCGACAAATACAACAACTACTCAAAGTACATTCAACTTAAACTTTATCTTCTTCTTCTTTTTTTTTTAATTACATGAAGAAAACTTGCATTTTGCTTACACTATCAAATTGGAAACTAAAAAAAAAATTATGTCTATTTGAAATTTACATTTTTGTTAGATTCTTAATGTGAGACTTTACTTTATCATTTTTGTTACTATTAATAATTTTATGGATTCGCGTGATATGTATTCGATTTTTATTTATATAATTACCCTAATGTCCTTTTAACTACTATCAAAAGCAATAAAATATTTTACTTGTCCTAATAGTGTTTTGAAGGAGTATTTGGATAATTGTACAAATAAAAACTCAGATACACATTATTTATATGAGCAGAACTGTTAATATTAACGAAAACTATAGAAAAAAGTCTTATATTGAGAATCTAACAAATACGTAAGTTTTTAATAGATCTTTTTTTTTTTTGGCAAGTCTCAATTTAAAACTATGAATAAAATACATGTCCTATTCATGTAATTAATCTTTTGTTTTTACTTGATTATGTTGTGTTTAACACTTTTTATAGGGTGTTTCAGTCACCTAAATATCCATGCCACATAGCTACACATGTCAATTATTTAACCATTTAGACCAATATCAATATCACCTAAATCATCACCTTAACTACTCAAGCCTTTTTTTCAATCACTTAGAGTATCACCCTAAACACACATTATCCTATTTAACTCATTAAGACCCCAACAACTACCAAAGAAAAAGGCCCTAAGAATATCCAAAATAATAACATTAGTTCTTTTAGCTTTCAAAATATTAGCTCTAGCTTTCAAAACATCAACCCTAACCCCAACAACAATAATGCATCCACCATCATCTAGGACAACAACACCATCATCCAAGACAACAACACCTACAACAAAGACAATAACACTTGGTGGTATAAGGCTTAAAGATTTAAAATTGTTGTTATGAAAAAAAGAAAAGCATCTAGGTATTTTGGCTTAGCATTAAGATGATTTTTAGTTTGAAAATTACAATGGGAAAAAGGAATTGTACTGTAGTTTGGAATGTATTTGTGTTAGATTTTAACCAATGTTTTAAAACTTTAATAGATCACTAATAATTTGTATATTTAAGATTGGTGCAACTTCATTTTGAAATATACTTGTGTTGGATATTTTCAGGAATGTTATGGTGCATTATTTTAAGTAATATAGAACATGTTGTTCATTTGTGCAAGGTACTATTTCTTTAAGTTAAGATTGATGCTTTTATTTTATTACTACCACTATTGTTAAATGTATTTTGAGTTTACCCTGTATTCAAATACAATTAACCTTTTCAATCAAAATGTATTTAACCAAGAATCAATAAAGATTCAACCAAAATAAATTTAATAAAGAATAAACCAAAATATATTCAACCAAGAATCAATCAAAATTTAACCAAATTACATTCAATCAATAATAACCCAAAATACTCAGCCAAGATTGATAAGTCAAAAAAAAATATCATAATTAAATATTTAACTTTTGATAACAAACATAGCCTCAATAAACCATTTTTTGTTATGAAAACAACACAATGCCTTAATAAACCAATTTTTGTTATCAAAACGACACAATTTACAATTATTGATAAGAAATTTATCAATAAACAAAATTACATGCAAACTCAAAAATCTTATTTATTTGAACCCTTGGTACAAGAAAACTTAAAAAACCTAGTTGTCCTATTCATCAAACTTAATGAAAATCTAAAGTATCTATTTCCATATGCATATGGTTATTTGTCTATTAAGCAAACTTAATTCATATTTACATAAAAGTTAGAATATATCCAACCTTAAAAACCCTATTGCCATCTCACAAATCTTAACACAAACAATTTATATAAGAAGTTTAGATACAATCATGGGTAAGTAATCATATCCACTTCCTATTAATCAAAATTAGATGCAATCTTATCGTGAAAAACTTAATTTAATTTAAATAAAATCGAAATTTTGTAGTATATTTAGATACATTTTGAAATTTAAAGTTTGATTGAAAAGAGAGAATAAAAGTCCAAATTTTAAATGGCACTTACCCTTTCTTCTAAGGTAAATGTCATTTTAAATTCTATCTTTCTTTATATTTTCAAGCAAATTTTGATTTTTAAAATGTTTTTAAATAAATATTGATTTATTAATTTATACAAATTAAACTATGGTATTAACAATTGCAAAGAATTAATGATATTTTTCTTATTGAAATAGTTTAAAAAATTACTCAAATAAATTTTATAATCAATTTCGATTTTATCTCTCAAATTTGAATAATTTTCGACAAATAAAGCTAGTTTTTACAATTTTTTAATTTTTTTGATATAAATTTTTAAAAAATATTTTCAATACCCAAAATGGTAGCTAATATTTCTTTGTATCTATAAAAAATGTTAAATCAAAATTAGACCTTGGTATTAACAATTACAAAATATTAATGGTATTTTATTGTTGAAATACCTAAAAAATTACTCAAATAGATTGTGTAATTAATATTCATTTCATCTCTCAAATTTAAATAAATTTCGAATAATGAGCTAGTTTTTATAATTTTTTAATTTTTTTATGATTTAAATTTTTCAAAATATATTGTTAATTCTCAAAATGATATCTTAAATATTTTTTCATATCTATGAAAACATTTTAAATCAAATTGTCAAAGATTTTTAATTTAAATATTTTTAATTTTTAAATTTTTAGGTAGGATTTAATTTGATTTAAACAGTAAAAGTTGAACAAGAGAGAGGAAAACCTAGATTTCAAATAAATTTTCTTTTTTAAAAAATATTTTTACGTTAATTATCAAAATTTATTAATATATATTAATTAGATCAAATAAATAAATAAAATTTATTTTATTTTTATTATAAAACAACTATTGATTTCTTTTTTTCCTAAATAAAAATAAATTATTTCAAGAGAAAATTCTTAATGTTTTTATTACAATTGTCCTTACTATCTGGAAATTGTTGCTACTAATTTCAAATTGTTTCTGACTTGACTTTGAAGCTTGGACAAATCAATGATTTTAATAATTTTTAATTTTAAGTTTTTGTATTTGTCATTTTATTAAGACATACCATCATACCATTAATGAACAGATTCTAATGTTTTCAAAACAAAATTATGTATAATTGTAAATAAAAATAAAAAGTAAATATTAAATCAAATCTTGAAATTTACTCCTTAACTTTTAAAAAAACTCTAAACAAATCTTGATAAAGTTATTATATTAAAATTGAGCTTGGATTCAAACGGTAGTAAAAATTAAGAATATTTTTATTATTAAAATATTTTTAAAATAATTTAACTAAATTTAAAATTTTATTTGGATGTATTTTTTAATTTTAAACAATTTTTTATTTACTATTGTTTACAAAATTTTAGATGATTTATGTTTACCATCTCAAATCAAATTTTTAAAAAATACATTTATTTTAAATTTATATTTTTATTAAATTTTTTATATAACCTTTTTGTTTATAATTTTTATTAATATTAATATTTTTATGTGTACACGTGATATACGTGTGACTTTTATTTGTATAATTATTTTAATACTTTTTAAAACACAATGAAAAAATTAAAATATTATTTTTAATATTAAATTTAATATAAAATATTAATATTTTAAAAAATAAGGATAGAATATATTTTATTTGTCTTAATAGTATGTTAAAATAATATTTCAATAATTACGTAAATCACATGCTTGTGTGTATGCAAAATCGTTAATATTAACAAAATTTACATATCAAAATTTCACATTAAAAATTTAACAAAAATATAAATTTTAAAATAATTGTAATCTTTTTATAGGTTTCGATTTGAAATCGCATAGAAAATATAAGTCTTTTTTATGTAATTAATTTTTAAATTTTTGATAATATAAATTATTTTTAAATTTTTAAAATTTTCTTAATGATAGTAACTTGAATATTTTTGGTATGGTTCATTTTAATTTAAACTTATATATATTAAAATTTATATAAAAAAATTTTAAATTTTAAAAAATAAAATTATTTTTTTAACAATAAAGAGTGATTAATCAAGTCCGATAACGATTTTTCCAACAAGCTTTACAAGGAGCTATAGGAACTGTAAATAGTTGTTTGAGTAAGGAGTTATATTTACGTACTATTAATGCTAATATTGGTATGTTTGAGGCATATAGCATTATCCAAATAAAAAAATTATGACTGCAATTGTAAATAAAGTTTAAAAGATGCCCTTTTTTTTTCTTATATTTGTGACTTTATATTTTCTTAGCAACAATTACAAAACATAAATATAATATTATAAGGTTTCCACATTTTTATCTTTTGCCAAAAGGAATGCTTTCCTCTGTAGTATATGCAAAACATTTAATTTTTACATGTATAAGATTAATATTTTTTTTCAATTTTCTATTCTTTCTCTTAAGTAAGTTGGAAAAGTACACTTCTATAAATTGATTAAAATCCAATCGGCTGAAGTTATTTTTAGATGATACTTCACTAATATTAATTTTTTACATATATTTCTGTAATTTTAAAAGTTTATAATATCAATCAAATTATAACACAAACAAAATGATTTCATAATAAATAAATTTTAATTTAAAACATAATATTAAATAATTTATAGACACTACACATATTTTAAGTAGCTTTAGTTACAAATTAATTTCAACCATTACCAATAAAATAAGAAGTGGTGGAGGAGGAAGAGGATCAGCAAGAGCACAACTGCACGTCTTGCTTGCAAAATATTTGGGAACCGTCAGGCGTCAGAGCTAGACAACCTGAGTCGCACCAACGGAGGTGTTGCTGTGTAAGGTACCGTCGGAGTAGAGGCCATGTTTGCTCGAATCATACTTCTCGCCGTCGCCCCACAGCGCGTAAGCCTCTTCCCCATGGACAGCGTCATCCCCGATCAACAGCTGCTCCTCCGGCATTCGCAGTGGGATCACCAAATTGATCACTACGCATATGATGGACGTCACTACGAGGTTCCATATGATGACAAAAGCACCGCCCACCAACTGCTTCAGGATTTGTACTCCGCCTGAGCCTCCATAGACGCCTCCCCTTGAGTTGGTGACAGGCAGAAACAGGTTGCAGAGTTCGGGCTCTGCGAAAAGCCCGGTAAGGACACCGCCAAGAAGGCCGGCAACTGCATGGGTGTGGAACACACCCAAGGTGTCATCGATCTTTTGGAGGAGTGTCCACTTCTTATGGACAACCATCATGGTGAACCATGGCACGCTGCCTGATAGAATTCCCATCACTATAGCAGCCCATCCTTGGACAAGACCTGACACCAAAATAAATATTAAGAAACCATTAAGAATGATATCGTTTAGCTCAGAAAGTAATACCTGCACCAGGAGTTATACAGACAAGGCCAGTAATCATGCCCTGAACAGCACCAATGACAGAAGGTTTGTTGAAGAAGATGACATCCAGCCAAGTCCAGACGAGGAGACTGGTAGCTGCGCAGATATTAGTGTTAAGGACAGCCATTGAAGAGTCAATGTTGGCAGTGTAAGGATCTCCACCATTGAAACCAGCCCATCCCATCCACAGCAGTCCTGCCCCCGCCAGCATAAGCAGTACGTTGTTTGGAGGAAACCTCTCCCTGTCCTTCTTTGATCTTGGCCCTACCTGCATCACATTAATTAATTATGACAAATCCAACTCTAAAAATAACTTGAAGTCTTCCCTCTTACCAGAAGAGAGAGAGAGAGAGAGAGGAACTACCTTTCTTCTCCAAATACAAATTAATACTGTACAAATAGGACATCTCTTTTCTTGCTTTTTATTGTTTTTCAGTCTCAGTCACGAGGATTAAGACTGAATATCGATCGAAAACAAGATCCGTTTTGAATGAGAAATGGGAAAGAAGAGGACTAACCCAGTAAGCAGCAGTGAATCCCGCAATCCCAGAAGAAAGATGAATGACATAGCCGCCAGAATAGTCCATTACACCCCAATGAAACAAGAACCCACCACCCCACAAGCTAAAAGCACCAACAGTGTACGAAAAGGTTAGCCACAATGGCACAAATGCCATCCATGCCTTTATGTTCATCCTCCCCAGCAGGGACCCAGCCACTAAAACCAGGGTGATGCCTGCGAACACGCACTGGAACCAAACCATGGATGCCATCGGATAAAAAGGTGTTACCATGGCCGTCTCTACTGTTCCATCATTATGATACTGCGTCGTCTCCGGCAGCTGTGCTTGCTTGATGAGAAACTTCTGGCCGAGGGCTGGGCCAGCTTTGCCCCAAAAGGGCAAGAGCTTCTCACCGAAGGACATATTGTAAGCCCAAGTGACCCAGCAGATAACTACCGCTGAGAATGCGTAGAGGGCCATGAAAGCTGAGTTGACCGCCCATTTCTTCTTGACAATGCTGCCATAGAGGATGACCAGACCTGGCACGCTTTGAAGGCCGACGAGCGTGGCAGAGACCATCTGCCAGGCGTTGTCCCCCTTATTCAGCCAATCGGGTACGGCCGAGGAGGTGCCGCCCTGGTATGCCACGGGGACAGGGTTGGGGGGAGAAAGAGCTGCCATCGGTGATGGATCAGCCTCTAAGCCCAAAAGACAAGAGCTAGCACTTTCCTCCTCTTGCAAGAACGATATAAAAACTGCAGCTAATTAAGAATGGGGGTCTATTATGAAGGAAAGAAAATAGCGTTCGTGAGCTGTCTGGGTGGTTGAGTACTGGCTGCCTCCTAAAAAAAAGTTTGAAGCTTCCGTTGTGTACTGTTGATGAAGGGATCAGTGGTGCAGCTTAAAGACAATGGATAACCAGTACGCATGCCAGCTTGAGTCATTAAAGAGAATCTCGTGAATCTTTTCCTTGCACCTATGGAATCTCAATCTAACTGATTTGAATATTCTGGCATGAATCTTAGCACAAAAAAAAAGAAAAGAATTGTTATTACCTGGTAACTAAAATAGCTTATGGTGTAGCATATTCTTCAACCTTTACATCTATTTTGTTTTTCCTTTTTTAATGTAGCAATTAGAACATAAATTGACGGCTATGCCTGCCATGCAATTTTCTGCTCTTCCAGCAGAAGTTAATTCTTGGTTGTTTAAGATTTAATAAATTGGTCATAACCATTTAAAGCTTGACAAAAGAAGGAATTTGATCATTGTGAATAAATTGGTCATAACCCTTTTAAGCTTGACAAAAAAAGGAATTTCATTATTGTGAATATATGCCGGAATAATATGATTCTGTCCAATTAATTTGATGGGTAATTGAATTTAGGAATGTCAATTTTTCGAACAGTCTGGGTTTAGCTGGGATCCTTCCTTTTTGGTATCCTAGTCTTATTTTTATTCCTCATTGTTTCCTGTTTAATTTTTATTATATTTAATATAATATGTAACCTAACATTTTTAAATTAAAACATAATTAAAATTCTAATATAAATTACTATCTACCTAAATTTATTTTTAAAAAAAACTCAAGTTAAATAAAATTATTGTATATATCTGTAACTCATTTGGGATATTGTAAATGAAATTGGAACAGTGCTTTCACATTCTAATATTAAAGTAAAACTAAGATGACAATAAAAAATAATTTAATGCAAGGCAAATTGGCATGCCGCATGCTCTAAGCTGTAGAACCAGCGGCATGGGTTGGGTTTGCAGTTTCAAAAGGACGCTTTTATTCACTAGTGACCCCTAAAAAAAATATATAATTTGATGGAGCAATCGGTGAACCAGAAATTAACTGTACCCGAGTCCTGGTGAGTACATTTAGCTGGCAACTCCATATAAATAGACATGGCACAAATTGACCTTTCAGAGACAGCTAGCTGTACATCTTACATGTTCATAACGTCACAAAGTAAATGGAAAACTCAAAGCATTTCCTTTAAAAGATTTTATCTCTCGTGTTTATTTGCATTAAATCAAAATCATAATATCATATACCGATGGGTAGATGACAAATTGAAACAAAAAACAAAAATCATTAGTGAAACTTTGAGCAAAGCCAATCATATTTCCTCGTTAACTTTGCAACTGAACTTGAAAAACATTGAAAAATGTTGCATAGTCATTCTGGACGATATACTTATGGACAAGATACCAAATCATATCAAAAGTACTTCCTTTACCCAGAAAGCATCAGGCAAGTTAAAAGGCTGATTCCTTCCACTAACCAGCCTACTTATAATATACCTACCCAATCATGTCAAAAATACTTTCTTTAGTTACATTTTGAATTCTCTTCTTTTCTCAGCTTTTTCACTCTTCCTTTTGGTCTTCACTTTCTCCAACTTTGTTGTCAACTCTCTACATGGATGCTACTACAGAAAGACAAAACCTCCTGATCTTCAAGTTTGAGCAAACATGTTTGATTCGCTTAGCAACTGTTCACAGTATATCTTGAAGGCCTAACCAACAAAATAAAGAGAGAAAAACTTACTACATGTTGAATACAAACAACTTTTCAACTAATAATAGCAAGGACTTGTTTTTGCATTCACCACAGTGAGTACACTAGAATATTGACACGTCAATATAACATTCAATCCTGAAAATGCATTTATCAAGAGGTAAAATGTATGTACCTGGGTGGTTAGGTTTGTGTGTTGGCAAAACAGAGACAGAGGCACAGAGAGAGAGAGAGAGAGAGAGAGAGAGAGAATCATCATTATCAAGCAAATTTGCTAGGATTTCTTATCTGAAATTGAATTAAATTACACAAGGTGAGCTCATTCCTAAACCATGCAAGAGTGAACTGTTTACACAAAAAAAGCACTTTTCTAGCTGGGTAATGAAAAGAGGAACAAGGAAAGTGTAATAATATAAGGTGCCAATAACTCCCTATGACTATGGAGCTACTGCAAAAAAAATACATCAATCATTTGATTTGACACACTGGCCGGCAAAAAGGATGATGACATTTTTCTCAACTAAGAATACCCGCTTTCCCCCTGATAGAATACATAGGTTTCCAAGCTCTGTACTGGTGAAAAATCAACACATATTCAAAGCTTTGATGCCCCAACCATACTCCATTTACATGAAATAGTCTTGTCGGATAATTGTGATAAAACCAGGTGAAGGTCCATCTTCATCCTTCTGTTTCCACATGTCCCCATTTCCTTGGATGTACCATGATACTTTTGGAGATAATGGTGTATATAAATCTGCATATTCAGAATCATCACAAACAAACTTTATGTTGCGTTTACTTCTTTCTCCAACAAAAGAATCAACTCAAATACAATATATGTATGTAATGTGTTGTATGCTGGTCATCTTGCAACAGATATTTTAATGAGATGCTCATCCATCCTAAGGGTTCTTCCTTGGCATTTTATAAATGCAAAATAGCAGCTTAGACACTGTCCTCGTTCGCAAACTACCCTCATTGTTGCTGAAGGTTGGCTTAGGAGAAATCAGAGCCTAAATGTTTGTATTGGTCTTCTAGATCTAATTACATGACCTTGTCATTCTCATGCAATAAGAATGACATACTAGTCAATTCAGTTCTCAAGAAAATGACCCAGTATGCTTGAATAAAATCATATAATCCTAAAATTCAACACAATGCATATAAAAACTGCCTAATGCCTAGTTCTCAACATTGAAAATTGTCCATGAGATATCAAAGCTTACATCTTTTCTGGCTACCGAGTTCAGGTACCCACAACTTTATTGTGTTATTCCAATACACTCGGGAAGTAGGCCTCCCAGCTGGAAAAAGGCAAGGGATGGATTCATTGATAGCTAATAATCAGATGAAAACAAGAATGGGCTATGGAAAAGATTTCAAGTGGATTTTTAATGGGAGATCACATCAACATGAAGCTTATTTCAAGGTCATTACTAGGGAAAAATCAGAGCATTGTATTTACTAAAACTACAACAAAGTGTTTCTTTTCGGTATGGAGAAGAGATGAACAATTTATTATGGTTTAGCAAAAACAGGTTGGTGTACAGAGTGACACCTTTTTGAAAAGAAATATAAAGAATTAAGGATTAAGTGGATAGTATTTACATATCTAAGAGTAAAATCCAAGGCTACTACGACTGAAGTGAAACAAAAATAGAAGCCCTCTGACTCATATGAAATCAATAGTTTGGAAGCTATATGGTTCACATTGTAATCTTTATTTAGCAGGGCATATAAGGCATCAATTTGACCAAAATCTAGGTTATCCCTGTTTCAGCAAAAACATCCTAAACTTTCTTAGTCCCTGTAAGGTGCATAGTTCAGATATTAATTTGCATGTGAATAAGGTAAGATACTATCAATACTAATCATAAAATAGAAATCTCCTAGTGGAATCATATTTTATGCTTGAGTCAGTTCAACAAATGGGCCTTCAATTACAAATCTTGAGAGAGAGAGAAAGAGAGGGGGAGAGAGAGAGAGAGAGGTTGGGTAATTAAACACGAAAACTTTCTGCGAACTCAGCTAAGAAGGAGACAAGTCACTATACAACTGACTCATCCCTCACTCAGCAAAAGTGCAGACAGTGAAATATTCAGTGGTTTTCAAAATAATAATGCTAGTGTATCTCATAGGAACCAAGATCACTGAAACACCAGAATAAGAGCTATACTCTAACAACCCACTTTCAAGTCCCAAATGTCTGCAGGGGGATCTTAAAGCTCACCAGCTTATGCATGCTACAAAGAAAAGGTTAAATATTAGATGTTAGCTCAATGTGGGAAGTTTCCAGTTATGCATGTCCATATATAGGGATCCTCTTTTGCTCAAATCGAAGTAGCCAAGTAAACTACAGGATTTGAAATAAAACCTTCCAGAAATTCTATATATATATAAAAGAAGAATCCTTCAAGAAATTAGCTATAGAAATTAAACAGATTTTAAAAGAACATTATAGATCAAGGTGGACAAGGAAAAGGTTCACCCAAAAAACAAAAAGGCTTCTAAATCTTCTATCACTGAGCAATTGGAAGGGCTTATCTATTTCCAAAAAAAAGAAGGCTTCATTTTGATTCGCCAATAAGAGAAGTTCCATTTTGTATTAACACACCCTCAAAACTATTGTGTGGCATTAATCACTGCCTGAAACAACTCATTTTAAGGAAAAGATGGAGATAAATTTCAATAATTTAATAGATGGGTGATCTTTTGGTTCAGTGGCCACAGAGTCAGTTGCATGGGCTGGTTTTAGGAGCTTGAAACATAAGAGGAAGCTCATCACTATGATACCATTTTTGATCCCCTGGATGGTATGGATGGAGAGAAATTTGACGGCTTTTGAGGGGAAAGAGACCACAATCTTGGTCTATAAAGATAGATGGGTTAAAGTTTTGAAGCTATGGGTTACAGGAGAATATTTTTGTAAATGAGAAGGATTATGTAGATTTTTTAGAAATCTTATCCTCTTAAAATCTAATTATATATGTATATGAGAAGCAACTCCTTGGTGCCATGTAAATATGATATAACTACATACTTTTTCCTGATTAAAAAGAATAATTTAATAGGTCTTTCAACAGAATCACACCAAAACACGAGAAGGGCAAAAATGAGATGATCCCAATTGCTATCAAAGAAGCTGCATTATATTATGCTCAATGTTGCTTTGCAATGATTGGAAGAAACGTTTAGAAAAAGGAAAAGAGAGTTGCTAGCAAGGTTACACTTAAATGGTTCAGTTTGTTTTGATTCAAACTATAACTAGAAGATTTAGTATTACTACTTGCCTCATTTAGGAATCACCATGTTAGTTCTCTTTTCTTTTTCTTTTTCTTCCTTTATTAATCAATTTAAAAGCATTTCATTCTATACATCATACTTGTGTCATGCAAGCTTTTTTACAATTAGATAGTCAAAATTATTTACTGTGTTACTACAAAGTAGCAGTTTATGATGTTTCAGGTTTCCCATCTGATGTGTCAAATAAATCCTTTAGAAAATCATCAAACTTTCTCAACAAACAAAGTTATTTCTAGCAGTTGTTCTCATATCCCTCATTACCAATTATCAATGCTTCCCTATTCCTGCCTGCTGGTATATTTTTTTTAAAAAAAAAAAAGTACTAACTAATTTTCAGGATTTCCTGTTAATTACTTTCTTTCTATAGTATGTATAAATTTTCATGAGAGAGATACCTGTACTAAAAGGTCGATCTGGCTCTCTTGTACTATGCAATACAGCAGTCCCGGATAACACAGTAATAAAGCCGCAAAGTTCTGATGCTATGCTGCTTGCACTTTGACCAGCATAATCCTAGAGAACATGCTGACAATTAGAAAACTCCATACTCCCTCACCCTCACTTATGTGTTTTGTGAACGAGTTCATGGACAGATACCTTAAACATTATTGCACTAGCAAATATCGTAAAAGATGTGAACATGGCATAATAGATCGGAGAAACAACCGCGGTGTTGAAAGTATCCAATGCCTGCAACCAGAACAAAATCAGGTATCAGATAACAATAGTCATTGAATGCAAGCAACAGCTCAGGAAATATAAATTAGCATCTTCAACAGATGTCAAGAATCAGAGGGGAATAAGATAAGAGGCAAAAGGGTCAAATCTCACTAGCATTCCGGGCTCGGATTATTAGTGCAATTGACAATTCATATCTGTTGGCAATACATGATGCTTCTCAACCCAAGCATATATGTTGGGATCAGCTACATGAATCTTAGTCCTCTACTTATCTTGATCTAAAACATTGTCTGCACCAAGACTTTTTGAGGTAAAACTTTTCTTCACTCTGTCAAGTAATGTATAAATTTTGGTCCAAACCTACTCATCTATCTTGATTGAATCTATCTTCAATATTAGGAAAATAAAATTGCCAGGCATCTGCAGGATCAGGGAGGAAAAAAAAAATCACACACTGGAGGCATCCTAAGGCATAGATGATCTCCTAAGACTGAACTTTTGTTGCAATTGAATAGGTTGAGCAAGCCTCACTCGTTAGAGTGAGGTGCTAATCTAAGTTAAGATACATATTGTATGCAACTCAAAAGTATAGACTTCCGTTTCAAAGGCTAGGCACTTTGATGCAAGACTTCCTATTATAGTACTGGGGAAATTTTGTACAAGCTATGGGCACTTGCAAACTTCACACAGACTTTTCTTTCCAATACAATATTGCCAATTAAACAATAAATTTAAATAGTGGAAAGGCAATGGGGAAGCGTAAGGAGTCATAACATTTATCTACTTTTATGCACTTAATGCAAAAAAAAAAAAAAAAAAAGACATCAAATATATATTTTCTCAACAAATTAAAACTTAAGTTTTAATTTAAAAATGAAATGCACCTGTAAGGATCAGCCTGAGCACTTCCTATAACCAAGACTAGGCAAAATGACAATATTGGTGAAGAATGACCTTTAACCATCGCTGCTAATCCCTAGTGACTACTATAAAACATATGATCAATTGAGTACCAACCAACAACCATACAAATTATTTCGCATATCAAAATGTAACTACAACCATAATCAGCAGTATATAGTATAGATGCTTCCTACTGAAGATATTTCGTAAAGGAAACATTGTAATATATGGAGCCCCAATGAACTGAGTATTCCTCTACTTTCCAAATGTATCCAACGAGCAACAAAACAAAATTGCAACCAACATCCGTTCTGACTGCTTCTGCCAGTCCATTACCATTCAATAACTAAATCTGCATGTCTATAATTCACCTCAAAAGTCACTGACATAGAAGAAACTTCTTTAAAGAACCACATTAACAAATCTTTGTGTGACTCTAGGCCCCAAACAAATGCACTAAATTGTCGTTAGTTCAAAGAACTACATGAACTTCAGTTATAAAGTTCTTTAGGAAAGATTATAGTGGCACTCAAAAAATTGATCAAACTGTTTTCAGATGAAAGAGGAAAAAGAAAAGAAAATTTCATGAGAGGGCAATAGGAAACAACCAGAGAATACTGGTAAAACAACATATTATATTCCACTTCACCAGTTCCATTCCAATAATTTTTTTCGTTCCACATCAATTCATGGTTACCAACATTTCCATCAACATATATACATATGTAAGATGTGGCTGTTTGTTTGAAAGAATCTTTGTATGTCCCTATTAAGTGTTAATTAATTAGACAGAAGGGTGGGGTGGCACTAGCCACTTCCAAACTTCATGCAGTCCCACAATCTCTGGGCATTGGATGATAAATTTTTCCTACCTTCTACAAGCCTTTTAAAAATAAAAAATAAAAAATCAGAACTACCTTCTACAAGCCTTCGGCTAAAAAAAAAAAAAAAAAGATAGTTCTCTATTTATGGCTTTCTTTCTTCACTATGCATGACAACTTTCTTTCTTTCTTCAAAATAAACATAGCAGACATGGGAAACTCGCCACACAGGGACAAGGGCTAGTCTGCATGTATGACATTTCCTAAGGAAATTCACTGCCTTGGCATAACCAAACCCCTTTCACCAAAGAAGGGGGGAAATATAAATAAGTTTATGGAAAAAACTTGATGTCCTGATTGACACAAACCACAATTGCTCAAAAAATGTGACACTTGGGAAAGGGGGAACCTCTTTTTCTTCTCATGAAAGTTTCCACAGTAGAACCAGGTTACAGACTTAACTATAAGGTTAAGAGCCAAATAACAATCATCATCAGTTCTGTATTATATCAAAAAGTGAGCATCCTAAGCAATTTCAGACAATTAGAGGAGAACGAATGTCAAGTATGGACATCAGATCCTAGACAACAGAGGCAGAAGGACCAACATGACAAACCAGCAGAGTTCAGACAGTAAATTCATACATGTATAGCTCACTTGCTTAAAGTGGTCAATGGTGTAGGGTAGAGATTATTATGACAACAACAATACACTATGAAAGTGGTTAATCAAGAAAGTATGAATTTTTTTTAAAAAAAATAATACATATATGAGATGAGGTTTTCCTATTTTTTCCCTCCCTATAATTATCAGAAATTAGATCCTATTTTCGTTCACAAACCTAAAAACTTGTCAAATAAACATGTTCTATTGAACAACAATAATCTTCCCTCATTACAAGTCATCAATCATCAGCATAACCTTCAAAAAGAAATTCACTAAAGTAGCTGTATTTTAACAACCATCATTTATGTGAGTACCCCGCTTCCCCCTACATGATTATTCTCACCGTAGGACATCAATGGATTCATGAGATACTAACCATGTTTAGATAATTCAATTGAGTGATGATACAGGTAATTGCAACCATCGCAAAAATCCATGTCTGGAAGTATTTGGCCTGGTTTACACCCTCTATTGTCAGCTTTATTGCAATGCCAATGGCTTTTATGCTCATAACCTACAAAGCAATGAATTACCCGTACATACATATCCTTTTAGAATAACAAAAGATAACAACTGGAGCACATTGGAAGAAACCAAAAATGATAGAACTATTGCATTTAACAGAGAAGTTGGCTACGGAAGCTCAATAACTTACCGTCAATGATCCAATTATGGAGCATATTCCTATATAAACCATTATGTTGGTTTGGCCATAGCGAGGAGCGCAGTACAAAATCAGCACCAGTGCTACAGCCACTACTGAACCTGTGTACAAAAGAAATGCTGCCACAGGAAGACGTCAAAGCAATCAGGAGAAAGCCACAAACAAAAAGGTGATAAGGATTCAGCACTCCGAAAGCACTAACATACCTGGTTGTGTAGCTAATCCCCAAATCTCTTCAACTGAGTTTATAGATCGCTCTCCAGGTGCATGAAGCACAATTACTGTGGAACCCACTATGCAAAGAAGACATCCCAGCATTCCCATTTTCTGTAGTTTCTCATTCAACAATAAATGTGCTAAAACAGCACTACCCATTTTGGGCAAAGTTCATGATTCATCAGAAATCACTGATTAAAGTAGTCCCAAAGTAATAACAATTATCAATCAGACACAGGCATTACCTGACAATGATACTCAGTGCACCAAGAGGAGTTACAAGCACAGCAGGCGCATAAATGTATGCCACAAAATTGGCAATCTCTCCAACAACCACTGTGAATTAAACAAGAAAACAAGTATCGTCTGATTATCGTCTTTAAAAGAAAAAGTGAATGACAAAGACAGTTAACTATGGAATATCTAAGATTTCAATTTTTCCAGCAGTGGGACCTAAAGCAACCAAAATGAATAAACAAGGAAGAGTCAGTTAAGCTTAATATAAATATTTAGCTTGATTGACTTAAATTTTCTACTCTAAAGTTCTTCACTCAAGTTCATTTCCTGAGCAACAAAATGCATTATTAAAAATACTAGAGTTAAAGATTCCAAAAAATGCAAAACAATGCAGAAACAGCAGAAATGGAGTACTTACTAGTAACCATGCCCACCCACCAAAGGGGCTCTAGCAAATACCCATATCCTCCAGAACCTTCAAGAAAAACCAATTAATTAATAAACTTAATGGAAAGGTTAAAAACAAGAAATAATTAATTCTGACATATCTTAATACGTGTATAAGCACACTTACCCGCTCGAGGGCCGTTGACTCCAGCCTTGCGGAGGCCCTTCTTCTTGATAATGAAACTGGAGCCTATGAAGGCGCTTGAGACGACGGCCAGAATGAAGCCTTTCAGATTACTCGAGTACATCTATACATACATATGTACATACGTATACTGACTGAATGTATAGGGTTGTTTAATGAAGGCAGAAAGCTAATTGTGACAGCGCCATCGGTGAGGGAAAGAGCCCTAAGACCTGGGAAGCGTGAAGAACTATTATGGCAGTAGAAAACCCAGCAAGGACTGTTTCTTTTTTTCTTTTTGTTTTGCTGAAGTCTTTTCACAGGAAAAGCATCAAACATACATCTGCGTGTGCAAGTATATCTTCCGCCCCTTTTGCCTTGGGGTCTCCTTGGCCTTTTCTTGGTTCAGAGATGAACGTAATTTCTCACCTACCAGTCCTTCCGCAATTTGATGCTCAGATCCTTTGCCAATTTTATTAAATAATTAAAAAAATTCAGAAATACAGGAAACAGGTCAAAACAGTATTTATTTTTTTATTTTTTCTTTTTTATGATCCACTTTAAAAGTCACTTAAAACTTTAAATTTCACTCTTTGTATTAAACAAATTATAATTTATTAATTTAAATCAAAGTAATCTTTAAAAAATTTAAAATTTAAAATTTAAAATTTTTTAATTAAAAATTTTTAACAATAATTTTAAATTTTAAATTTTTTATAATATAAAAAAATTAAATTATTATAAAAAAATTTTAGAGGACTTAAGCTCATTTAGTCGTGGGGTTCGGATGTTGGAATCATTCAAGGGTTATTGGATCGTGACTTAACCAATAAAGAATGGTTTGATCTATTTATTGAACACTATGAGTATAACTTACCAATTTCATCATCCGATTACTTACAGCTTTTGTTCACTATTTATAACCCGTAGTTGAGGAAAAGACAAACACATTTTCATTTTGAAAATATGTGGATAAAACATCCAGCTTATGAATAAGTGATTGGCTAGAGCTAGGGCTTTTCTTTAATTGAGTTACTATCGCAAGTAAGGGATAAAATAGTAAGGTGTGAGTCAACATTGTAACATTAGAACAAGGTCGAGTTTGGTAATGTGCATGTAGCCATCAGGGAGATGCAAGCAAACCTAAGTAGACTTTTAATAGCAAGAAAAAAGAGGAGATTTATTTGCTAATGTTGATAGTGTAAAACAAAGATTAATGATTTATTTAATAAGGAGAAGATTCTTTAAAGGCAGTGTTCAAGGTGTTCCTAGTTGCATGAAGAAAACCAACATACTAAGTTTTTCCACTCCAAAGGTTCCTCAAGGCATAATTAATAAGATATCATAAATCCAAAACTCCTCATGATTAATAGTGACATCTAAAGATCATATAGTATAGGTGTTTGTGGATTTTTTCTCTATACTATATTCCTCATTATCCCTGCACATGGTTTTTTTAGGGTTTATGATGCCCTAATGAGCAAGGTACCCAATACCATGAGTCTCTTTTGAATCACCATTTTTTATGATAGATATCACTTGTGCTCTCTATCAAATGAAGGCCAATAGGGCCTCAAGGCTTGATGGTCTAAATGCAACGTTCTTCCAACAGTATTGGGACATTGTTGGGATTGGTATCTCCACCATAGCCTTTTAAGTCTTCAATAATGATAGACCATTGACTGATAATAACCACATGATTATAATTTTAATCTCAAAGATGAAGCAGCTAATGTTTCCTAGGGACTATAAGCCAATGAACCTCTACAATATAGTGTACATGATAATCTCCAAAGCTTTGTTCAATTATTTCCAACCCTGTGCTATCTTCTCTAATCAACGAGAATCAGTTGGCTTCTATGAAATGTCGTGTGATATTTGATAAAATAATCATAACCTATGAGACTATTCATTCAATGAAGAGAAAAAGATATACGGGATCTGAGGAATTGGCTTTAAAGCTTGATATGAGTAAAGTTTATGATAAAGTCGAGTGTTCTTATTTGGAAGCAATCATGAACATAATCGGCTTACTAACCAAATGGATCAATTTGATAATGGAGTGTGGATCTTTAGTCTTATGTTTAGTATTAATCAATGGAAAGAAATTTGGCAATATATAACTAATAAGAAGACAATGTTGGGGAGATCCATTCTCACCCTATCTTTTTCTTCCATGTGCTGAAGCTCTCTCTAGTTTAGTTAAGTAAGCAGAGGGAGAGAAAGGGAACCAAAGAGCAGTTATTGGGCAAAGTGGCCCTAAGATATCTCATCTTTTCTTCGTAAATGGTAGCTTTTTTTTTTAAGTAATACGATAGGGTTTTAATACTATTTAAGTCATTTTAAAGAGTTATGGAAATGCCTCTGGTCAAAAATTCAATATGGCAAAATCCAGTATCTTGTTTAGTATAAATGTAGATGTGCAGATTAAGTCAACTTTGACCTTGTAGTAAGACTAATAGCTGGGTTTCCCACTTTTGATGGGTAGATTAAAAAAAATTAAAAAACTCAAGGATATAGTTCAGCCTAGGTTACAAAATTAAAACGGGAAATATCTCTCTTAAATTCCAAAGTGTCCTCATAAGGGTCGTTTTTCAAGTAATTCCCACATATTTGATGAGTTGTTTCATGATTCCTAAAACACTTATATAATAACTTTAAATGATGATTGCAAAGTTTTAGTGGGGGCGTAAAGGATCATCAAAGAAAATTCATTAGAAATAACGTAAGTCATTATATTGTTTTAAATCTGATGGAAGAATGAGATTTTGCGATTTTGGATCCTTTAACATGGCACTATTAGGCAAAGAATGATGAAGAATTTATTGATATGGTAATTTACTATGTTTTAGAGTATTAAAAGCAAAATACTTTTCTAACTCGAACCCTCTCAGTATACCAAACCAAGTACTGCTTCATATGTTTGGCAAAGACATTTGGTAAGCAAGGATGTGATACTTAGTGGAACAAGATACACATTAGGGATGGTCTTCATGTCGATTTTTGACAAAACAGATGGGTTCCTAATGCCTTTGAGTTCTGAACTACATATAACTCCAACATTTGGCCAATCTAAACGTAGATTAGTTGGCTAATTTATATAAGGTAGAAGGAATAGGTGATTAGTGCAGTATAGGTTTATTCTTGTAATTTTTTTTGAGCAAACAACAAATGCTTGATCTATTAATATGGGTAACCAAGGCAAATAGGTAGAGCACTGTGAGATTTAGATATTATGTTGCCCCTCAAATTCTTAGGAAGTAAGCACCCACCCTATTAGCTCTGAGTCAAAATGGCACATTATTTAGGATGTATAATAGAATTCAACAACCTTAGTTTTTACATGACAAATCGCCCAGAATGTTGCCCACATCATCCATACTGTGAAACCATGGAGTAAAAGTTAATAACACATGTTATATTAGTGGACACCTTTAATGGGTTATAGTCCTATGCACTATTTAATCGTATGTTCACTAAGATGGTATAAGAGGAACTGAAACTTGGACTTGGACCTATAATTGACAGTTTCCTATAGAAAGAATAGTTTTGGGTGAAGATCCTGTCATATGTGCAGAACCTTGAATTGGTGGAGTTGGTTTTTATTATTTTACAATCTTTGGTACAGCAAGAATAAGGCCTTAATGATCACTATGACCATAGACCATCTACAATCATTAAGAAAGTTAGAATACACTTCCATGAACTTCAAAGAGAGCATCAATGATGGTTGTTACCAATATCTTAACCTACTTAGATTCTTCCGAAGTGAGAATCATTAAGGTCAACGTGGATATAAGCTTTAGCTCCACTAGTAGAAAGGTAAAACTTAGAGCTATTGTTAAAAATGACAAAGGCCAAGTCTGGTTTTATGCATAAACAGCTACTTATCTGATAATATCTCTCATGCAAGTAGAGTTATTGGCTATTAAGTTTGAAATTGAAGTTACATTGTAATAAGGACAGAGAAGGCTTTTGATTGAAAGTGATTGTGTGACAACAGTCAATAAAAATGACAAGAGACTAAGCTATTTTAGTCACTAAGGAAATTAAGGTCACCACGACCCACAAAATCATGGCTCAAGCTTGATCAGTAACAAAGCCTTGTAGGCCTTTCATAGTAACGAGTTAGGGTAGGATTACCTATTCGAAATATGACCAATCCATGGACTTTATCTATTGGACATATTAACTATTTATCTTATTGAGCTTTAAACATGTCAATTTAATGATTTTTAAATAAGCCATATATAGTTCAGCCTAACAAATTATATATAAATCAAATTGATAGATAATCCTATTTACTATCTTTAAAAAAATAATATAAATAAATAAGTGAATCCTAGCATACTAAATAAATACTAATAAAAATTATATAAAAATTTGTTAAACTAATAGTTTCAAACTTCTAAGATATTAAGTATATAATATATTTAATATATTTTTTGTATGTAAGATTGAAATCAAGAAAATTAGTGAGTAATATATATTATTATCTAATTATAAGATAGATTTTAAATAATAAGGTAAAGATCTCATAAAATCTTGACATTTAACCCATTTTACTAAGTAAACTCTCATATTTAAAAATGTGATAATTCAAACATTGATGTATCAATTTGATCTAAATTGGACTTTAGCTCAAATAATTATAAAAAATAAAAGACATTTTTATTGTTAAAATGTCTCAAATGAATTATTCACTTTATTTTTAATTTATTCCTTAATTTTGAATAATTTTCAATATAAAATCTATTTTTTGTGAATTTTTAAAATTTTGATGGTATTAATTTATATATATATATATATTCAATACTCAAAAAAATTTAAAACTTTTTATGATGGTAGCTTGATTATTTGTTTATATCTATAAAATTTTAAATCAAAATTTATTATATAAGATTTTTAATTTGTATATTCTAAATTTTTAAATTTTTAGATAAGAATTAATTTAATCCAAATTGATAGATTATAGTTTGATCACTTGTTAAACTTGAAGGTTTAAGAAATAATATAAGGTAATCATTAGGATTTTATAAAACTTTCACCTAAATAATATCAATAACATTTAATTAAAAAATAAATATATTCATTTTTGTAAGATAAATTAATTCACTAAAAATATATAAATTAAATAAAATATATATGTTATTAATTATCTTGATGGATTATCTTTGTATATTTATAAAATTTGTTTTATAAATTTAACTAAGTTTGAATGGAATAAACCAATTTGATCTTTCGAAAGATTGGGCTTAAAATTTAAAACTTAACTTCGTCTACTTAGAAAATAAATAATTCAAATATAACTCAATTAACTAAAAATATTGAATTAAAATTCATTGAATAAAATCATAAATGGATCCACTCATGAATCATGAATCCAATAATAACTTTAACAAAAAAAAAAATTACACTTAAATGTCCTTTGTCTAGCTTCTTAGTGTAGCCATTGTTTTTTCCAACACCACTAGGTTGTCAAATGTTCTTGCTCATAGCATAACCCATCTATAGCTAGAGATGTGGGGGTTAGGGGTGAGCAAAATTCTGTTAAAACCAAAAAGTTTGATAAATGAGTTGATTTCAATTAATTCGATTTAGTTTTTTTATTTTCGGTTATAAATTAATTTATAAATCAATTTTTTCAGTTGGTTTTAGTTAAATTTTTTAAAATCAAATTAATCAAAATATCGATTTTTAATTTTAATAATAAACTAATTTAATTAATTAATTAATATTAATTTTATTTTTTAATCAATTTTATTAATTGATTATTAATAATAAATTTTTTCCTCTCAATCTCTTTACTATGTCACTTATTCATAGTATACAGGCAATAAGGCAAAATTCTTTCTTTTCTTTTCTTTCAACCCGAGAAGCTGTAACCTAATCCGTGCACTTTGCCGGTCTATCTTGGGAACCAACCGCATCGCAGCCATACCTACGCCACCCATACGCATTTGGTAATCAGTATTCCCTCAGGCCTCATCTTCTTTCTTTCTAAATTTAATCCTCCTGGTAGTAGCATCGCAGCCACACCTACGTGGCCATGCCACGCATACATATTCGTTATTCCCTTATGTCTTATCTTTTTTCTTTCTAATTTTAATCCTCCAAGTAGTAGCATACATTATCTTATCTCTTTAATCTTTTAATTTTTTAAATCTTAATTCATAACAACCACACTTAAAATTAAAATTTAGGTTATCTTTGTGGATTCTCTTTCTATATTTGGGTAAGTATCATAAATTTATTCTCTGTATTATCACTTTTTCTTTATATATGTAGCATGTATGTAGCTATAACATGCAAGACAAAACAATCTCAATGTTAGAAACTAGAGAATTGATTTTTTTAATTGATTTTATTTTTGCTTAATATTTTTTCTTTGAATCCTTTCTTGATATAATGTAAAGTTGTAAATTATATATATTTTTTAATAATTAAAGGTAATGGTATTAATTATTATTACTGAAATAAATTTTTGTGTAATACGGTGTTACTACTAAAATGTTTTAGAATTTTATCTGACAATTGAAAAGTAATATTACTAACTATTTTTAATTGTTATTTATTTTAGAAGTTAAAAGATGTTAACTAAGAGTAATGATATAAATCCTATGCCTAATGCCATAAAACTAGATTCAGTTCATCCATCATTTATAAGTTTTAAATTAAAGAGGAAGGTGTTTAGGCCCATATCAGAAGTTTGGAAACACTTTACCAAATTTTTTGATGAATAAGGTGAACATAAAGCTAGATATAATTATTGTGATAGGGAATTTTTTGCTGACCATAAAAAAAATGGAATAACTGCATTGAAAGCTAATGTGAGTACTTATAAGAAGAGAACAAATGTTAGTGTTGATTCTAGTCAAAATGAATTGGTTTTTGAATCTGGGAGAGATGGATGTTTAGGTAGTTAGAAGTTTAATCAAGATACCATTAAAAATGGTATAGTTGAGATGATCATTATGGATGAATTGCCTTTCAAATTTATGGATAGTAAAGATTTTTGGCATTGCATGTCACTTGTATGTCCTAAGTTTCATATGTCTTCACGATGGATTATAGACAGAGATTGTTATCAACTTTATAATGATGAAAAAGTTAAACTAAAATAGTTATTGAGATCATCTAGTATAAAAATATCTTTCACCACAGGCATATGAATTTCAATGCAAAGAATTAATTATTTGTGTCTTACAGCTTATTTTATTGATAAAAACTAAAAATTGAACAAAAGAATATTAAACTTTTGTCTTATTTCTAGTCATAGAAGTGATGCCATCGAAAAGTCATTGAGAAATATTTGTGTAATTGCGGGATTGATCAGATTTTTATTGTTACAATTAATAATGCTAGTTTTAATGATATTGCAATCTCATACTTAAAGAAAAGATTGAATAATTTAGGAACTTGCATTCAAGAAGAAAATATCTTCATTTAAGATGAATTGAGTACATTCTTAATCTCATTATTACAAATGGATTGAAAGAAATGAATGAGTCAATTGCACATGTTAGAGGGATTGTTAAATATGTGAAACAATTACCTGTAAGGTTGGCCAATTTAAAGAATATGTTTAGTTAAAAAAAATGGAAGTAAAAGTTTGTTATGTTTGAATGTTAGCACTAGGTGGAATTCCATTTATTTGATGTTAGATGCAGCTCAAAAGTTTAAGAAGGCTTTTGAGGTTTTCAATGATATTGATCCGCATTATAGAAATAAGTTGATAACGAGAGATGGTTACCTAAAAAAAAAGGATTGGAAAACAATCAGGAGGTTTTATCTTTTCTTGCAACAATTTTATGAACTCACAATCAAAGTTTTAGATTCTTCATATGTCACTTCTAATAATTTTTTTGATGATATTTGTAATGTTTATGCTACTTTGCGTAATTGAAAAACACACTCTAATATTGAATTAAATATAATGGCAAAAAAACGAAAAATAAGTTTGATAAGTATTAAAAAAATGTAGAGAAGATGAAAATATGCTACTTTATGTTGCTTCTATTCTCGATCCTAGAAAAAGCTTGAGTTTGTCAACTTTTGCTTTTCAAAAATGTATGATAGAATGACTAGTAATGTGAAAAAAGCAATTGAAGAGTTGTTTGATGAGTATTAAAGAAGTTTGCAACCTCATCGTGAACAAGTTCGTAAAAGCAGTCAAGTAAGCCAAATTACAGAGGAAAATGAATTAGAATTGGAAAGAGAGAGACAAGTTCTTTTATCTAAGTCGAAAAGATATAAGAAAGAGATTGAAAAAGAAGAAAATAAATTAGAATCGGATAGATTTTTCAGTGAATAAGATGCAAAAGATGATGATAATTTTGATATTCTTAATTGGTAAAAACTTAATAGTCATTGGTTTTTTATTCTTTTTATATGGTTCGTAATGTATTGGCAGCTTCTATATCTATGATTGCTTTTGAATCTGCTTTTAGCACCGGTGGACATGCACTTGATGCATATAGGAGTTCATTAACTCTTAAGTTTATACAAGCTCTTATTTGTGCTTAAGATTAGTTACGTGGATCTCCACGTTTCGATGCCATTAAGGAGGACTTGGTAGAGTTTGAGAAATTTGGTATGGGTAATTATTTTGTTTATTTGTTTATTTTATAATTTTTTAATTACTAATCTTTATTGGATAAACTTAATACCACTTTTTTTAATAATAAATTTGATTGTGTGTTTATAGATTTGTTAAAAATTGCATTGGATGCTGCAATTGATTATTGTGAAAATGTATTACTATTTCAAGGTAATTTCTTTTATTACTATCAGTTTCATATCTTATATAGTTGAGATTTTAGTGATGAATTGATCTTTGTTTTTTTATTTTTTTATTAATTGATTATCGTAAAAAAAAATATTAGTTATTAAAATGTTATATGTGAAGCCTAAATATTGTTTGAATCTAATCTTATCTTGTAATATTTTTACAGTATCATATCAATTGATTTAGAAAGAACTTTGTTTGAGTAAGTTTTTGTTATTGGTAATATATAAGAATACACTTATTTCTTTTTTGGCATTCTTACACTTGTTTTTTTTTTTTTTTTGCTTTTCAGCCATTTGATTAGTTGAAGAAAACTTTTTTAAAGAACTAAAGGCAAAATAAAAAAAAAAAACAAAGATTGCAACTCTAATGAAATATTCTCTTTAATGTTGTTAATTTGTTAAATATTAACGTATCATGTGTCAGCTATATTTTGATATCAAAAAATTTTTCTTTTGTGATTGGAAGTTTTTATATTCTAAAAGTTGTTATTGATATATAAAAAATTTAATTTTTATATATTAGAGATGTTGATTTTTATGTAAGTATATATGAGAATGTTATTAGAGAAAGCTCAATTATATATTTTATCGTTGTTAATGATATATCATATATATATTTAATTTATAAATTATTATTCAAGATTTAGAATAGTTTAAAAGTAAAAAATATAAACTTTTAAATAAATTTTTAATTTATTTGACTTATTCAATAATAGATTAAATCGATTAAAAAAATTGATCTTATTTTTTAAATTTGATCGATTAATTTATAAAAAATTTTGATTAATTCAGTTTTTAAAATTTTTAAACCAAATTAATGGAGTGCCCATCCTAGATGGGATCAAAGGATTTGGCTACATTCTCCGCGCCTTGGAATCTATGTAACATGGATGGCCATTGATGATTAACACATCAGCTTTTTCCATAAGAAAAAAAACAACTGATATTTGATTAAAACATGAGTTATTACTGGAAATAAAATTCCTTGTTACGTAAAAATAAAAAGGGGAGGTGATGAGTAAATGGAGGTGAAAGGAGAGTCAAATCAACAGTGTATGATGTTTGTCGTTTCGTGGTCATCGATGTACCGTTTTCTTTACCTTCAAAGGCTTGGCAAAAGCCACGCGTAGAATGAAGTCGGGCACATGGGCCCACCATGCAGACGTTAAGACGGACTACGTTGTATGGGGGCCCGCATGGAGCGAAGTACCCTCAAAACTATTTATTGTTGACCTTGCGTTTTCTTTGGTTAATTATCGCTAGTTGTAACAGGGGTGTATTGAAGACACGTGTCTAATGGTCACATGTCATATGTTCGCATTGGGGGTGAGGATATCACTTCTCTGGAAACCGAACTGACAGAGCATTTACTCTGTATTTGGGTGGGAAGAGCAGAGTTTATTACAAAATGGTGAAGAAGCGCGTGAATCACATGGACAATTTAATATGCACCGAAAAGGAAGCCAGTTGGCTGCCCGCAAGATTTTTAGGGTTTTGTTTCGTCATTCTAGGACTAGGACGGGGCCATGGCCACTCCCACTTGAGACAAAAGCTTACTCTATGAATGATTCAAAAGCATAAAAAAGAAAATCAAGGTGTTATTGGTTTGTTCATTAAATACAAAAAATACTGTAACTAAATATAGAATTAAAATTTCTACTCATCTCATTAATAATAATTTCTTACAAAAATAAATAAGAAAAACACTCTCCTGATTTAATGCGTCCATAGTTATTTTTTTAATCATAACCTCTTTTTTTTTGTTACCTTGTTTCAAAATTTGTTATTTTACTTTTAAAATATTTATAAATTCATATTTATATTTTCTTAATTTTTATATTTATTTTAAAAAATAAAAATTTTATAAAATCTTAATAATGATTTTATGTTATTAGTCAAACTCTCATACTTAAAAATAAATAAATTAAATCTTAATTTATTAATTTAATCGAAATTAGATATTTATTTAAATAATCAAAAATATATTCGTTATTAAAATATTTTAAAAAATAACTTAAATAAATTATTTATTCAATTTTAGGTTTATTTTTCAAATTTAAATACTTTTTTATTTAATTTTTTTGAAATTTTAAATTCTTTAATAATAAAAATTTAAAAAAATATATTTTCAATACTTAAAAATTTTTAAAATGTTTTGTGGTGATAGCTTAAATATGTTTTTATATTTTTAAAAAATTTTGTCATAATTTATTGTATAATTTTTAATTTAAATATTTTTAATTATTAAAATTTTAAATAAAATTTAATTTAATCTAAATTGATAAATTAGAATACTTTTTAAATATAAATGTTTTATCATTAACATATAACTTTTACACTTTAAAAACAAAAGTAACTTTTGAAACCTTTTTAGCTTCTTCTTTTTCAACATTTTTTTCTTTCTTTTAATATACATATATATATTTATTTATTTATTTATTTTTTCTAACATTCAAAATTTAATATTTTTGAAATTATCATTGAGAAGTTTTCATAAAATTTTCACAATTAATTTCAGGGAAAAGCCATAGAAAAAAATGAAATTTATGTTTTATTTTTCTATTTCATCTTTCACTATTTTTCGGCCAAATTTAATCATTTCGTCTATTTACATAGTCATTTTTATGTTACAACTTCTTTTATTGATATATATGAAATTTATACATTTTAACTATAAATTAAGCTTTAATTTGATATCTTGTTATAATTTTGAGTTTTAACATAAATATTTCTACTTCATTCCAGAAATATACAATCATTATTAACTTTCTTTTTATTTTTTGGTTATTTTTAATATTTGATTATTTTTAAATATTTGTTTTAAATTGTTTACTTTTCTACGTGTCACTATTAGAAAGTTTAGTTCAAGAACATGCAATTAATTCGATGGATAAATAATAATAATAAAATACAATAATTAGTGGAACACATATCACAATTGACCAAATATGTTAATGAAGAACACAAAAATAAGTTTGAAAAAAAAAGAAGAAACTAAAAAAAAGAGAGAAAATTAAACAAATTAAAAAATAAAAAATCTGAATAAAATTTTTATTTTTAACAACTAATATTTAGAATTCACGACAAGAACTACAAGCTTAAGAGAATTATTAGAAAGAAAATGACTAACAGAGAAGTTGATTAATTTTTTTTAAAAAAGAAAATTTTAAACAATTTTTCATAATTCATTACATTTGAAATTTGTCAAATAGAGGAAAATATAATAGGATTTTGTAATACATTCAACATATTTACATAGGATTTTATTTTTTAAATTTGTAAATTATTTAACATAAAAATTAATATAAGTCAACTAATAAATGAAAGGTACAGAGAATAGGATTGACATTGTATAATTTTTTATGTCGATCTCATATTTGCTACAGTATTAAGATTATAACAAGCTTATACCATATTTAATTTTATCCTTTGAACCTATTAAATTGATGAAATAGAATTATATATTCTGTAAAATAGTGAGATAAGATTAGCATTTGATTTATATCATTAATATTATTAAATTAATAAATATATTTTAAAAATTTTAATGAAAATTTTAATGGATTATTATGCGATTTTCAAGCCATTGCTAATAAGAATAATTTTAAATTAATCTAACTCCTTAAGGATTATAGTATTATTGATTAGATATTTATAATTAAATTTCATTTATTATTCTTATTTATAAAATTTAATTTATAATTATTCTTTTGAATTCCAAATAGGTGGGTTGGATCTACTAGACTAGCGGTATACGGGGCTACCTAGACGAATAACAGGAGAGAAATAGTAAATAATTATAGAAATGAAATGGTTAGATGATAGAACAGATGCTAAAAACAATACTGGAATTATATTGTAATTAAAACAAGAAAAACACTATATTGCAAACTTAAAAATAAAGAAACAAAACATAGATAATCTTGATAGTGCGTCGTTACAAGTTAACGATCGTCACTATATGATCTTGTCTGGGTGAATACTTACAATCAATAGTCGGCTCAATTCCTTGAAAAGATCAAGGGGACTACCTAAGATTGTAAGATTCAAGTTTGAATCTTGTGGTGAGTTATCCGTGGAGATAACTTCTGCCTTCTTGGGTTCTTGAGTTCTCCTTTTATAGTGAGGAGAGCTTCTTGAGTGTTCCTTTCTTTTCTTGGTGGCGTCTCTTCACTCTTGAGTGTGAATCGTTTTCTTTTGAGGTGTCCTTGACTTTTCATCCTTTCTTTTGTAGGCATCTCCTTTTGGGTAGTGGGGTGTCTTGTCTTTGGTTGGAAGCCAACTCAGCTTTTCTTTTCCAAAGGAAAAGTAGTGAGTGAAGGTTGGCAGTGTGTCATTGTCTTTGTCTTCTTTTGATGGCTTTGGATTCTTTCTGATCCATTGCCTTTTGCTTCGGTGATTCGTTCTTATCTCTGCTTTTTCTAACCTACTTTTCTTGCAGGGATAAGAACGAATCAACGAAGCAAAAGGCAATGGATCAGAAAGAATCCAAAGCCATCAAAAGAAGACAAAGACAAGGACACACTGCCAACCTTCACTCACTACTTTTCCTTTGGAAAAGAAAAGCTGAGTTGGCTTCCAACCAAAGACAAGACACCCCACTACCCAAAAGGAGATGCCCACAAAAGAAAGGATGAAAAGTCAAGGACACCTCAAAAGAAAACGATTCCCACTCAAGAGTGAAGAGACGCCACCAAGAAAAGAAAGGAACACTCAAGAAGCTCTCCTCACTATAAAAGGAGAACTCAAGAACCCAAGAAGGCAGAAGTTATCTCCACGGATAACTCACCACAAGATTCAAACTTGAATCTTACAATCTTAGGTAGTCCCCTTGATCTTTTCAAGGAATTAAGCCGACTATTGATTGTAAGTATTCACCCAGACAAGATCATATAGTGACGATCGTTAACTTGTAACGACGCACTATCAAGATTATCTATGTTTTGTTTCTTTATTTTTAAGTTTGCAATATAGTGTTTTTCTTGTTTTAATTACAATATAATTCCAGTATTGTTTTTAGCATCTGTTCTATCATCTAACCATTTCATTTCTATAATTATTTACTATTTCTCTCCTGATATTCGTCTAAGGTAGCCCCGTATACCGCTAGTCTAGTAGATCCAACCCACCTAGCCAAAGGGACCCAAAATGGTATCAGAGCCAAAGACTGGCATGACGAATTAAACTGATAGTTCTATTCTTTCCATAGATTTTTTAGTGATTATTCTTTAGTTCACAAAATCCTAGAAGTAGTTTTAGCCAAAGATAACTGGTAAGTACACCTCGGAAACTGCTGGTGTTTTAAAGGCAATACGCCTAAACTGATGGTGTTTTAAAGGTGGTGTGTTTACACTGCTGGTGTTTTAAAGATACTGTGCTGAAAGCTAGAAGGCCAAGAGAGACCCGAAGTAAGTCCCGAAGGAGAGGGCAGCAAGGTAAGAAAAGGCAAGAAGGCATAGGCATCAGCACTATCAAATCCGGTGTAGACGCCAAACACTACCCAATCCGGGATAGGCACTAGTATTGTCCAATCCGGGGACTGGAGTGAACTTATCAGGGAAAATAGGTTAGAACTTTCCTATAGGATTAGTGGTTAGAGAAGACCCCACTAAGAAACACAGAGTTAGAATAAGGACTATTACTAGATTCAGAATGTCAAGGCTGATAAAGAAAATTTTAGATTCTAAACCTAAAACCTGGTTAGAGGAAGGAAATATTTCACTAGGTAGTAATACAGGAGACCAATACGGAACAGAAGATATAGTAAATAGCGTAGAAATGAATATAGCTAGGATAGAACAAGACTTACAAAACTGGAATATACCAAAACAAGAAGTCAAAACAATATATCAAATAGGCAACTTTGAGTTGAAACAAGATTATGCAATCAAGACAGTGGAGAAAACTATCTCCATAGACAGAGAAAACCAAATAATCCAATTATTCAACAGACCGATGATAGGTCAACATCAGTCAAACTACAGGTACCTCCATATAGGATTGGTACAGGTAGCAATCAAGCCATTACACAGATTAGGATTAGATATTCCTATTCTGTTATGCCTTAGAGATGCTCGGCATCTTAAATTTTCAACCTCGTTATTGGCTACCATTCAGTCAAATCTGGCTAATGGGCTAATATATTTCAATTGTTATCCAAACTTTTCAGTAGACCTTCAAGATCCGCACATCCTAGATGTGTTAACACTCAATATCCAAACCAAGAATTTAGAAGTCAAAGATAAGATGAGAGGCATCACTCTTGTCTATAGGATTTATTACAAGGTCATGTCGACCACCTTAAATCCTAAAGCCAAACTAGTTACCAAACCAGGAGAAACACTTCTCCTAGAAGCTAACAACCAACATGCTAATAGTATGATCCCCAAGCTTATCAAATGGTCAGATCTGACATTTCCAGAGGATTGGGAACTTGTCAGAATCTAACCCCCAAAAGAGATCAGGGTGTCCCAGATCTCACGAATAGAGGAACAATTTGATGGAAATGTTCTCATTAGATTCAACTCGATGAGGGAACCTAGAGTTAGGATAGAAGAAATCCTTTCTGCTAGACCTTCAACTTCAAGTATTAGAACAGAACAGTCAAATTTAGACTTAGACCTAGGTAGAGATAGGCAACCAATACCATCCGACAGTCGGGTAGATTGGGATCCTACAATACCTAGGACATACTCAGACCATCCTTCTCCATCCTACTCGGAGATGAAGGATTATGAGTCTCAACTCAACACTATTAGTCAAGAATTCCAAATAGACAAAGAAATCCTTAGAAAAGATTTCAATTCTAGGGAAAACCAGAGTCAAAAGGATTGGTTCATGGCAACCTTTCCCAAAACCCAAAGAGACCGTATTAGGGAAACCTATTACAGTCACATGACAAGCATTAGACAAAATATAGGATTCTTTACTTGGTTTCAAGAATATTGTTATAATAACAATATTGAGAATCCATTCCAAGATAAAGTCCAAGTCATAGGTACAACCACTCAGAAGTGGCATACCTCAAGAAATACAGACATCATAGGGATACATCCTCCCTTAGAACAAATAGAGATCCAACATCATGGAGCCACTATGGTAGCTTCACCATTCAAGAATCCAAGAGAACTTAAGAGTCAAGGCGAACCCGCCATATATCAAGACGTAGTTAGTCTGCAACAACAGAACAACTACACCAACCAAATTCTCTATACCATGTCTAAACAATTAGACAAGATAAAAAGCCAAACTTACAAGCCCAGTCAGGAGCCCACTAGTTCTCTGACCCAAGAACCCTTTTTCAAGATATACAACACCCCAAGGGAACAACTTCCAACTCTGTCTAGGAATAGCGATATCCTCCTAGAACAGATAGAGGCAAAACTCCAAGCCTTAAACATTAGAGAAGTCAAAGGCAAGAGCCAAATCAATACAATAGGGCAAGATGACTCAGACATCGAGTCTCTTGTAGAACAATTCCAAGAGATGAGTATCAACCCTCACCAAGAGGTAGGTACTATCCAATATTCAAGACCTGAAATACCAAACTATTATCCTAGACCATCCTTACCAGACGTAGGAATGGAAGAAAGGATGATACACACTCAATCAAGATTAAACGATAATGCTATCTATGAATGGAACATAGATGGAGTATCAGAACATCAAATCTTGAACATTCTCCAAGAAATGACTATGGCTGCTACAGCCTATAGGACAAAACACCACAACACAGACCAAATGATAGCTAAGATCCTGATAGCAGGATTTACTGGTCAACTCAAAGGCTGGTGGGATAACTATCTCACAGAAGCCCATAGGATGGAAGTCCTACAAGCAGTCAAAAGAGAATACTCTCAAGACCAAACAGGCCAAATCCAAGACAGGTATGTGGAAAATTCAGTGGAAACACTGATATTAGCCATTACCAAACACTTCATAGGAGATCCAGCCGCCTTTCAAGAAAGGACATCCGAGATACTACTGCATCTCACTTGTCCAAAATTATCAGACTTTAGGTGGTATAAAGATATGTTCCTAACCAAGCTCTATACAAGATTAGACAGCAACCATGCCTCTTGGAAAGAGAGGTTCATAGCCGGATTACCCAAATTATTTGGGGAAAAGGTTAGGCAAAAACTTAGGGATACCTGCAGAGGGGTAATTCCTTACGATACATTGTCATACGGAGAGATAATCACAGTTATCAACCAAGTAGGTTTATCTCTTTGTACTGACCTCAAGCTCAAAGCCAAGGTCAAATCAGAAATAGCACAAAGTAAAGCTGAGATGGGAAACTTCTGCGCCCAGTATGGGCATGAGAAGATTAGGGCACCATCTAGAGCCCACAAAAAGGCTGTCCAAAGGCCCAATAGGCCCTACCAAAAGTATCAAAAATCCTTGAAGCCCATCAAGGACCAACACAAGCCATTCAAACCCAAAAGGCCCTTTAGGCCCAAGAAACCCATAGACAAAACCAAAGCTAGATGCTACAAATTTGGCAAAACAGGACATTATGCAAGAAATTGCTATGTCCAAGACCAAATCAACCAGATCGCTATCTCTGAAGAGATGAAAGCCCAAATATTCAACATCTTAGAAGAGGACAACATTACTGATGAAGATTATCAGGATGATCTTCTCAGTCCAACCCAAGACTCTGCACAGTCTTCGGAGCAGGAAGACATGTGTAGTCAAGATATTTGCAAGTGCAAAACCATAGGTGTCATTAGCAAACAAAAGTGGCTAATCGACATCATAGACAAAATAGACGACCCAGATATTAGAAGGGAATATCTGGTCAAACTCAAAGAACTCATCACTGTAGACAAATGGAAGAAGGAAATTCAGCCCTACAATCTACAGAACATCTTAGCTCAGGGGAAAACCTTAGTTAAGACACAGTCAATGGACCTAACAGTCCAAGAATTACAAAATCAAGTTAGAATACTCCAGGATGAGGTACGGCACCTCAAATTAGAAATCCTAGAGTTAAAAGCCAAACAAGAGTCAAAAGGAGAATTCATCAACACTATCACCAAGAAATGGTATATCAAGATTACCCTGGTAATCAATGATGAATTCTCACTTACTACCATAGCCCTGGTTGATTCTGGAGCAGACCAAAACTGTATCCAAGAACAGTTAGTCCCTAGCCTATACTATGAGCCCACTAGAGAAAGACTATGTGGTGCCAATGGCCAGAGACTATCAACCAGGTTCAAACTTACCAAAACCAAACTCATTCAAAAAGAGGTCGAAATCCAGACTGATTTCATCCTCGTCAAAGATATCCAACAAGGAGTTATATTAGGAACTCCATTTTTGTCAAAAATTTACCCCTTCCGGGTAGACATACATGGCATTCATTCCAAAACATCTAACATATCATTTGATTTTATCTAAATCAAATTTGCTGTTTTGCAGATGGCATCCAGCAGTAAACACAGTCAAGATCAAGAAGAAATCCAACCTATTCATCAATATGGCCTATTTCAATTCCAAGCCTTTCCAAATTATGACCCAAAGGCCTTTAGATTACCACCAAATACTTCTATTCAACCAAATCAACAATGTTTGCTAGACCACCTTTGGAATAACAAAATCATTCAAAACAGGCTAACCAGTCTCAATGCCTTAGCCTATTATTTCCATGAGCAGAACATCCAAACATCTAACCAAAGATCATCTGGTCACACAGATGATTATGTTTTCTTAATTTTGCAGGATAATCAACGGCTTATAAGAAAGCTCCAAAAAGCTAAAGTGCTCCTGCCCCAAATCAAAAACCAGTTTGGGAATGACCTGGATGATCTTTTGTCGAAATGAAAGAACCATGAGTGGGTAGTATTCCTAATGAGGAATGCTCTACACCATGCGTCTTTGTAGTCTTGATAGTTGAAAGATTGGGGTATAAATCTTTGGGAAAAGTGCTTGGATGTGAATGGGCTTTGATCCCATTGTTTTTCTGTGATGACTTTTTTGATGCAGCATTTTGAATAGGCTATTTTGGATGGGTCTGACTGGTCTTCTGTGTGAGTAATCTCAGCAGACTAGGTATCTACTAAGATAAATTCATAAAACCTTTGGGTTTTTTGAGGATTGTCCGTTATATAATGAAAATTTGGAAGAAAGGTTCTTTTGAGTAATTGGGACAGTGAAATACTGTCTTCTTCAACTCCTGCAGCAATGTCTGTATAACAAAGAGGGAGCAGGAATTCTTTGGTGATATATTGGGCGTCATGTTTTTGGGTTGTTGGGCTATATTGGATTAAAGCTTGATTAGCATGACTGGTCTGGGCTTGATATTGGCTGGGCTGGACTAGTACTCCTGCATAAGAGGGGTCTAGTGGAGCAAAAGAATTTGATGCTAGTTTGACAGGGCTTGGTGACTTTGGGGTTTTGGTTTGATTTGTCATTGCATAGGATTGTGGGGTAGTTGGTGAAATTTGTTTTGTTTTGCCCTTTGATTTGGGAGGTTTGGTGGGGGTGCTCATGATTGTTTTTTCTTGACTTTCCCCTGTAAGAATTCACGGGTGAGAAAATCAGGAATAAAATTTGTACTGCCTTTAATAAATTCTATATCGAAATCAAAGACAGAAAGTAATGCTTGCCATCTGACGAATATTTGTTTTGAAACGAGGTTTTGAACATCTCTTTGTAAAATCTCTTTGGCAGATTTGCAATCTATTTTTAACAAGAATTTCTTGTTGTATAGATCATCTTGAAATTTTGAAATGCATAATACTATGGCTAAAATCTCTTTTTTGACTGTTGAATAATTCTCTTGAGTTGGGTTCCATATCCCTGATTGATATCTAATGATTTGGTCTTTGTTTTGAATTTGTTGGGTAAGGATACCTCCATACCCTTGTTCTGAAGCATCCGTTTGTACTGTTAGTGGTGCCTCAGGATTGGGAATTCCTAAGCAAGGCAATGACTTAGCCTTGGCCTTCAGGTCTTTGACTATCTCTATCATTTGTGGTGTCCATTCTTTGTTTTGTTGATTCTTTCGAATCCTTTGGAATAATGGTTTGCTGGTTTGTCTAAGGTTGGGGATAAAATCTGAAATGTAATTCAGACACCCTAGAAACCTTTGGAGTTGAGTTTTGTCTTTGATCTCATTTGGGAATTTGTCAGCAAATTCAATAGAACGAGATATTGGGGTAATGGTTCCTTGGGATATCTCAAACCCTAGGAATCTAATCCTGGTTTGGAATATCTTCATTTTCTTTGAAGATATAGCCAATCCTTTTTGTTTGATAACATTGGAAAAAATTTCCAAATGCTTGAAATGTTGATCTATTGACTCTGAAAAGATCAATACATCATCTATGTAGACTATTGTGAATGAACTGTAATCATGAAAGATTTCATTCATGATTTTTTGAAATTCTAAGGGGGCATTCTTGAGTCCAAAAGGCATTACGTTCCATTCGTATTGCCCAAAGGGTACATTGAAAGCTGTTTTGTACTTGTCTTGTTCTTCTATTTGTATTTGCCAGTATCCTGACTTCATGTCAAATTTTGAAAAGATTTTGGCTTTGTATAACCTATTAATTAGGTCTCTTTTGTTTGGTATTGGATATCTAATCCATTTGAGTGCTTTGTTGAGGGGTTTGTAGTTTATAACTAGCCTTGGAGCTCCTCTCTCTATTTCTGCATTTTTATATACATAAAAAGCAGCACAGCTCCATGGATATTTGCTTGGCCTAATTAATCCTTTGTCTAATAAGTCTTGTATTTCCTTTTTGCAGTATTCTAAGTGTTCTTGATTCATTTGTATTGGTCTAGCTTTGGTTGGGATTTGACTTTCTCTAAAGTCCGTTTCGTATGGCAGGGTTACCTTGTGGGTATCTCTATTCCAAAAGGCATTGGGTATTTCTGCACATACTTCCTTTTGAAGTTTTGTTTCTATGTCTTTGATCTTGTTCTGGACTGTTTGTTTTGCTAGTTGTTCTTCTATCCTTTGGTATTGTATCTCCTTATGAAGATACCTAATTTGTTTCTGCTTGTTTTGAATTTCAGGAATTTCCTGAAGTCTTGCTAATTCTCTATCTTGGAGAGGTTTGATAAACTTGAACTTGACATGTTCTCCTAGTATGGTTGTAGATATCCCTTCCTGGTCTACTGAGAAAGGATATATCTTTGTAAGGAAAGGACTTCCTAATATCAGTCCTTGTTGTAAATCTTGAACTAGGATAAAAGGGGTTTTGATGCAATATCCATTATTGCATATCTTGACTTTTGTGAGTTTGAACTTGACTTGGAGTTCTACTCCATTGGCTCCGTAAAGCCTTTCAGTTGTTTTTTCATAATATTGGGTTGGGATCAACCCTTCTTGTATGCAGTTTTGATCAGCTCCTGAGTCTACAAGGGCTATGGTAATTAAATGAAAATCATCATTAATTACCAGTGTGGCTTGGATATACCACTTTTGGATTTGTATCTGACTGTTTTTCGGACTTTGACTGATTTGAGTCTTGAGCCTATTGATTTCTGAATATAAGTCTTGGATTCTAACTTGGGTCGACCTACTTGATCGAATCAAGTTTATTTGGTTTGGTGATCTAAATAGATCCTTGGCTGTCTAGAAGCTTGGAAAGGTTTCTGGAATAATTAAATTCCATTCTGCCTTTTCTTGAATTGGGCTCATGTCTAGGTTTGGTTTGACTGTTGAAGGAAGAATTCCTTCTGTTTTGGGTTCTTTTACCAGGATGTACTTAGGTTCCTGGAGAGACTTTTGGGGTTCATTCCTGGAATAGACTACTAAGGGTCTAGACTCTTTGTTGTCTAATTCCTGGGCTGAATCCTTTTTGAGTGGACCAATAGTTTGGTCTCTTTGGATAATTTGATCATCTTGGGCCTTGTTCCCAACCTTGTTCTTAAATAGTGCAAGGTATAGAGCAAGGTTTAGTACGTTGGTTGGACCGAATGTTCAGATATGATCATCCTTACAATCGTCCTTGGTTGTTTGACTAGTTGGCTGTTCCTGAGTCGGATCAGCTGCTAGTATGGGCTTCTGAGCCTCTTGGTCTTTGGGGCTTTTGTTATCTAAGTATTCTTGACTTAGTGGGCTTTCTAGATACCCTATTGGTTGGCTATCTTGTGTTTGGACTTGAGCTGGACCAGTTAGACTCTCACAGTCTTTTTGGTCTTGGCTTGGATTGTTGTCAATCTGGACTGATTGATCTTGGGTTAGGTTTTGTGGGCCTTCACAACCTATTTGTTTCTTGGGTTTTTCGAAAAGGTTTTGAGACTCTTGAGAAGAGTCTACTTCTTGGGTTATGGGCTCTTGAGGAGAGTCCATCTTTTGAGGACTAGGCTTCCTAATCCTGGTTTTTTGTTTGTCATTGGCCTTATGGGCCTCTTGTTGGGTTTCATTGGCCTCAGGGGCCTCTTGTTGGGTTTTGAAGGGGTATTCTATCCCTTCTTGTTGTGTATAGGATTCAAACCATTCGAAGAATCCTATATTCTTTTGTATTTCTTCCATTTCTTTGTAATATTTTTCCCTAATTTGACTTCTTCTTTCTGTCGAGAAAATGGTCATAAACCATTCTCTTTTTTGCCTATTGGCTTCTGAGTTGAAGTCTTCTCTAAGGAAATCTTTGTCTATTTGAAATTTTGGTTGTTTGGGTTTGGATTCCTTTTCTAGGAGTTTGTTGATTGCTTGAAGTAGGATGTCGTCCTGGTTTGAGTAGTGAGGCTTTTCACTAACTATTTTTCCTACTTTTCTGGGTTTAGATAAATATCTAATTCCAGAATAGCTATCTTGGCCATAAGTTTGGTATTCTTGGTCTAGACTTTCTGTATCATATCGATCTTCTAGATCTTCTTGGTGTTCCTGGCTATACTCTCTATAGCTAGTACTTGGACAATTATCTTCATAATCATCGCAAGTTTCCCTGTAATCATATTCTTGATTACTACAACATTCATAATTATCATAACTATTATCACAATACTCATAACTACTACAACATTCATAACATTCATAATCTTCCATTGGTATCCTTTGTACCACTTGTCCTATAAGTAAAAAATATCAAATACCCTTAATCTTGAGACATATAATTATCACTATAAATAAGAATAAAAATCTCAACAAAAGTGATTAATATTGACATAATAGAAATAAGTGGATCAATAAAATGACCGAATTTGAAAGAGAATTTATTTTGAAAGAATTTAATTAGTAATATAAAATAAATATTAAAATTTTATATAATATTTATATATTTTTATCTTATAAATATAAATTTAATCATCTTGTTATTTAAAATTATAAAATTAAATTTATTTAAAAAAATATAATATTAAAATGATTCACCTCTTAATAAGTTCCTCTAGATGGAGCCAAGTGAGGTTTCATTTTTTTTTTTTAATTTTTTATAATTCAATGGCATTTCCATTTCTTCAAAGCTAAGTTAACAAAAGGTTGTTGATGTGATTGGTCGGATCGTATAAAATCGGTTCCCGCTTTTATGGGGATCAAAGATTCCCATGCCACACAAACCCAGGAAAGAACAACCCAATGGTTTAGTACTTGAATCCCAGAAACCCATGATCCGAACCCGCATCTGACTGACCCGAACAGACAACACCAGTAGCTGCCACCTGCCAATCACGCCAGCAAAGAGTCAGCGGCCAAATGGTTTGAAACATTGACCAGTTCTTTCTTACAGTCCAGTAAGGTTGTCCCATGGCAGACGTCTGCTGCCCCTTTTTGATTCATTCTCATTTACAAAACATGCACCTGCTTTCTTCCTTCTTATTATTACTATTTATTATTTTTATTGTTTGCATTCTTCTTTTTATTAATCTTCATATTCTTGGCGCGGGATGCCAGTTGGGTGGACCTTTGACTTGTTCCATTTTCTTCCTACCTTCCCATTCGCTGTTCTTCTTCGTCGTCGTCTTCTTGGAATTTGCAATCCCTACTCTTTTTGTTCAAAACCTTCTCCCTGAATATCCTCTTTGCTTTTCGCAGATCCAATTGTCTGCTCTTTTCTTTCCCTGGTAACGCAGGTTTTTGATACTCCCTTTTGGATTTTTTGATTTGTTCTCTTTCATCGCAATTTCTCCCTATCGTCCTTATGATGAACACGGCTGTTTCTTCTTTGGTATACTGTTTTGCTTTCGTGATGAAAATATTGTCCGAGTGTTGATTGGTTGGTGTTCCACGATTGACCCTGATCAAGTATACTTAAAGAGTACAACTAGCTCTTTGTTGGAGTGACTAAAAGGCGAACAAGCTTGATTTTGATACCCAATCACCTAAGCATTGAGTAAAATGGGAGGCCTTTGCTCAAGGAGTTTAAATGAAGCTATTGCATATCCAAATGCAAACGGCAAGGCTGGTTCAGGCTACCAGTCAAGTGCACCGAGTGATTTGACTCAGCCGCAGTTCAGGGAGAGCATGCAGAAACAGCTGCAAGAACCGATGAGATTGCAAGAACCCTTTTCCTTACATGACAAGGAAACGGTTATTGTTAATGGGACTAACCCTGAGGATTTCTACGATGGAATTCCACGTTTTGTGGGAGCCTTGCCCCAAAAATCTAGATCTGTGAGGTCTACGCAGGCAGCCGTTGCTAAGGTAGCGCATTCGTTTGCCAAAAGTTGTCGACTTCCCTTGGTTAACTTTGGTTTACTGTTCTTTTTCTTTCCCCCCCTCTCGATGTTGAAATGATTACCAAGGCATAAATGTCTTTACTAAGTCTGTTAAGGTAACTTGCTGTTTTGTTGCTTTGACTCTATGAATTGTGCTTTCTCAGTGAGTCGTCTGTCATACCTACCATCTAACACAGCAAAATTCCTATGTCCATTGTCCATTTTGATGGTATGTTAGTATGTTGACAGAGAGAGGCTGCTTTTACATACTGTTTTTGTCATGTCTTTTTTCCCCCCTTCTTGGTGTTGTAGGATGACATAAATGTATTGGCTGATAGCAAATGATATGATGTTTGATGTTTGGATAAGAGATGGGAAAACTTTGATAGTCCATAAGAGTTGAACTTCAGAACTCAATGCAGTTTTGACTAGATAATGGATTAAAAGGTAGCTGATGCAAAAAAAGGAAGTAGATCAAAAGATTTCTAGGTTTAGACTGACAGTGTTGATGATTTGGGTTTTGGAATTGGTTGTGGCCTGAGAGGATAACAATGGTTTCATCATTGAATTACTGTACATTACCATGAAATTGAAAGAATTTGAACCATGTTGATAGATGAATTGCCTGGTGCATTAATGGTAAGACTATTTGTTAACAGTTACACCCTAGAGATACCATATGTTAACAAGCTAAGAATTTTGATCTGACATTTCTACTTGAAATAAACATTATCTACTAGAATGGCCTGTAAAAACTAAAAAAAGAAGGGATCCAAAATATTTAGCTAGTGAGAAAAACATAGGAAGGGTTAAGGACGGGATTATTGCAAGTTGAATAAGGATGCATAGAAAGTGTTGAAAAGGGATTATGGCGAGTCGAAGGCATGAGGTATTATTTTGTTCGGATTTTCAAATAGTAAGGCTGTTCATGTCTTTGGAGTTATAAATCCAACAATTAAGAGTTTCAAAGCTTTGATTTCTCTGACTTTGTCTTTTTAGAATTACAAATATAATTTTATCACCTTCGAAAGCGAAACAAAACAATGACAAGGCCAACCGGGATTATCAATTGGCATGGTAATGGCGTCATTTGAGGAAACAATTGGTGGTTGGTCACTTCAGCATTATGGTATTGCTGGTGGCCATGGTAGTCTTGTAGATGGTGCAGTGTGGTAAATGTGGTGATGATGGGGTTAGAGCTGCAGATAAAACAGAAAATGGGGGAAATGAAATATTGGGAAGGTTTTAGCTATGCCAGCAACATTCTTACTTCAGGCTTTCATAAGATAAAAAGCTTTACTTCAGCATGTGGTTCCTTGCATTTTAAGGATGTTGAATTATTTGGAAAGTGTAAGTATCAGAATGTTACTGGATTTAATTGATATCTGAGGTGAAATCAATACTTGTTGATTCCTCTGGAAAGTAACTAGCCTTGAAGGAAAGACAACTTGGGAAGCAATGTTGGCTTAAAGTGATTTCACACTTCTCTCTTAATATAACTGATGTCCTAATAGTTGATATGGGTTTGATGAAGGTGGAGGGTCCTTGTCCTGCAAAAAGGGAAGTTTCTCTCTATCTACTGGCAAACTCAGCCTGTCAATAATGCTTTCCATCATTGGATCACTTTCAACATGCATAATGCCTAAGGTGGAGACTGATAATAACATGACAGTATAATGTTGCCTGATTAGGTAAGCCAAGGAATGTTATCTGATGTTTTCTTTGTTAGTTAGTCTAGAGTTTTATACTCATCGTAATCAAGAGGTTGAGTTGGCAATGAAATGTTTGAAAAGATGGCTGTGAAATGGGTTTGTTAAGTTGTTTAACTTCTAGGTCTTAACTTTTTGGACATTCCGACATTGTGGAATTTTTCGATGCATATATGCCATTTGGCATGTCTTTAGTGGCGCTTGTCCATGTCAAGAGGTTGCATAGATATGATGGTTTAATTAAGTGACTGTGAATTGGATTAGTTAAGTTTTAAGAATTAGGTTTTAACAATTTAAACTTTTCAATCTCATGGAGTATTTGGCAGGACTTTTCATCTGAACAATATATTTTAGGGCATTGGAAGATTCGAAAGTGCGTAAATAGGTCGACTTGAAGTTGTTTCTTCCTTCAAGTTGGGTTTGTTTTCTACTGCAATGACACCAAAATTCAGTTTTGGAATGGTAATAAATTAACAGTTGATAAAAGGTAAATAGATAGGAATGCAATAAACTTTGAAATGAAAGAGCACAATTGCATTAACAAAAATTCAGCAAAGTACAAAAATGAGCAATAACATTTCAAATTTTAGCATAAGAGTAAGTTTACAAAGGAGCCAAGTGAACATGACTTACACCTAGTTTATGAAATGCTATTGCTTAATAGATGAAGGCTCTTGATAATTACTATTCATATATCATGAAGCATTCTGAGTGTTGAGCCTTCAGGAGGCCCCTCTCTTCCCATTATTTTCTCCACTTTTAGACATGCCAACATGCCAAGCCTTAGGTTCAGCACTCCTTTTAACCGCAAACCCATGCTTACTGTAGGACTTTTGGTTGCTGCATTCTATTGACTAGTTCTCCTTTTGATAGTTATTTTGCCAAATGTTCTGATGCTTACCTGGTGATGTCCTAGCAGACCAACAAGAACGTGACAATAAGGGGAATAATACCAAGGGGCTTTCTATAGATTCCATGCTTGAGGATCATCAAATACTAGTCATCTTAGAGGATTCATCACGAACTCTCAATTTTTTCTTGTTAATAAGTTATTAGTTTCTTATCATTATTAACTTAAGAGAATTATACGTTTTTTGGTGTAGTTGAGTATTAACTTGCAATCATAACATATATGATACATGCCCATACACGTAGATGCTTGATTGTAAACATTGAGAATGTTAACTGGTAAAATTAAACCTAATTCAACTAATTTAGCGCTGCACATTCAATAACTCAACACAAAGTGACCCCGTGGATGGAAACTGCAGCTTTGTCAAGCATGCAAATTACTAGAACTCCAATGTTGTAGCAGAACCAACCAATCAGACAGAAGTGCCCTAAACAAGGGCCTTTCTTAGATCAAGAAAAGGCAGGAGCCCATGATTAACTCTTTGATTCTAGAGAAGACAGTTTCTCTCCAGGCAACCTAGTGATACCTTGTGTTCTAAAGAATGCTTTTCTTGGATTGCAAAAGTAACATATGGGGAATGACTCTAAATGTATTTCTAGTGAGATGTGGATCTGTCTAGCCAACAAGGAGGAATTTACGAAGATCAAGTTCTGAAAATTTTTAAAGATAAGAAAGGAATAGTGGATCATAATGTTGGTTTGTGATGCTATAGGTGCTTCAGGAGGAAAGAAAATGAAAGAATATTCTAAGATAAATTCATATCAGTACATTCGCCATTGATTAGAGTTGTTCCCTCTCTTCCCTTTGGGTTTTAGCTTGTATTTTCTTCAACTATATATCTTAACTGATACACAAAGAGCTACTGTCATGTGATCTTTTATATTGCTTTTAGGATTCTTCCTCTAATATTATACTCATTTTTTCTTTCTTAATAAAATTTTCTTATGTGAAGGGAGGGGAAAAAAAAAAAAGGAAGAAAAGAAATCTTCTCAGTTTTTAGGTTAAGACATCCATGATAATTGCATTGGAAAACGATTAAAGATGATGCGTAAGGCCTTTTTGGGGAGTTTCATACAATTAGAAAATTTGTAAAGTCACTTAACTCTACTTTCATAGTACTTATCCCACAAAAGCATGGGGCTTGCAATGTTGAAAATTTACTCGCAAGTGACATATGCATAAGCTTGTGGTTAAAGTATTGGTGAAAAGGCTAGAAGGTTGCTAGAGAAAGTGATTAACCCTTATTAGAATGCCTTTGTTTAAAGGAGATAAATACTTGATGCAGCCTCAATTGCAAATGAAGTTTAGTGGATCATCGAATGAGGGTAAGGCAAAGCAGAGTAATTTGCAAACTTGAGATGGAGAAGACATACGACCATGTTGCTTAGGATGTTGTCACTTATGTTATAAGGAGAGTGAGATGTGGGAAAAGATGGTGCAATTGGATTGGAGCTTGTATTTCTACGACGCCTTCTTTATGTTGGTAAATGGAGGGTCTACACAATAGGGGACTAAGATTAAGGATGATAATGGGTCAGGTACCCGTCCATTTAGAAAAATTCGATCTCAAACTCGATTAAAATATACATATCCAAAACCAAAACCCGTTTTGCGAATTGATTTTAATATCTGAACTCGTCCTAAATCTGTTTACAATTACCCGTATAGTACTCGAACTTGCTCGAACCCGTTTATTATATTTTTATATATTTTATGGGTTTTAATAGTTAAATGTTTGTTTAGCTACTTCGTTAATGTTATTGAACTTTAAAATAAATCAATAAACATTAATGAAAAAAAATCATATAATTTTTCACTAATTAAACGAAAAAAATTAAAACTTAATAATAAATTCTTGAAATCCAAATTTGACAATCTAATATAATCAAATCCAAATCGAAAGTTTAATATAATCAAATTCAAAATAAAAAAACTCAACATATTAATCTAATTACATAAACGATTTCGGTTAGCGGGTACCTAAAGATCTAAAATTGAATCCGACCCGTATTTTATTTGAGTTTAAATTTTAAATTCGAATTCGCCCAAATTCGATTAAAAACTACCCAAATCCATTTTATTTAGGTTTGGTCGGATCCGGTACCCAAATAGACAAGGGTACTTGTTGTCTCCTTTTATCTTTATTTTGGTAATGGAGGCATGTGATAAAATGTCCAAAAAAGCGGTACAATACAATCTCGTGGAAGGCTTCAAATTTGGGAAGTCAAGCAATTAAGTGGAGATGTCCCATCTATTGTTCTCAGGCAACACCGGTATTTTTTATGGGCTGGAAGAGCACATGGTAAACTTGAGAAGTATTTTACTTGATTTTGAGGCAGTTTTGGGACTAAGGGTCAGCTTGAGGAAAAGTGAATTAGTACCTTTAGATACGAGTGTGGCAGTTCTCATCTCGCTAGTATATTGGGTTACAAAGTGGGAGCACGTTCTGCTCAATATCTTGAGTTGCTCTTAGGGGTCAAGCATAAAGAGAAGTCAGTTTGGATGCGTTGTTGGAAAGATTTAAAAAGCAACTTGCGGGATGAAAGAGATGCTATCTTTCAAAGGAGGTAGGTTAACTTTGACAAAGATTAGAATTTCTAGCTTACTGTTTGGCACATGTTTTTGTTTCCTATTTTGATGTAGGTGACTCTTAGAATATAATAACTTCAACAATGGTTTTTGTGGGGTAGGTAGGGCAACAAATTCAAGCATCATCCGGTAAAATGAAAGATTGTCAAGAAAGTGAAAGGAAGGCTTGGCATAAAGCCTTTTCGATCCTTTAATAGGGCACTTTTGAGAAAGTGGTTAGAACGGTTCATGAATGGGAGGGATAGTCTTTGAGGAGGGCAGTGGAGGTTTCATATGAGGTTGAGGAGGGTGGTCGGATGAAGATGTTTGGGAGAAGCCATATGGGACCAATATTTAGAAACCCTTAGGAAGGGTTGGATGGACTTTAAAGTTAGTAAGGAGACTACCATCAAGTTATTGGTATGACACTTGGCGTGGGGAGAGATCTCTTATGGAAACTTACGAGCCCTTACCCTTTAACTTCTAATAAGGAAGCTGGGATGAGAGGAATATGGTTGTACATATCGATGGTGATGGATTTCAAGGAGGCGGCGCAAGACTGAGAGGTGGGACAATTTGTGCAACTCTATTACCAGATTCATGCAGCTAGAGTAGATATCGAGAGGAAGGACATAGTTATGTGGGCAGGATATCAAGACAAGAAGTTTTTGGTCAAATTGCTCTTTAGGAAGATTGGTGAGTTCCAACAAAAAGTGGAAGTGCAATTGGAAATTAGTATGGAAAGCAAGGTTGCTACCTAAAGTGGCTTTCTTTGATTGAAATGCAATATGAGGAAAACCACTAACGATTGACAATCTAATTGAAAAGGGCAAGGTCATGGTGAACAGATGCTATTTGTGTCAGGAACAAGGAGAGTCTATTAATCACATTATTCTTTGGTGCGAATGGACTAGGCAAGAATGGGAAAGCATCTTGGCTATTTTGGTATGTCAGTGAGTGGTCTCTGGTTCAGTGGAGTTGGTTGCATGTGCTGGTTTTAGGAGTGTAAAGCATTAGAGGAACTTATTTACAATGACTCCATTGCTGGTTTTTTGGATGGTGTGAAGGGAGAGGAACTTGAGGGCATTTGAGGGGAGGGAGACCCCATTAGTGGTTTGTAGAGATAGGTCGGTTGAGGTTTTGAAGTTATGAGCAACCGAGGAATATTTTGTAATTGTGAAGGATTGTATAGATATTTTAGGAATCCTAACCTCTTTAGAGCTAACGATACATACTTATAGGTGGTACCCCCTTCGTGCCATGTAAATATAATATAAGTACATAGTTGTTTCTGATTAAAAAAAAAAAGGCACCCAGGATAATTTTCTGATATTTGAACTAGTAATACTGACCTAAATTTAATTTTATTTTGCTTAACCACTATTGACTTTTAGCTGCTATGACTTCATGGGGAGCATCTCCAACGTATATCTTATGCATTAATATCTTGTCTGAAGATTTACCCATCTTACTGAGTATTTTAGGTATATTATGCTAGGAAGATACTGACACCAAGTATTGGGCAATAATTAGAGATTCAATGTCCGAAGTGAAAATAAAAAAAAAAGATGTTCAATTTGTTTGTTTATCTGTTTTGTCTCTGTTGCTTAATGAAGATGCAGGAAGTGACAATAATGTTTATTCTCCCTCACTGAAGTAGCTGTGTCTGTCTATTTAGTTCTTGGAATCAGAGGGAGGTTGAGATTTGGTGCCATTCACGATTTGGATAGATGTTATGACAAAAATAGAACTGAAATTGGTTGCATGATCTGGAATATGGTGTAGTAGATGAGGTATGTATGATAAGTGAACTGATCTTTGCTGATGTTTTCTTGCCTTGATTGCAAAGGATAGGGAAGGCAACTTCTAAAAGTATGCTTGTTTTGTCTCTTTTTGAAGGACTTTTGTTGTTCGTTCATGCAAGTCTGTGTGTGTTTGGTCAAGCATTTCCCTAATAGGTTGTGGGCATCACTCTTGGGGAGAACAAATCATCGTATGCTTTAGGTTTGAGAGAAATCTTGAAATCCACAGGAAAAAGTACTTTTTCAGGGGAAGTGCTAATTATTGAAACTGAAAATTAAAAGCAAAGTCTTCTTTAAATTAATTGCCCATAAAACCTCAGTCCTAAAATTTTTTATTGAAAAGTCTTTGTAAATTGATTTGCTTCAGGTTTCAGAGGTTAGTTCTCGTATAGGCAGAGCAGGGACTGTTGGACTTGGAAAAGCAGTGGAGGTCCTGGACACACTTGGGAGTAGCATGACTAATTTAAACCCGAGCAGTGGATTTGCTTCTGGAGTGGCAACTAAAGGCAGTGAACTCTCAATATTAGCTTTTGAGGTGGCGAATACAATTGTTAAAGGTTCTAATCTTATGCAATCCCTTTCGAAAAGAAGCATTAAGCATTTGAAGGAAGTTGCGCTTTGTTCAGAAGGTGTGCAACATCTAGTATCAAAAGATGTGGATGAACTCCTGAAAATTGTTGCAGCTGACAAGAGGTGAATATTAAATTGGATGGACTGAGAGAATGCCTCCAACTATGGCTTTTTTGAGAGTGGCTATTGTTTTACTGTCTTTTTCATTTTAATTATTATTAGAATTAATTAAACAATTCATGTTTTCAGGGAAGAACTGAAAATTTTTTCAGGAGAAGTGGTCCGATTTGGAAATCGTTCTAAAGATCCTCAATGGCACAACCTGGAACGCTATTTTGATAAGTAATTTGGATAGTATCTCATGTAGTTTGGTCTTTTGACTTCATTTTTTGCATTATATGCTTATTTTGGTGCTTCCTAAGTGAGTTCTTATTCTTTGTCCAGAATTAGTAGAGAACTAATCCCCCAAAAGCAGTTGAAAGAAGAGGCAGAATCAGTGATGGAGCACCTGACGACTCTGGTTGAGTATACTGCAGTAAGTACAATCCTTTTTTTGTAATTTTAATTTTTTTTAAACTTTTGTATTTTAGTTAGATACTAAAGAAGTTTGAATGGTGGATAGATGATCTACCTGTTCTTAGAATAGGAGTTCAAGTAATTAAATGATGATTTAAGCATGCTTCAGTGAGTATAGTATTATGATGGGTATTGTAACATTCTCCTTTTATGATTGAAAGGAAAAAGAAGTTGGATGGAAATTTTTTACTAACATGTTGATACAAACCAGCCCAAGCCTCGTTAGTACCATCAAAGACCAGTTGCATTCCTAATATCCTTAGAATTTATTCTGGATGAATGTTTGGTGTGTTATTTGAGGGAAATCATTCTTTAAATTGACAAAATAGTGTCAGAACATTTTCTAAATTAGGTATTTGTTTGTGGCTGCAATAATTTAAATGCATAATTTGAACACAAATGAATACATGAGCTTCTTGAGATGGCAAGTAATGTATATCACACTTCCTAGGGCTTTAATCATGCACTTAGTTTACCAAGAGAAAAGAAACGAAGGAAAATCTCTTTGACTATGAAACTACAATGTAAGATTATAATTGTTGGATTCAGTTAAGCCCTCATCTAAATTGTTAAATATTGTACTGCCCTTTAGTTGGAATTCTTTATCTTCTTTACTCGGCCTTACAAGTACTCAATTTTTATCAAATTGATCCCCAGAAATTAAAGTAATTTTTGTTGTTATAATAATCAATGCTGCTCAATAAATCTGTATAAATGAGGAAATGTTTACTACACATTTAGACACATTTCCAAGCTTTTTCTTTTGTTTTCAAAAACTGAAACACGGTTCTTTGTTTGAAATATGTTTCGTCACTAAATTTTCAACTGAAGTTTTCATAACTGTTTTAAAAAATTAGGACTGCTTTTTTTTCTTTTTGATGCTTCGTGTTGTTTCCTAAGGCTGGTTTCATGTAAATTTTAAAGAAAATGAATAAACCATTCCTGGCTCACAGGAACTGTACCATGAACTGCAAGCATTGGACAGATTTGAGCAAGACTATCAGCGTAAGTATCAAGAGGAAGATAATTCAGTTGCCACCCATAAAGGTAACCTTTTGCCTTCCCTTTTGTAGATGGTGTGTCATGTCTACATTACTTTATGAAATTCGCTCTCGATTTGTGATGCAACTTCGTGTTGCTAATAAGATGTACCTGATTAGATTACTCTAGTTGGGAAGTAAGAGTGCAGAATCAAAAATAGTTTGACCTGCGGCATCACTTTGTAAAGAGAAGAATTGGTGTGGTGTTTAGCTGAAAATGTTAATATTGTATATCAAAGAATAAAAGAAGCTCAAATAATGAAGTCAACTGTCTATTGCAGTTTCAGAAAACTAGCTGTGCCTAACTGCAGAAGATCTTTCAGTGGAAGTGTAAACATGTGTTGAAGAGCATGAAAAATATTGCTACAATTAGAGTACTAACAATATCGTTAGTGAATCTCGTCTAACATCAGTTACTATTCTTAACATTTAGATATTCCGAGGACAGTTTTACTATTATGTATATTTGTAAAATTGAAGAAGCAGTTGGGTTGGAGAGGGGAGGGGCCGGGAGGGAAGGGGGGGGGGAGTGTAATGTTTTGGGAATGGTGAAATATGATTATTGATCCCAATCCTTTCTGTGAACAATGCTCTAATGAAATCAAACAAACAAATAACTCATTGAAAATAACTTTAGATGTATGTGTATCTTGAAAAAAAGCAATAGTGCTTAAAAATGGTTTGTTTTTCTTTGTTTGAAAGAAGGTTGCATTTGTGTTTAGAACTGAGACTTCTTGGTTTCTAAGTCTATATTTGTAAACTAACCATTTAACTTTTAGGTGCATTATCTATATAGTTCAGCATTATTGTTAAACAAAGCCAGATTTGGCTTGATTAGAATTGAATTTCTGCTAAATTTTCAAGTATATATCAGAAAAATTATCTTGATTATCAAATAACTTGTTAAACTTGCTTCCAATAAACATAAACAATCCTACTGAAAGTAATCCATCTGTATCAGATTGTATATATTAGAGGTTCAGGGCTCAGGTTTCCTTCTTATCTGATGCCTTTGTGTTAGGGTCTGGATTGCGAGGTATGTGATTGATCTCATATTGAAAATATGAGCTTTTGTGTGGGGGTTATAACACTTCTAAGTTCATTCTTTTCATTAGGCTGCTTTTGGGGTCTATTTCTCCCAAGGTTGTTATCATATAGTTGTATGGTGGAAGACACAACAAATATAATGAGACATGACTATTTTTGTTTGCAAGCGTTTGCTGAAAGGCTCTAAATAGGCAGAGTATGAGAAATGTTACCCTAAATGAGTGGTGCTATGCTATTTCGCAGGGGTAATTGTGTTGGTGAAATATCTGGTTTTACATGAGATATTACAATGGGTGTGGAATGTGCATCTGTCATTCCTAATGCACATCAGGAGAAAAGAGGGATGTTATCATTTTCTCATAATGAATTCTTCATTTATTTATTTATGATTCTTTGTTTTTCCATGTGACAATTAGAATAGATGCAAGTGTCCATGCTGGAAAGTCCTGTTGCTCATTAAATTTGTTTTGCTCTTGAAAAGTGGGAAACATAATATCACTGTTCTTTTTATAATATCCATGGAGTGCATATGTCTGTCTTAATCGTTTGCATGGTGATTATCTCTCTATTAAAAGCTTTCCCTGATCTTTGAAGATAAATTGGTACACTTCTTAATTTATCTCTTAAGTATTTATCCTTCTGTTTTATTGTGTCCTTAAAAAGTAGGAGATGGCCTTGGAATCATGAAAGTTGAACTAAAAAGCCAAAGAAAGCATGTGAGAAATTTAAAGAAGAAGTCACTCTGGTCAAGAAGTTTGGAAGAGGTATATGCACTTGCTTTTTATTTCTCTTGTTGGGAACTTTTAGTTTTATTCTTAATATACAATTTCTTTTGGTGTGTGTATGTATCTTGAGTAATTAATTAATCTTTCATACAAAGCATGGATATAGAAATCAATAAAAATAGGTAGGATTATTTAACTGGCCTGTTATATTGTATTACAGGTGATGGAGAAGCTTGTAGATATTGTTCATTATTTACTCTTGGAGATTCACAATATTTTTGGTGATGCAGGTATGCATTATTAATTTACATATATTCTCATCCCAAAAGATGTTTTGCCTTCATCTTCATCAAAACTATACACTCTTTCCAAATTTCCTTGATTTTCAAATTTTTCTTGTGAACATCTTGATTATGTTTATCCTGCGTGCTACTACCAATCAATTAGCCCATTAGGTTTGATGGACTGATATACCAGATCATATTTTAGCGGGAATTATAGCAAATATGCACATCCTTGACCCTGTGATAATGATTAGTGATCTCTGATCAAGTTAAGGTTCATTATGTTTATTACCAGCTTACTCTATCACCTTTGTTCTGTCTATCTCTCATTCCATTGATCATTTAACCTGAAGAGTGCAATTGTCTTAAAATTCCTATGTCATATGAAGTAGCACTTTTAATAAAGAACAACCATGGGAAAAGATAAGTTCTATGTCCTTGGCAAGGCATTTTCCCGTTTGGTGAGACTTTTGAAGATGACAGGTAGATCAGGAATAAATAGGGATACAAGTATTCGCTGTCAAAGTGAACCTCTTCTTTTTTCTTTGTCGTACATGTGGGATTGTAGGATTTGCCAGGATACCGGATGCCACATAATTAAACAGAGAGGGGAAGCTGATTTACAAAAGAATCTACCCTTTAAACTTATGTTCATCATCATATTATAATGACTTTCTGAAGACACTCACAAAGCGAATGATACAAAAGTTGAATTTTCTTTAAAGTAGTAGTACTTCTAAGAAAAGAAAGTTTTGACTCTTTCAATATTCTAAGGATGAAACCCGGATTTGGAAATCCTAAAGAGAAATAGTGGCACAGAAATGCGATGGAGTTTTTCTTTAAACCTGTGAATAGAAATATAACTATTTAAAGGATATAGAAGTGATAAACGAATACTAAATGGGAAGGGATGTCACTAGTTACTTTTATGGGAAGGGATGGAAAGTGATAACTCGCTGCAATATGATTTTTTATAAGTTGACCTCAGTGATTTTGACACTGAATTCATCAAGAATTTGGTTACATTTTGGTTCTTTTCCCCGGTTGCTTTATTTTGCACAGTGTGTGTGAACATTATGCTGGTGAATTCTGACATAAGTTCACTGCTATTTGCTCCTTTGTCATCCTCAGATGATCAGACGTCAGTCAAGGGATCTGTGAACAATCATAACAAGTTGGGACCTGCCGGCCTTGCCTTGCATTATGCAAATATAATTGTACAAATTGATACCCTTGTGAGTGCGTCATCTCTGTCTATTGTCTTACATCTGTTTGGCATATAATTTATTCCTTTGTTCTCCTCAACTTCAAGGTAATGCTGCTGTTTCTGCTGTCATGTTATAACAAACTTTTAGGGAAATTTTGAGCAATACAGCTGGTTAATTTGTTTTCCTTTTCTTTTGGATATAAGGACATTAATCAAGATGTTGTGAATAGAAGGTCAGTATACCAATTCTGAATGGAAAAGATAAATTGACTAGAAACTGCAGCAGTTCATTTTATTCAATTTTCCTTAGTTTCATAAGGCTTTTACATGTCATAAATTGATGACATCGCTTTCTAATCATCAAACAAATATTCTATTAGATAGTTTTTCCAGGTTATAAGTGTGTTTTAGCTGTAAATCCTTGATGAAACTGTAATTATTTTGATAAGAATAGCTTTAAACTGTTTTAAGATTACAGAGGTTAGTGCCTATTGCTACTGGAACAGGTAGCTGCAATGCTAGAAACTGTCTGCACTTGGGAATAGAAAAATTTGCATTTTCTATGATTTGGAAAAGGTTGATTTACTGGGAATGGTGACGGCAAAGGAAATTTGGATTTAGACTTTACCCAAGGCTAAAGGCATACTAGGAAAAACACACACATACACACACACTTAAAAAAAAAAAAAAAGGAAGGAAAGTAAAACAGCTTTAATCTGGCTGTGAAATTTAACATTATGAGATGATTTTTGGAACTTAAATTTGTTCTCAGCTGCTGATCGTTTGATAAAGTAATGGATCTACACAAGTAAGGATAAATTATCTGGTGTGCATAAAATGCCAGTGTTGTGATTGTGTGATATAATTGCAAATCTGACCAAGATGTTATGAATATGAACCCATGGAAGGTAGTAAAGGATTAGCTTGGTAAAAGTGGGGGCATGGTATGCTTTTTCATTATAACATTCTCTTTACTATAACAATTATTCGTATGTCACTTCTGGGTGAAAGTTAACATTGGAATAAAAACTAGGCAGTGATGTTAACTAGGGAAACAACTTATAATATAGGGTATAAGAATCCTGCTTACAATTCAATTAATGCATTGTTGTGTGGACCTCAAATTTGTTGGATTAACTTCTGATAAAGAATTTCAGGTTAAGATAGCAGTAAGGTTTGAGATGGAAGTTAAAAGATCCAGTTGCAATTGAGTTTAGTATCAGCTGTATTACTCTTAGATTTTTCTTTTCTACCGCATAGAAAATAGTTGACTCCTATTTTTCTCTTGTTTAAGGTTTTTTAGCTTTGTCTCTGTCTATGTGATACTGAAATAAAAACTATCACAAGCTCCAAACCTGCTGTGGGGTTGTGGTTCATGTAAAAACCAATATGTGACCTGGTTTTAAGCAAATTGTTCAGCTCAGATTTTATTGGGTTACACGAAATATTCATGGACTTCCCGGTTAAACTGGGTGTCTATAGGTCTATCCTGAAGTTTTTATTAGTAAATTAGATACTCTGTTTTAGTAGTCTGCTAAACTTTTTTTATGGTCAAATCTCCTCTGAATCATGTGATGGTAGGTTTTTTTAAAGTCAGCTTTGATGATATCAGGTAGCTCGTTCCAGTTCTGTACCTCCAAATATGAGGGATGCATTGTACCAGAACTTGCCACCTTGCATAAAATCAGCACTACACTTGAAAGTACAATCTTTCCGTGCCAAAGAGGAGGTATTTTCTTGATCTATTCATATGCTTGCCCCCCAACCATTGGTTAGAAAATGTAAAACATTTAAGCAAGGTCATCATTCCTGTTTTGTCTTTTCAGCAACCAAGTAAATTTTCATTTGAACTTTCCAAAATCTTGGATGTATTATGCTTTTCTGCTATTGATTTTGTGTTTGTTTGTTTGACAGCTTACTGTTATGGAAATCAAAGCTGAAATGGAGAAGACATTGCAGTGGCTTGTTCCTATAGCCACTAACACTGCCAAGTAAGTTGGTCAACTTTCTGCAATCAGCCATGTGTTGTGATCTTCTTTTAATATGTATATATATGTGTATTATCATTGCTGTCTATCTAATCTTTTTTTTTTGGTTGTAAATGGTAAAACACAGAGCCCATCATGGATTTGGTTGGGTTGGCGAGTGGGCAAATACCGGGTGAGAGGCAATAGAAACTGCTTTCTTTTTTTCCTTTTATTTTGGGTCTCTCTCACTTATTTTATTTATATTTATTTATTTCTTTTTTTAGTGATCTCATCCATAAAAATTTGTGAAAAATGTGCTAAATTAAAAGCTGAGATTTTAATAAATACAGGTCTGAGGTAAATAGAAAACCTGCTGCTGGACCAACAGATATAATTCGGATTGAGACACTCCATCATGCGAATAAAGAAAAAACAGAAACCTATATACTTGAACAGCTACTATGGCTTCAACATTTGGTTGGTAAATCAAAGATTGCTGTGAGTGGTGGGGGCTTGAGGTCATCCACCAAGTTCCCTTTTTGTACACGTCTTGACAAGATGAATCAACAACCGAAACATGGATCCTGTAGTGCCCCATCATTAACCATTGAGGATCAGCAAATGTTGCAGGAAGCAAGTAAGAAAAGACGAATTCAAGGAATTAGCAAAAGTCAGGACTTTGATTTTGAGAAAGCCAGATTGACAAAGCATGATCGACTGAGCAAGAGTTGCAGCTACTCATCTGGAAGAAGCAAAGAATCAGTCTCCATTAAAAGGCTTCCTTCTGGTGTCCCTATCATTGGTTTTGGTATTGACAAGGAGAAAGCACTGGATGTCATCGACAGAGTTGACTTCGTCAGATAATTATAGAGGGTAGGCATTATCTAAATCCAGAACGAAGAAGAGTTATACACAGATACTAAGAGGGTTTCACTTGTTTGTACTGTGCATAGGAGTGTACATAACATGAAAGAAGGGTTCAAATAGTATTCCATCTCTGATACCCTAGATTTAACAGCTGTTGGAGTGTCTATATTGGCATCTCTTAGTGTAATCCAAAAATGACACAAGATGGTGAACTTTCTTCAAGGTTACAGGTTTACACATTCTAGAACTCCCTCTCTGTTATATTATGCTGTTTGTTTACTGGTTCTTATAATCAAGTAGGGAAATGATTTGGCAGGTTCTATGTGTATACAGAAGTTTTGAGTTTGGGAAACCACTATATTTCTTTTGGATAATACTGTTATCTATATTATATGGACACAAATCTTCTTCATACTTAGCTTTAACCTTATGACAAACTTACCAAATTTCTTGGCAAGGGATGACTTGTGGAATGAGTTAGCAAAAGACGGGCAAGTCGACTATAATATATTTGTACTCAACAATTTGGGTGATCTAATTGTAGGAAGCTGAATCCAGATCATATAGATACGTCACTTATCAGTAAACCTTTTGATTGCCAATTTTGTTTTTGAAATGTCATTTTCCCAAGTAGAACACTAAGTTGTCAAACAGAAAAAAAAAAAAAAGGAAAAAATTTGAGAGCTTCACATGGGGAAATGTTGTTTTGCAAATTAGATTAATGATGTTGGGTTAGGACATATATAGAACCTATAATGATCATGTCCTACTTATTTTTAACAGATAATTTTGCCATTGGCATTGAGAATTAGTAGGTGATGTGATCAATAGGTTAATAATAAAAGGAACTGCAAGGCTAATAATAGTCAATTTTGTAAATCTGGCAGTTGTGACTAAATTCTTATATTGTAACAAGCTGTTGATGCATACAAACTATTAGTTTACAGGCGGCTTACTTACCATAAACAGTCCTTTGTTGAAAACAGAAATAATTTATTGAGCTTAAGCAAGCTAGGAACACAAAGAGTCATTTACTTGAGAGAACGAGAAAGAAAGGGATGCCCCCAAGTCCTTAAGTTAATTAATTACTACAATATTATTTTGAACTTAATTATTATACAATTTACATTTAATTTTTTAAAAATTACTAAATTCAGTATTAAAAGATTTAATTATTATATAGCTGTATTTAAGTTTTATGATTAATGTGTTAAAATCGACCTTTTAAAAGATTGATTGATCTGTATGGAGGTTATCACACTTTAATCTCAATAGATTAATCAAATTAGAATCTTGTTTTTTTTAATTGATTCAAAATCGAATATTATGATTTTAACTCTAAATTAAATCTTAAACCGAATTTATAAAAAATTACGGTTTATGCATTTTATGAATCGTAACTAGAATAAATAGTTTTGAATTGTCATTTTCAGTTAAATTTTTAAATAAAAATTTAAAATTTAAATAATTTAATAATTTACTTAATTAATGTCATTAATTTACTATAGTTATTTTATACCAAAAGTTAAATGTTTAATTGTTTTAATTAAAATATTTTTTAATCAGTAATTATTTGATTAATATTTTTATTTTTAAAATTAAAAACATTACAAAAAACATTAAAACCAATTTCGAACCATTGTTTGAACCAAACTCTGAATTGAAACTTGACTAGTTTTCAACTAAACCTTATTCGGAATCGAAACCTAACAGTTTAGATTTCAGTTCATTCTTTTTCTTGAATTTGAATTAATAGTTCAAAATCGAAACCGAATTGAACTTGAACAATGATCTTTCCCAAGTCTATCCTACTTTTAAAAACAATTGAACAGTGACAATTATGGATGATCCTTGAAAAATAAGGACACAAAGGGTTTGTCAAAATAGCCTATAAAGTCAAGGTACCTTAACAAGCTTTTTGAGAACACACAAAAAGGTCGTGACGATAAGAAGCCTAACACATAAAGCTCATGAGACGTGTGAGTAGTCCAAGCATACAGTCCCATATTTGTAAAATCTGTCTCATTTACAAAAGGCAATCACCCTTTTCATATCACTAAAAAGGTTGCAACCCTTCCCCTTAAGTTGACGTGATCGTACTACGACTACATAAAACTAATAGATGTCATTCAAACTTGTAAACGTAGAGTTTGAAAAAAAAAAGAGGAGATTTTTTAGGTTTTAATAAAATACCAATAATGCAAGATAATTTTTGTAGTAATAAATGATATTTGAAGAAGGATCATTTATTTTTCCTTGGATAATTTTAGTAGCGCAACAACAACTTGACATACCCTTGTTAGTTGAACCTAACGTCGACACTAATCAGACTATAACATGGTAGTTGCATCAATCACCAAAGGAGTTTACATACATTTTGAACCATAATTTGACAATTAACCTCCACCTTGATAGATTTATCAGATCCATAAGGGTGAAGGTTCATCTGCACTGGTCGCCATGGATAAGAAGCTATAATGCAAAAATGATAGGCTTAATGAATGCCTCAAAGTAGTCATCTATTGAGTGTTAAAAGAAGAAATCATCCAAGGCTATAAACTTGACTTTGAACTACTTTTCACTTTGGGAGTTCTCATTGAACCTTTGCCGACTAACTTTAAAATAACTTAACTCCAACCCTGCAATGGCACTAAGAATCTATAAATCACCTTGAGCCATATAAAACACTTATGATGTTCAAGGAGCAGTAAATCCAATCATTTGTCATATTTTTTCAATCATACTAAAAAAGGTTACCTAGGTACTAATGGTTTGCCTACAACCTCCACTAACTTCTGTCAATTCAATAAACTCTTCATTAACCAATTTATCATTAGTATTAAATTGCATAATGATAAACATATAGCAACTCTTATGTGAGACACTTTGAGGATATATATATATATATATGGCGATGCTACCAATATGCAATAGTCTTGCAAGGAATACCATTTCGATTAAAAGAGTTATTCTGCCTACAACCCTTGTGCATCTCCAAAAAAGATGATAAATACACCTTTGTAGGTGTAACAAGGTAACACATTCTCATAAAGCTCAAGAACAAATCTTACTGACAATGGCCAAATCAATTGGTTACCAATCTCTTACAACGAAACAAGTAAATATTGTTGTTACTACACGATCATGATCATGACACTAAAGAATATCAATTCCTTAAAGAGAAAATTGAACAATTGATATAGTAAGGATATCTTGCTAAGTATATGCGTAGACCTAACTGGTCGTAGCTCAAGTAGTAAAGCAACCTAAAAGAGGTTGAAGAGGATACCCTATCATCAGAAGAATCATCTAATAAGGAAACATTTCATCATCAAAAACATTATTGATGAAGAAATATTTCGTAGTAGAAAAAAGTCATTTGATGATGAAAACATTTCATCAATAAAAACATTGTTGATAAGAAAATAGTTTATTATTAAAAGAAACTTTTGATTAGGAAATATTTCATTATCAAAAACATTATTGACGAGGTAATATTTTGTTATCAGAAAAATTATTTCACAAGGAAACATTTCTTGAAAGATGAAAATTTCCATTATAAAGTTCAAATTCTTAGGCAATCGACTTACGAAGAAGAATTTGTCGAGTGGAGGAGCATTTTGTACTCTCATTGATCGTCGTGGAAACATTGTCAAATATGAAAATTATCATTTTAAACTTAAAATTCTTAACCCACCAAATAGCAACGAAGAATCCATTGAGAGGTGGAGCGTCTTGTAGTCTCATCAATTGTTGAAGAAACATTTTATTGAAAGATGAAAATTTTTGATGTAAAATTCAAAGTCTCAAGCCACCGCGTAGTGAGGAAGAATCCATTAAGAGATGGAGCGTTTTGTATTTGTAGATATCTATTTTATCACTAAGAAAATTTGAACATAGAGAGGTAGAAATAAGAAAAAAGCATTTGTCATATGACGTTAATAACTTCTTCATATTTAAGCTTAAAAGGGTGATCGTGATCGACTTTAAAAAATTGGTTAGGATCAATCGCATCTATATGATCAAGGTCAATTTTGCTAAGTATAGGTTAAGATTAGCTTTGCAAAGTATAGATCGAGATTGATTCAAATAGTGGTCATGATCAGGGTTTAAATGGTTATCGAGATTACGGTTTAAGTGATGAATGGAATTAGTTCTAGAGCAATGGTCAAGATTAGTATTAAAATGCACATGATCAAGGTTAGATTTGACTAAGTTGTAGACAAGTGAAAGGGTTTGCAATGATTCTAAGTTTGGGTTGTCAAAGATTAGGAAAAAAAAATATAATTAGAAAAGATTGCAAAACTACTAATAAAAGAAAAAAAGATCATCTAATTCCATATTAGCAAACCAAGTATACAACGAATCCAACAAATAAGTAATTGTTCTTAAATACATATTGTCACCAAAAACATTAAAAAAAAAAAACTAAGCTAAGGGTTAGTAAAAGCAGTAGACTTTGGTACAATCGAAAAAGAAGCAACCTTTATGTCTATAATTAGTGTAGCTTAGTTAGGGCAACTTCATAATAGGAACAAGACCATTTACAATGTATTAATCATCCTTTTTCTCTTTAATGGTCAGGTAAGCAACAGAAGGCTAAATGTTAGAAATACTCAAAGTAATAAAATTTAAATTAAGGTCTAAATATTTACCTTTGATTTTTTAGATTATCGCCCTCTGAATGGGGTGGAACAATGTGGTTGCTTTTTAACCCACCTTAGAGATGAGGGCAAGGCTTTGACAATAGACCTCAATTGCTTGTTCCTTGGTCTCTCCCAAGCCTAATCCAACTTGATTGGATGTCGAGCGGTCAGCTTTTCATTATCTTTTTTTTTTTTAACTACTTCCTAGATGTACTAAATCTAATTGAGTAAGAGATAACTTTTTACCTCTTTGACCTAAGATATTCTTCAATCGGTTAATCTCTATTTACAAAGAGATACCTTGGTCATAGTATCCTCAAAAGATTTATTGGTCATTTTTCATCTCCTTCCACGCTCAACAGAGACCTTCGTTATAGTAACCATATATTTCAATGACAAGAGTAAGTCTTTGGTTTCCCTGAATAAAGCCAAAACCAAAGATCGAACATAAGTATCGAAAGGGGTTTAAGAGAATAAAAAGGTCAAATTGGGTACTTATCTTGTTCAAACACTGGATTAAACCTTTTAGTAGAATCTCATTATTCTTCACTATAACTTTTTTCTTATTTGCTGAGAGAAGGTATTTACATGCAAACTCAAAAGCAAGCTTTAGGGTTGCCGAGTTGTCAATAGTTTTCAGATTTTATGAAGGCACACTACAAAAAAATTAAAAAGTAATGACACAATATAGCGACTGATCTTGTCAATCGCTATATAATGACAAAATAGCGACAGATTTATTATAGAATAAAAATTTTATCATAGCGACAGAATAATGACATATTAGCGACATACATTAACGACAGACACTATCTTTATTGCTTAATTTATTTTCAATTTATTTAGGCAATGCAGCCTAGCGACCACCCCATGGGCAGTCGCAAAAGTTGCAAGCTTGCTGCCTTCAAAGGCAGCGATGCATGGTGGTAGCTGAAGCAAGCTGGCCACCAACATGCCGCCTTGGAAGGCAGCAATGCATGGCCACTACTAAAGCAAGGTGGCCACAGGCTTGGTGCCTTCGAAAGCAGCCATGCATGACTGCCTTAGAAGCAAGGTGGCCGCCAGGCCTTCCAAGGTAGCCATGCATGGCCACGAGCTTGTTGCCATAATTCGAAGGTGGCCATGCATGGGCGTTGCCGTGGCAGCCATGCATGACCTTTGAAGGTAATGAATCTATTTTTTCTCTAATATGAAAGATTATAGGTAGGGATTTGCATTGACTATATCCGGTCTAGTGGTTGGCTTGAGGCTTTATTCACCATTACTACAACTTCTTGAGTGGTGATATAGGCAGGAGTTTTGCTAAATTTCTTTTCTATCGGTTTTGAAGGAGGAGCTAGTGAAGGGCTTTCATTTTGTTTTTAGCAACATTGGGGTCTAGACCTTACTATTAGTCATGATTTCAGCCTTGGTTTGCTTGAGATCAAAGCTTGTTGAGGTAAAGCTACGAAAGCTTGACTTAAAGCAATCTCCATAGCAACCTATAGTTTAACCTCTTCCATTAGGTATTGGAGCTGATTGATGTCCCATGGGAGTATAAAGATTTGCATAAATGAATATAACAATGATTAATATATGAAGATAATATAGAATTATTAGAGGAAAAATAAAGATGCATATATACAGTATATAAAACCTAAAGATTCAAAATGAATTGTTAAACTAGGGCTTTCAGGTCAAGAGCACACAAAAAGGGAATCAAGAATTAAAAGGCAGTTAAGAGTAAAAATTGTGAGAAAATTAAAATGATCAAAGTCAAGAATTATAAAATGTTTATGGTTGAGAATTGGTAAAGCCTTGTGGTCAGGCCTTGACAAGTAGTTAGGGTCATGATTAGTCAAAGGTCAAAGAATTTCAATTTTTGTTTTATAACTAGAAGAAGACTTAAGGTTTTGTTAGGATACATAGATTGGTTTACCGTGTAAATAACTAGAATTGTGAACCATAGCCATATGAGTCTTAGTGGTATATTTCTTACTACTATCTCGTTTAGAGTGTTCCTTTAAGGATTTCATAAAAACACTTGATCAAGCCATTCAAAGTAAAATCCTTACCAAACCTCTTAATAGGTTCTAGCTAAATTTTTAAATCAAAGTCTATCCCATGCCAAGATGCCCAAAAATATTTCTCTTTCTACCTTTAACAAATGAGAGAAAACCCTTAGAGAAGAAGGAAAGGGATAGAGAGCTAAAATAATAAAACTCATTAACCTATCCTTAGTCGTCCCTATTATATTTAAGTTCTCTAGATTTACTAAACATAAGCACAGAAAGGGTTGTACACTTAGTTTTTAAGCACTTAGTAGTAAAGGTGATTAGGTACCGTCATGCATTAGGGAAAGTTAGGAAGGAGAACTTTGAGCATATTGCACACGTTGAAGAAGAATCAGTGAACAGATAAGTTTTGGCCTCCTTTAAGACTATCTTTAGAGACATAAATCCAACCACGACAATGTGTATATGGTGACAATGTGTATATGGTTAATTAATTTTTAAAGGGATCTCTAGTAGAACATTCTCTAAGATATATGGAGAATGCCTTTCGTGCTCAATCCAGGTGGTAGGCGATATAAGTAGAAGGACCCATGTCAACCATGGCTATTGTTAAAAGGAAAAGGAAAAGAACAAAAGATGAACTCATTAGAAGAAAAAGTTGAGGAATGAAGAGACTAACTTAAAGAGGAATGCGTAAAATGATACTTGCTAAAAAGAAAAAAAAGTTTAATAGAAGGGTAAAGTAAAAAAGAATGAGGAAACAAAGGTCCAAATAGGATGATTACAAGGAGATGAAAAGAAAAGGCAAAAAAAAAAAAAAGGTGAAAAAACTGGACCCAAAGCCCAAAGGGTTTATGGATCCCTAGATGTAGGCCTAATGGCACATGGTAATGGGAATTTGGTGTGTCAAAACGTATGATTGTTAGGAGAAGTTGTGCTATTTGGTTAAAAAGGAGATAGACGAACATTGACCTCATCTCATGGTCATGATAAGGAAGTGCCACGAAGATTCATCCAAGAAAACCATTCAATCCTATGGTCAGGTTCCAAGATATAATGATTGGCCATGATTATCTTGACCAATAAAAAAGGGTCATGCATTGATGACAATGACACTATAAAATGATTATTTGATTTGCCTAATGAAGTTCGATCCAAGTTTGGTAGGTCTGGCTATCTCTTTTGATGACAAAAAAACAATAGAAAAATGTACAAGAATTAAGAAGGTGCATATGATACATAAAGAACAATACCCACCAGTGCATAAGACACCTCCAAGGAGCATTTAGCATCTTATGGTCCCTTAATGAACCTGTAATTCATGGATTTTTGACGAAATCGTGCAAAATTTTTTCTATAAATCAGAGATCATAAAATGGGGAAATGACCTTCATCCATTTTCATTTCATATAACAAATCTCAATTCCAATTTCCTTTTAAGCTCTCCAACGTTGTTCTCAAGAGTTATAAGAGTTCTAACCAACACTTGGTTCTTAGTTTTCTTTCTTGCAAATTGTTTATGCGCGAAGGTAAAAACAAACTTGTAAGACTCTATTCAATTGTATAATAGTTATAAGCATATTTGTTATTTAATTCATATGGTTTTGGATTGTAATTCATGCTAGTATCAATTGCTATTGAATAAAAAAGTGATCATTTGATTAAATTAACCCAAATTTTTTTTTTGTATCAGTTATGGTTTTGCGCTCTTAATTGGTGTTTTGACTATTATTTAAACATGAATTTCTTTTTTTTTTTCACCTCAGCAAGTGAATGATAAATTTGGTTAATTTTATCTTTGATGAAATCATGTGATTAGCTAAAGAAGTCCCTTAATTATTGATTCAATAAGACAATGATACATAGGTTATTTAATTTAGCACTGACTAATATTATATTGCATGTTTTTAAAAGTTTTTTGGAGATCAAGAGGACAACAATAGCTGACTTTGTATCCTCAAACAAATAAAGCATTTTAAAACTAAGGACTCAAGCGAGGGCAGAACTTGAGATTCTATCATAGAAATTACAATGTATTAAAGAGTTGAGTATCACACAATTACTAGATGTGACATCCTTTTCAAAAACAACTTGAATAAAAAAATAAAGCAATGGTAAAATCTCGATACTCTTTTTTGATGTTCATTTAGTTTATTTTTATTTAAAATGAGAATTGTTTTTAAAACTTAAAACAATTTTGAAAAAATTGTTTGTTTAGTTGATACCAATCTTTTCGATGTTAATCATGCCTTACATTTAATCCACTATCCAATAGTGTTTATTTATTAATTTATTTTTGCATAAACTTCTTTAAAATAAAATTTCAATTTGATGATTAATCATGCCATAAAAAATAATGATAATTTTTAAAAATTTTATAATATTATCGAAATCATTTTCAACTTAATTAATTCACTTGGAGACTTTTAAGCCCATTATGATAAGTATTACCAAACATAAAGCTAAATTTCTGTTTGACCACACTTCTTAGAGAGAGAGAGAGAGAGAGAGAGAGAGAGAGAGAATATGATTAGAATTGAGACCAATTGCATTTTTTACAATGGGAAAGGAAAAACTAAGAACATGACATCTTATCTCTTGAAGATCCAATGAGTAAAAGGTCAAATAAATTATGGAATATCCACTTTTACTTGACAATAAAGAGTGTTCAAAAGTTTTGATCTTTCATTTTGCAATCCATACTTTAATGAATTGACAATACAAAATGCATAAACAATATAAGCAAACCATTTGAAGTAACTTCTGCTAAGTAGGCAATAATATGACAAAAATTCATACATATATGTTTTCATTTTTGTAAGTAGCCCCATATTTGATTCTTAACGGCCATAATCATGTCAAAGTGCACTGCCATTTTTATGTCCACTAACCAAATAACAGTATAGAAGTAAGTAGGGAAAAGGAAAAAAGAAAGATGATTTAGAGATAAAAAGTATAATGACCTCTTATTTTCAATTAGTGAATTCTTTTAGCAAATTAAAAAGAATGTTATAACTATTAATCAACTCAAAGCAAAGAAAGGTAATTTAGAGATAAATATCACATAGAAAAAGTAATTAAGCTATTCAGATAAATGATTCTTATATTGCCACAAATAATTAACCATAGAAAATTAAGGAATAACTCAAACAGAAAACAATATACTCTTGTTAACTTACAATCAACTTGAAATAACATAAGGCTATAAAATGTAAAAAATTCATATGAATTAATTAATTCTACATTGAACTTAGAAGCAATAAATTTTTGTTTTAAATTGCAATCATATTATTGCAATCAAATACCATCTCAAGAAGATTATATCTTTTACATATATGATTATAGAGACAACTACTAGAATTTTAGACTAATCAAACAGCCCATGGTCAATCACAAGTTTATCCATTAAATCAAACAAGAATTGAAACAACATCGGACTGAACATTGACTCATACATCATATCAGAGATTCCATTTCATTACAAGATAGCAAAAGAAAAAAGAAACCAACAAGAGAGAAAGTGACAAACCAAAAAACAAGAAAGGAAATTCAAAGAGGAAGGGCGTAATTTGAGGGATGGGTGGTGCTTAAGCAATTGACGGCAAAAAAGGATGGCAACTATTGCACATTTGAGGTGCAATGGTGAAGGAAAAAGGGAACAGAGAAGAAGAAGAAAAAAATAAAAGAAAAGAAGAAGAAAGGGATATGTCGAGTGCTTGGGGTTTAATGTCATGAATTTCGTTATTAGTGCATGTTTAAAATTTAAATAATAAAAAATTTTAATTATTAGTAATAAAATTATCCTTCAATAAAATTATAAATAATGATAAAATTTTAAATTTAATAATAAATTTTAAACCTATCATTAACTTCTAAATTGTCGCTAGTTAGTGCACATGTTTTTTGCAAGTAAATTTGATGACGGAATCGAATCCTCTATGAAGTTTCACTGTTAATTTGTTATTAAGTAAGAAAAAATATTTTTTATAATTTTATCATTAATTTATTTTTATTTTTATTTTAATGTTATTAATGATTCTTTCAAGAAAATAATTATTTTATCTAGTAAAATAAAAATCTATTGGATAAAAGTCTCATAAAATTTGGATTTTTATCTTATATTACTAATCAAATCTTTATATTTTAAAAGTAATAAATTGAACCTTAATTTCTTAATTTGATTTAAATTAAATTTTATTAAAAAATTTAAAAATAAAGAATATTCAAATTAAAAATCTTACATAACAAATTTTGATTTGAAATTTTTTACAGATGTAATTTAAGTTACCATCACAAAAATTTTTATAATTTTTTAATTATTAAAAATATATTTTTAAAAATTTATAATATTAATTTTTTTAAAAAATAGCATAATTACTTAAAAAATTATGAAACTTTTGTGACGGTAGCTTGAATATTTCTTTACTTCTATGAAAAATTTTAAGTTAAAATTCATTATATAAGATCTTCAATTTGAATACCCTTAATTTTTAAATTTTTTTGATAAAGTTTAATTTAGACTAGATTGATAGATTAATGTTTAATTTATCATTTTTTAAATATAAAGATTTAATTAATAATAAGATAAATATAAAAATTTCATAAGACCTTTACCCAAAATCATTTTAATATTTTCGTTATTGTTTAAGGAACCTACTTTGTACTTAATTTAAGTAATTAATAATTTTTGAATTTTAAGCAAAATGTGATTGGGATCATGCATCTTGATGTAAATAAATTAATATCTTAAAAACAACTTTAATGTAATAAATCATCTTTTGGTGCAATGGTATAAAAGATTTAACGATTTACATTATCAAATAGGAGAAACAAAGTCCAAACGTTTACAAAATTATATATTTTCACTCTTACTTACAAAATTTTATCAAAATGAGCTTATGCGCGAAAAAGACATAAAGAGAGATGAGAGAATGAAAAGAGAGAACATCATTAAGAAAAAGATCTTCTACGTTTGGATCTCATTAATGGACCAAAGACATTCACATCACTCCAAGTAAAAAATTGTTATTAAACAAATTAATAAAAACTTTTACTTTTGTATAAATGAGTTATGAAGTGTAATTTTCTTTTAAAAATGTAATTTTTTCTAACATTTTTATTATTATGCTTTAAAAATAATTTTACTTAAATTTTAAAATTAAAATAATTAATGTCATTGTTTGTATATATTAGAGAGTTACAAATTAATCTAAATAACTTCAAAATTCACGTTTTCATAAAACTATATTTTTGAGAAAATTGCCTAAAATAGCATCTCACCCATTCATTTTTCTTAAAACAACATGAATAATTTATGTTTGTGTTTTCAGTACTTTCATAGTGTGAACTTTCAAAAATACTCTCATCTTTTACCAAATATTCCTTTGACTTTTTAATGGTGGGAGAAAGCAACACGTTGTGCCCGAAATAGCTTCTAATTCCTTTCTTTCTTTTTCTCCCTCTTTTTCTTTGAATGTAACAAATATGTCACCTTCTTTATTCTCTTTTGTTATCACTTTTCTTTGACACTTGATTCTTGAAAGATTTTGATAATTGTTTGAAGATTATCATCGTTCATATAGTACCTTTAAGCATATTATTGTTGTTTAAGTATCATTCTTTCATGTTTATCACCTTCACACCATTGGTGTGCTATAGTGTACTTCTTGAATGTTTCCCATCCATGACTTAACACTAGTAAGCACATTGATAAGACAATTATTGTATTGAAATCTTTGTTAAAAAATAGTGAGTCATGAGTTAAGAATTATATATTATTTCCAATTATTTAATTAGTATATTTTTCAAAAATATCTAATTGTAAACTGAATTTTTATGTTTTGGTAAGATGATATTGTATTTCTTTTGTTTTAAGCTACTATATGCAAACTTTAGCACAAATACTGGAAATCATGCCAAAAATTTTTCCTAAGCACTTTGATGGTAGTATAAAATATTATTAAATAAACTTTTAGTTTAATATCAAAATGCAATTTAATGATTCAACATAGGTCAAACATGAGATAACTTGCTTGGATCTTCCCTTAGTTTAACTTATGAAATGACTTAATTTGCATTAGCTATACTTTATATGAAGAGTGCTACAAAGTTAGAAATATAGTTCATGGCTATTGTAATCATTGTCTTATCTCTCTTATCACCACAAAGTCAATTTTCTCTATCTTTGTTCTTTTACATATAAACTCGGACCTCAATTACCTACCAACGCCAACACAGTATTGTATTACTGAGTTGGGCCAACTCTTATTCGTTCTCGTAACTTGTGTTTGCTCTCTAAACTTTAATGTTACCAATATCACCTACAAAATCATGAAAAGTCATAGTTATTACATAAGTTCTGCCACTTCATTTAAAAGTCTTGCCTATTGACATGCAATGGAAGGCATGAATTCTTCTCTAGATTTAAATCTTTGATAAATTGTTTTGCAAGTTGCCATTCAAAAAATCATGTAAAAAATTCAATATCCTTTATTTTCTTTTTTGTTTATCTTCATTATTTCAAAATATTTGCCTTACTATGTGATATAAGGAGGGCCTGAACACGACTTGATAGAACAACATTTCCTTGAATGTGTAATGTGACAAACTGTGTATATATATATAATGTAAAGGCCAAGCAGTAACCATAAGCTCAAGATACCTTATTATACAGAGTTATAGACTCGAAGTGCGATGTGCCATATATGCAAAGAGCTAAAGCTTGATAAAACACTTAAAGTGACAGGATCCAAAGCATAAAGCACTGAGTATGTAATGAGCAATGCTTATAGACTAAGGACTGATATAAAAAAAGACTTAATAAACAACATAATATAAATACAAGCATTAGCCATAGTGCTATTATAAATGTGAAAAGCACGAAAGACAATAGCCATAATGTAGTTACAAATGAGAAAAACAATAAAAGGCCTTAATCATAATTGTAAAAATAAAGCACTTGCTACAAACCCTTAAACAATAAATTTAAATGTACTTTTGAAAGACAAAAACAATATTCTACCTCATGACATGCTAAGGTCTAAGAAAATACCTAGAGACAGACCAAAAAAGGCATTAGCTCACATTTTGGAATGTGGAAGAGCCAAAAAACGAGGAAGAAATTTCATGAGAAAAGGAACATTCGAAGAAAGGTCTTGCACGAGTAAAACCTACAAACAAGGAACCCAAACAATATTATTCAAAATGAGAAGACCAAACACCTCAAAAACCCACAAACTTCTCATACCTATAACTCTACTTTATAATTCTAAAGCCTTAATTCTCTTCAAAGTGTGCTTCTACACCTTTTGAAAAAATAGGTGTCACGATAAGAAATCTTACATCAGATTCAAAAGCCCATTTCAGCAACCTAATGAATCTAATTATAAGACCACTTAGACCCAACTCCTCATGTCAAGCTTACTTGCATTTAGATACATCCCTAATAAGGAAAAAATGAGGTGATAATCCCACTATCAAGAACAAACAAAAGATATCAACTCTTCACATCAAGCGATACATTAAGCATATCTAGCCTCGCAACATGCCTCCTTATATATTATTAAAAAAAACAAAGTGATAGATAAAAAAAGAAAAAATAACTAAAAAACCCTTAACATCCATGATGCCACACCATGCATGCAATTTTCAACATCAACAATATGCTAGTCAATAATCAAATTTAGTTTTATATTTTAAAGTTTGAAAAGTCAACAAAATATCCACTTAAGAAAATTTTAAAACTTAATCATTTTTTACAAACATATCTTATCAAACAATATTAAATTACAAAGTTTCAAAGACAAAATTTAAATTTAAGTACCTATTTAAAAATATATAAAACTTTGTATATCAATGGCATAGGGGTTAAGCTAGCTCTGAGTTAATTTAATGGCATAAAAAGAAGAATTATTTTGTTGAGATTCACATTTAAAAAGCAAACTTTTTTAATTGAAAAATTAGGTAAAAAACAAATGGAAGATAAAAAAATAGTTTCTCTCGCACACCAAAAACACATATACATAAGACTTGAGATGAATACAATGAGTAATGATTATGTTTTATGAAGTTAAAGATGTTGATAAGGCAATATATTACTGTTTGTTAACCCTAAAGGGTTACACACAATTTATTATGAACCTATTATCACAAAAATAATTTTTTAAAAATTTTTTTACATTAAATATAAATATAATAAATTTTTGAATAAAAGTTTCATAAAATACTATGTTTACCTTATGTTATCAATCAAATTCTCATATCAAAAAGTAACAAATCGAATTTTGATGTATTAATTTGGTCTAAATTGAATTTTATCAAAAAATTTAAAAATTTAAAGATGTTCAAATTGAAAATCATATGCAATGAATTTTGATTTGAAATTTTTCGTAGATGTAAAAAATATTTAAGCTACCATCATAAAAAGTTTTAAAATTTTTTAAGTATTGAAAATATATCTATTTTTCAAAATTTATACTATTAAAAATTTTAAAAAATCATTAAAATTAATATTACATCAAAAATTATTTAAATTTAAAAAATAAATTTAAAATAGAGTGAATGACCATTTGAATTATTTTTGAGATATTTAAATAACGAAAATACTTTTAATTTTTTATAATCATTTGAGTTGAAATTCAATTTGAAATAAATTGATCCAATTTGTTACTTTTTAAACATGAAAATTTAATTAATAATATGAAATAAATATCAAATTTTATAAAATATTTATTTTTAATATTTTTATAATATTTTTTTATTAATTTAATAAACAAAAAATAAAAATTATATAGTTAACTTGATTGTGGTGGAGTTACGCAGGATTCAACTGACCAATTGTACCCACATTGTTTCGAGTGGAATATGAATCATATCATACTCTTACCTAAAAGTTACATATAGTTACAAGTGAAGTGTGACCCATATGTCAGCCGAAAACCCTACAGGCCACACTACCAACACCAAACCCATCCCACATTTCTTTATTTTGTTTGTCACCCTAGTGCTTGACCGCTACATTAAGACTCTTAATGCATAATGAGACTTTTATCAAATTAAAATTCGTATTTTTTTATCATCCAAATCACACCTTTACTTAGTAAGAGCAGCTTTAAAAGTGGCTTGAGAAACTAAGTACTCAACTTTTTATCCCATGAGATTATCAACAGCTTTAACTTTGGTTGCAATCATATGCAATTAGCTTTTAAAAAAAAAAAGTAATCCATTATTTCAATTGCTTAGAAAATGATCTTTTTTTTTTCGAATTTTATTCACTTTATAATTTGTATAACATTGTAGAGCCATTGAAGATGAAATGCTAACTTTTTCGATTGTGTCAATAGATAATGTCTCTCTCTCTCTCTATGTATATGTGGACAATAGTGCAATATGCCAATGGGAGAAGAGAAAATTTAAAATAAACATGAAAAAAGGAGAAAAAGGGGAAGGAAAGATAGTGAAAGGAAGGGAAGAAAGAGATGTGGTTTAATCCGTCCAACCAAAATCAGAACCTTGGGTTCACTTTTTAAGAGAGTGAAATGAAGCGTAGTGGAGCCCTGATGGAGTTAGTGACGCTTTGACCCAAAAGCTTCGTCTGAAACCAGTCTGACCATTCAGGCCCACTGCTTTGCCAACCCTTTTGGCATGTATATCTCCACCCGGTCTCTGTCTTGGCAAGCAATCATGTCCTTCGTCGTGTTACGTTTGGACACACCCACCCTGACTCCGTTGAGCCGAGCAAAGCTCCGAAGTAACACGCACGTGCCATTCCGATGCGCGCCATAGAAGACGCAGCAGTGTTCGTCCTCATTTCTCCTCTACCGTACCCCCAAGTCCAAGTTCATCTCTTAGATTTTCGGCGGACACGCCATTCTTTGATCTCCTTGCTCAACATCTAAATCAATCTCACAGAACCCATTAATATTGGCATGGTCAAGCAGAGAGAGAAAGGGAGATTAAAAAAAAAAAGAAGGGAAGCAAGAAGAAAAAAGACGGGGAGAGATCTTTCATTTAATTTTCTTTAACTTTTTAATTTTTCCTTTAATTTAATATCTTATGTTTTTTAAAAGAATTAATTAAAATTATTTATTTTTCAATTTTTTTTAAAATTAAATTGACGTTAATAAATTAAAACTAAAAATTTGAATATGTAATTAAAATAAAAACACGTACCTAGGTAATTAATACAATCAAATCTAAATTAAAACAAAAATTGAATATGTAATTTTGATTTAAACATTGTTAGATTCATAATAAAAAATATGTTTATTTTTGTCCAGTTACTAAGACATATCTACATAACTTAAATGGAAATGTTTTTTAATCAATTAAAGAAAAAAGTTTTGGATGACTGGGGACTGCTTTGTAAGTGCGGGTTGGGTTCCTTAATGTTCACGACTCCATCAAGATGATGCTATGCTTATCCTAAAACAATGACAAGAGAACAATATTAAAGCGTCATTATCATCCAAAACAGAAGTATATCTATAATGGCGCAAGTGCTTTGGTGGAAACTTCTTACAAGTCCAGATATGTCTCTTAAGCATATGGTATGCCGTCAAAAAAGCAACATACAAAAGCGGCTCATAATTTATGACTTTAATTCGATCAAAGGCAATAGACACCCATTAATTAGTGGGATTCTCATTCTTCATCATCTCAATTCCCACCACCACCATCTACAGCACACTCACCCAACTGGCCATTTCATATTCCTTCCCACAATGGCCTCCTCCGAATTTCTTTTGCTTTCCACAGACACAATGCTTCGTGGGTCCCTTGCACTAACCCATCACTCATTTCACATGATCTCCATTTTCATCATCGTCCCATTATTCAACTCTTTGTTACTCTTCTACTTGCTTTGCTACTTTCCCTTGCTTCATGTTGGCTTCCCGCTTTCATGGCTAAATCAGGTGACTTTTCTGTCTTTCCTCTTTTATGTACCAGCGTTTTCTAGCTTATTGTGCTGTTTCTGTCATCCTTCTGTGTTTATGTTTGGTTTTAATATAATATTGGAAGCTCATTACTCATCCAATGAAGTGGAACAACAAGTTGTAAACTCATTGTCTGGATATGTATAACGTATAACACAATGTTTCCCCTGTGTTATTGTTTAGCTTTTTGCTGGTAGGATTTTGTGGTTTATTCTTCACTGTTAACCCTGATGTGGGTACTTGGTAAAAGACTTTTGGCTTCTGTCACTGTTAAATTTAAGCAGACAGTCTCTTAAATGCTTTCTAGCTACTTCAGGAGCTGTGAGTAAAGTTCTGTTGTTCTTTTGGTGGTTTACTTTTTCCGTCTCTAATAATCTTATGCAAAATGCTGAGTAGGTTTAGTGAATTCACCTGGAAGGGTAGTGTGGGTTAATAGACTTCAATTTCAACTTAGTTCAATCAAATTTGCCTCTTTGGTGATTAGCAATATAGCTGGGAAAGGAGACAGGAAAATTCAAACTAAAAAATATGAATCTCGAAATTTTCGTCACTTTGGAGCTAAGAAATAGAAGTAAACACCATTCAATTTTCATATGGGGTTTGAGAACTCTAATCTTTGTTCCTTTTATTTTATTAGAATGAAACCGTTTGAAAAAATGTTTGAAGCACCTGCAGCTGTTTATTTTGTATTGCTTTGGACTTTGAAGTATGGTAATTAACTTATTCGTATCTATATCTTGAACAAGATATGTGAATTATATTAAACTATTATTATTATTTTGGAAAAAAAAAAGATATAAGAAGATAGTATTGCTGTGATAACATATGATGGTAATTCAAAAGTCAACACGAATGTTGTAAAACACTTTAAGAATCAACTATAACTTGGTTATACTCTTAACATTGTATTGATTTTAATTGTAACATTCACATAATACTAATATTAAAACATAAATAAGTATAGTGACTATTGTATTCTGTTCTTTTTTCTCTAAAATCTTGGCAATCAGCTAAGAAAGCATAGTGTGGTGGTTTGTCCTTCTGTCATATGTTCTGTTTTCCGAACCTTCTTCAAAGCGACATTGCTTTTCTAATTTCTTCAGCTACCATTATATAAGGCTCAGAAAAGGGCAAAATGAATAATATAGTAAAATGAAATACCATCCTATTGAAAGATCATATCTTAAAATAGGGATTTATGAAAAAGAAAGAAAGATTGAGAAAGTCTCAGCCATGGATCTTATTTGTTATAAGCTACTTTCATTGATTTAGAATTAGCATTGTAATATCCTGGTCTTCTTTTCCGCAACAGTGTTGTCTGTCTGAAATTTTTGGACAAAAGTTTTTAGTATTTCTTTTTTGTGGATCTTTCACTAATAAATTTTACACTTTTATGTGCTAATATACAAACCACACCTGCAACAAGCAGGTGGATGTAATCACTGTGGCAAGGGATGCTGTTCATGATCCATATTTTGAGTGTGTTATATCTGTTACTGTCTGAATTATCACTTCCCACACTACAGATGATGCCAAGTAGTTGGAATCAAAATCCATGTTAGGTTGAATGCTTTGTCATGCTATGATAATCGGAAAAGACTTTTTGGTTTAGTTATAGTATAACAAGCTAGTTTTTGGGGACAAATAAAAATTGGAAAGCTTGAAATATTGGATAGCATTAAAATTACTGAAGTTTATTACTTTGTCAGGTTTGTGATGCATAACTTGTATTCTATAACTTTTTTTTTTTTTTCACGTACAGCATTCCATAGAAAGCAGAAAAGGACCATTCTCACTGTGAAAATGCATAATTGTATGTCTTTAATGATGTCGTTATGTCCTCTAGTTCATAATGGAAATTTTAGATCCCATGTGCTTAATTTTCTAACAGTATTTTGTTCCATATATCTTGCCGTAATCTAATAAATTCTGAATGATATCTTTAACTTGATATAAAGTTAATATTTTATATTGCTTGGAGTCCAGGGGCTAGCAAGAGGTTGACAGCAGAAGGTGGCTCGGAAATTGAACAGAAATGCATGTCTGGAGGCCTTTCCAAATGGCATCCTCTGTGCCCGATCATAAAATGGTTGATATTCTTCTTCCTCTTAAGAATGAGTTATTCTACCACCGAACCTGATGTTGAAGGTATGGGAGAGCAAAGCTTTTAATGCAAAAATTTGATCTTGTAAATTGTTTGAGTTAGGTGTAGATTCATAAGTGAACTTTTTCATTATGGCACTTGTATCAGTTTGACTTACGTATTTTATTTATTTAGTTTTCCCTTCACATTCAGGCAATGATAGAATTTTGATAACCCCTGGAAAAAGTTATAGTGTCATAAAATGATATCAAAGTTATATAATCTGTTCGTACCCCTTGAAGGAGGCATTAAATGCTATAATTCATTTTATTCAATTAACCGTGCTTCTGAAGGCCATGACTGAATGACTGTTTTTATACATTTGCTCCCAGGTGAAGCTTTGATGGACCTTTTAAACACTCTTAATGATTCAAATGGTCGAATAACAGATTGGAATTATCATTTTGTGAGCCCATGTTTTAGCTGGTCGCATGTTACTTGCAGAAATGGAAATGTCATGTCTCTGTAAGTCATCCACTGTGACAAAACTTGTGTTTAATGGATTGATAATTTTTGCTTCCCATGAATTGATAACTACAAATGACTCACTTGGCTTTCTTTGGTAAAATTAAGTTCTTTTTCCTCACTGCATTCAGTTGGTGGATGTATTGATCTGCAGGAACCTGGCTTCAATTGGATTTTCGGGAACATTATCACGTTCAATTACCAAACTAAAGTCCTTGGTTACCTTGTAAGTTATCCACGTGATAGATAAGTTTCAATCTTTCATATGACAGGGCAGATTTTGGTGAATTTTCATGTAGCAACAATGGATTATCTAAGTCCTTATAATTGCTTATTGCATGACTCATCTGTTTAACTTTGACTTATAATTGCCTTGTTGCATCTGAATGGATGTGCTTTTTGATCTACTTTGTAAATGAACTGTATCATATTGATGAGTGCTTGTTAAAGTGCTCCCTGCTCCAGGGAACTCCAAATCATTATACAAGAACAATTCTAACAATTTGTGAATTAGCAAAATCATAGTTGAATGATAACTGGATCATGGAAACCAGGAAAAAAAAAGAAGAAGAAGAAGGATCTTTAGCTTGTTACTGGAGATATTTTGATTTTCTGCTTTCAATTTACAAAGTTGGTAATATTCTTTAAATAAGAAGTAAAGATCTTTACCTCGAAATCAGTCAGTCACCTCTGGAGCTTGATTGACTCTTCCTGCTTTTCTAAATAATAGTAATTTATGCCATCAAAGGGGAAGGAAAAACTTCACAAGGAGGTGAACAAAAGGAGTAGATATTGATGATTTTTAAGGAAAAGCTGAAGTATTTGATGTGCATATTCTTTTGCTTCAATAATGTGCCAAAATTCGGATAGCAAAAATAGAACAACTAGGTCGTAATGATAAGATAGTCAATATGGGGATTTTGGCAGCTATGTAAGTTCCATGTTGAACCCTTTAATGACTTGATATTCATTTCCTTCTTCCTTTTCCAGAGCATTTCCCTGGTGTGTTGTTTTACTAAGAGAGACAAGGCATGATAGTTTGGGAGAAGAAGCGATAATTATTGGAAAAAGGAACTTAGATAGAAAGTTATTTTATTTTGTTGTTCAGCATCTAAGTTATGTGGCTGAATGATTCTGGACACACCGAAAGACCTTATTGGTCTTTTGAGCAATTTGAAGAAAGCATTGAATACTGTTTTCTCTTTTGTGAAGTTTGTGTCAATGATACGAGAACCTGGAGTGTTTAGTTATGCTTTTCTTGAAAGATAAGTTATGAGGAACATCTTGGAGAATAGTAGTATCTCTAGGTTATGAGAGGAGAGTGGTAATGGTTGATGGGAAGGATTTTTATCTGAAGTTTGTTTTGCATTCTCACGTTGTCGTCTCTACAAATGTTTTGACTAACTGTAAAATCTTTTCTCTTACTTTAAGACTGCTGTGGTGACTTTGCCCTGAAGTGTGCTATTCTTATTGTGTTGAAAATTTTAGAAAGCTGGGGCAGTCTGATGTTGAATTACCTTGTAGGGACTGGTGTAACTTTCATCGCAGTCCTAGATTAATCAAGGCTTTATATGATTGCAATCTGAGAGTGAGCAATGATATTCTTGCCCCGTTGTATTGGGTTTGGGGAAGAAGTTGGAGGAATAAATTGATCTTAGTTTCACTACAAACTAAGTTAAGAACTTTGTTTGTTATTTTTTTTAAATTTAAAAAAAAGATCTTTTGACATTGCTTGCCAAGAAAAACTTTTGGTGTTTTAAGGTTCTTCTTGGAGTTCATCTTTTTCCTTTGAATGTTACTTCTACAAGGCCTGCACTTCTGCTAAAAGTTTGAAGAGGAGATTAGATATACTTTTCTGTGTTTACTGTTTGTGTAAACATGATTATAAGCTTTGTTTATTATCTTTATCCTTTGTTTGCTGTCTTGGATTTTTCGTCCTTTGTGCTTCCCTTGTATCAATGTTGTTGTCATGTATTTCACCAGTTGTCAATATTAATCAGTTAAATTGGAAACAACTATGTGCTCTTTCCACATGGAAGCTGATTCTTCTTGCAATCATCCTTTTTTTTTTTTTTTTCCCTCCTGGAAATCAGTGATTCCTTTTTGAAGACAAAGTTTTAGAACATATCTTTGGAACTTAAATAGAACTATAGTCAATTCCAGAGAAAGTGAATGACAAAACAGATAACATGAAAAGGAATCAAACAAAGTGGACAGTTGTGCTTGACCAAACTTTTTGGTCATCAAGTTCTCTGCTCATACTTTGCTTATTTAAGTGAGGCATAGCATAAAAATTCCTTTTATTCATTTTATTCAATCTTTTGTAAGATGAATGAGTGCTGTCATGATATCTTCGATCTTTTTCTCTCTTTTTTTTTTTTGCTATGTCCTTCCTTTTGTGATTTTTAATGTTTCATAGGGGTTGTCATGTTTATGTTGGTAACTTGTAGGAATGCTTCAAAAAATTACTCTACTGCATGCAGAGAATTACAGGACAATGATCTATCTGGTGCTTTACCAGATTTTCTTGGTAACATGGTGGGCCTCCAAACGCTGAATCTGTCAAATAATAAATTCAGTGGCTCTATACCTCAGACTTGGGGTCAGCTATCTAATTTAAAGAACTTGTAAGGAAGCTTTTCTTTTCTTAGATTCAAAACTTTCCTGTTCTGCTAATATTTTGAAAAAGGCAGCCTGAACTTGCTTGATACATCCATATAGAAGAGTTATCTTGGCCAAGGTTACTATTGCTTCATTTCTGGGATTAATGTTATGTCTTTTGAGAAGCACAGAGGCATGTGGACTTCTATGCATAGTTCACTTTTCTGTTCCCTGAAACCAGTGAAATAAAATGTTGGAGATTACTTAAATGTCATTCCCAGTAGTCCAAACTATTTGTCTGGATTAAATGCCGGTTCAATTGCAAACATTAGAATGTTGACAGAATTGGGAGGAATCAGTACTAAAGCTTATACATTGGTCTATTTTCTGTTAGCTTTCTTAACTTGGGGTACTTGGACATATCAAATGCTAGAATCTATGCTAGTTGACTCTTAATTTCTGCTTAACAGTTGCTTTATTTGACAGGGATTTATCATCTAATGACTTAACTGGGAGAATCCCGGTGCAACTGTTCTCTGTTCCAACATTCAAGTAAGCTGCATGGGTTTCCTGTTGTATTTGACTTTCATTACTGACTTACAATTTCAAGCAATCAATAATTTTTTGTTTTCTGGGAAGTGTGTATTGCATGACTGCTATGATGACATTTGGCCTTTTTTTTTCCTTTAATGCAAAGAGAGTTAAATTTATTTGTTTCTTGTTTTTCAGAATTTTCATATCTGTCTTATGCTGCTTAAATTGACTTGCATTGTTTTATCAGTTTCTCAGGAACGCATCTTACTTGTGGCTCTAGCTTGGATCAACCTTGTGTTTCAAACTCTCCTCTTCCAGGTTTATCCTCAAACACTTCACTTTGCTTGATTTTCATATCTGAATTATCTAGGTTGCCTCTGAACTTGTTATTTTCCGGCAGTTTCAAAAAGCAGGTCAAAACTTAGAGTTGTTATCTCATCTGCAAGTTTTGGTGCTTTGATACTTGTGCTACTTGGGGCTATCTTTGCATACCGATATCATCAATTGCGCAAACTCAAACATGATATTTTTGTTGATGTTGCTGGTACTTTTCTTTCCTTTAGTCTTGAATACTAGTTTAATTATTGTGGCACAATAAACTCTTGTCATTTCAACCTAATTAGGCTCATAAGAAAGTCAGTCTTTACCTGTAATGGTCTTAACCCAAGCAATCAGCATTTGAAGTGGGTTTTTAGTCACTGGTTTCTACAAATGGTATGTATGCTTCTGTCAAATAAGTTTGCATATGTCTACCTGCTATTTGAGTGAGCTAAAAGTCTCGCATATTCAATACTCCAAGTTCCATAGTTTTGGATTTTCAAAATTTCTAGAACTTTCCATGAAGCATTTAGTTTTGTCAGACACGGCCACATATCAATTTGCAGAAAATAAAAAAGAATTTTATTTACATGAGCACCAAGGAAGTGCCACACCAGTAAAAGTATATTCACCTTAGAAGCTTTCTCTGGTGAATCATGATCTTTAAAGGGCTGATAGGAGCTGGGTAGCCAGGAAACCATAAAATCCACCCTGGTAGTCAGATTTCATCTCATGGAGATCCATATCTAGAGATCATATTCAATGTGGATAAAAACTTATTTCCAGTCCCAAAATCTTTTGGCTACCCTGGTAGCCAGGGGTGTACTAGAACCAAACTAGTTCAGATGGGCCCAGAAATTGCTGGAGTCTCAATATCCTTATTCTGGTTTGCAAAGAAACGGTTAACAGGTGAAATGCTTTGCTCATACTTAACAGGGTGCAGGATGGGTGGGGATGGTTATCTGTTGTTGTAATCCCAATATCTTTAACCTCTGTTCTGATTGTTTGTCAAGCTATGAGCACTGAAAGTAACACTAAGACACCAGAAGCACTAGAGGATATTTTAGTTAATACAGAGAAGACTGTGGTAGGGGTTTTGAAAAATGAGGAGAGGTTTTTTAGCATTAATTTGTGGAAAGATATTGTAAGGTTTGCAGATTAGGGATGACAAGCTGAAAGTAGGACGGGCATCTTTAGAGAGAGTGATATAGTGCTAGCTTATCATTAAGGTAAGTGCATCACTAATTAGTTAATGTCTACTTTGATATAACATAAGTTCAGGTTGAAGGGGAACCCCTCTTCCTCCCTCCCCTCTCCCCTGTCATTCCATTTTATTCTGTCCTGAAATCAGACATACTTGTTTTTCTTGTATTCACCAAAAGCCGAAACACTCTCCTCTAATTTGCACAAAATGGTTTTATCCTATTAGTTTAACTTGATAGGTGCCATGTTCTGACTGCATTGTACTTTGTTTTTTGCGGTGCAGTATGAAAAAACTGGAAGACAGATGGGAATCCATCTTTACTGCTCAAAAGTGCCTTGATTAGTTACTATATTAGAACTGTGATGACTGTTGATAAGAGGCATTTTCAGTTAATGTTGGATTACCTGGATGGTTCTTTTGACAGCATTTTCTTAAATTTAGGTGAAGATGATCGCAAAATTTCCTATGGGCAGCTTAGAAGATTTTCATGGCGGGAACTCCAACTTGCAACTGATAATTTCAGTGAAAGCAACATAATTGGACAAGGAGGTTTTGGAAAAGTTTATAGAGGCGTCCTCTCAGACAACACAAAGGTTGCTGTGAAGCGCCTTGCAGATTATTGTAGCCCAGGTGGAGAGGCAGCATTCCAGAGAGAGGTCCAACTCATAAGTGTTGCTGTTCATAAGAATCTCTTACGGCTTATTGGATTTTGTACAACCTCATCTGAGAGAATCCTGGTTTATCCTTTCATGCAAAATCTTAGTGTTGCATGCCACTTGAGAGGTAAGTTCCCCAAAGAGTACAATTCTTCTAATTTCGTTTATGCACTAGAGTGACTGATATTCAATGATGTTTGTTTTTGGGTAAATGATTAATAACCAGTAGAGTCAATGTCTTTCCGAAATTTAGTAAAGCTGCCAGGAACATTTACACTGGGAAGACTAAATTTCGTGCTGACAATTGGTTTATTTCTTGAATATAAAATATAGGGATAAAGCTTAAACATCTCATTTCAGTTTCTGTCCATATGTTGGTTTTCAATGTATTTCTGAAAGTAATGGTGAAATTAGTTTGTTTTACCTTCATGAAATGTGTTGGAACCACCAGAATAAATGCATCGAACTTTATAATTGGTAGATGGAGCATAAAATCTACCAATACGTTGATGCAAAACACCTATTTTTTTTCAGAAGCTGTGCAAATTATTATTGAATTAATTAATATAAAAATGAAAAAGGACCTCTTTCGATTGTTTTGGTTTTAGATCTGGGAAATTCTTTCACCATCTAAACTGTAGGTTCCAGTGTATTCTTGTTTACGTTGTTCTGTTTTTGGTTATCCTCCCTATCATACATCTTTGGAGTGCAGCTTAAAACTTTCTGGGTGTTTTAGGATTTAAGGGTTCTTCAAAACTTTTCATTAACTGATTTTACTTTGATGACAACAATTAAATTCCAACTTGGTTCAGCTAAGACTCCAAGATAAAACTTAAAAGCCATATATATATATAGACTTCTAGGTGCTAATTCCTCATGTAGACTCTTCTCCTAGAAAATCATATTTATGCTGATTGTAATATATTCTGAGTGCATTCTATTCAACTTCTCATTTTAATGTCTAGATGATGTCTACTATAAATTTGTGTCGCTGTTAGTATGTAAGATTGTGTCATTAGAGTTCTGCTATTTCTTTTTCCTTTTTCTTTTTAACCCTAATTCTACTTTTACAACCAGACCAGAATAAATGCTTTCATTTTAGTTTTAACTGACATCTTCTTTTGATAGCTTTCCATCCTGTAAGTCGGATCACCTGAACCTGCTATCCATGCCATGTAAATTATCCAATTGCCTTTGTTTAGCTTCAAATCTCGATCATCTTAACTGCACATTCTCATAAAAATGTTGTTTGTACATTGTCATAAAAATGTTGCTTTCATTTTAGTTTTAACTGACATCTTCTTTTGATAGCTTTTCATCCGGTAAGTCGGATCACCTGAACCTGCTATCCATGCCATTTAAATTATCCAATTGCCTTTGTTTAGCTTCAAATCTCGATCATCTTAACTGCACATTGTCATAAAAATGTTGTTTGTACAATTAAATTGCTTACGCCTCTGTGACTGTTCCTTAAAAAGTATTGGTCTCAAATTCATGAATTATACATTCTTGACCTGAACCTGCTATCCATGCCCTACCATTTAGATTATCCAATTGCCTTTGTTTAGCTTCAAATCTCGATCATCTTAACTGCACATTGTCGTAAAAATGTTATTCGTACAGTTAAATTGCTTACTCCTCTGTGACTGTTCCTTAAAAAGTATTAGTCTCAAATTCATGAATTATACGTTCTTGACAAGGAAACATGGATCATCTATCTTTTCTATTGATAATTTAGATCAAGTTGGCTGTACGTAATTCCATTTTTAACCTTTTGGGGTATGAGTTTATGCCATAGATTTGAAACCTGGAGAGGAAGGACTGGATTGGCCAACAAGGAAAAAGGTAGCTTTTGGTACAGCCCATGGGTTGGAATATCTACATGAACATTGTAATCCCAAAATCATACATCGCGATCTAAAAGCGGCAAACATTCTGCTAAACGATAGTTTTGAACCCGTTCTTGGAGATTTTGGGTTGGCAAAGCTGGTTGATACAAAATTGACTCATATTACCACTCAAGTCCGTGGTACCATGGGGCATATTGCCCCGGAATATCTGTCCACTGGAAAATCTTCAGAGAAAACAGATGTTTTTGGATATGGTATAACACTTCTTGAGCTTGTAACTGGTCAGCGTGCAATTGATTTTGCTCGGCTGGAAGAGGAAGAGGATGTTCTTCTGCTTGATCATGTAAGATTTTCAATCTCTGTAAACCACGAACACTATTTTTAAATTTCTGTGTCTGGTACTATTTTGAATCCTTGCTTTTATATGTGGATCTTGGTTTGCACTTTAGCTTGAAAACCTTCTTTGTGCATCAACAAAATTCTCTTCCCAGCCACATACTGTCATGTCCTCTGAAATTAATCTTCAGCTCTTATGCCATTGAAGCACATGTAGGTTTCTTTTTTCCATTCCCAAAAAACTAAGTACTGAACTGAGAATTGGAGCTACTTTCGAAATTAGACTTTGGAGTACATAATGAAGTCAGTCAAGCTCAATTGTCATTGCAACGTCCAGTTTCATCTGATTTGTCTTTCAGGTTGACTTACCTTCAGGGTTAGTTTGGTTCTGTAAAAGGCTTGGTCTGGAAATGGTTCTGAAATCAATAGTTTGGCATAATTTCGCAGTCCAACGAGGTAATTAATTTGCCGATAAAGAATTTTCTGGTCCTCCAAAGTGAAGGTACTTGGTCAGTTTTGTAACTCTATGGGAAAATGTCTGCAGGTGTTCTTGATAATGCTAGATAGACTTTCTGGGTCATAACTTAATTTCTGGTCTTGTATGAATTTTGGAAAATGTTGATACTGTGATACATTAGTGTTACAATTCTAAAGTGCAGGAGAAGAAATTCTTTGTGGATGTTGCTTTATATTTTGTTTTTAATATTATCTTTAAGGGCATGGTGCACATTTATATGCTTTGTTTTGTTTTTGATTTCACTTTGCTGCTAAAATGACTCTTGGACACCGAAAATGTTAAGATTAGAATTCTGTTTTGATATCTAATCAGGGAGTAAGTGAAAGAGAGGTGTTGTTCAATGAATTGGCAGACTTTATGGAATGTTTCTGGATTATGTAATATTGGATTTGAACATTGCACCATTTTAATTTACTTGTGCAACATGGAAAAGTCTTCTTTGACACTGCTTAAGAGGCTCTTCCACGTACTGTTCTTTTTTTCCCGTGTCGTTTCTGTATTTCTCTTTGCATCTTGATGTAATTGATGCAATTGTCAAATTTGTGGGATTTTTTATATCATGTTAAATAATGTATGAACAGATTAAAAAGTTGCTGCGAGAAAATAGACTGACTGACATAGTTGATGGGAACTTGAAGAGTTACGATCCCAAAGAAGTAGAGACTATTGTGCAGGTTGCACTGCTTTGCACTCAAAGCTCACCTGAAGACCGTCCAACAATGGCAGAAGTTGTTAAAATGTTACAAGGAGTAGGCTTGGCTGAGAGATGGGCTGAGTGGGAGCAGTTTGAAGAAGTAAGAAATCAAGAATTCTCACTAATGTCTCACCAATTTGCTTGGGCTGAAGATTCAAGTATAGACCAAGAGGCTATACAGTTATCGACAGCAAGATAGGGCTTTTCCCTCATGAAATCAATTTTGAGATGGAACTGAAGCATGAATTACTCTAAATCTCTAGGAATTGTTGTATATTGAAAGGAGCAGTAGGAAACACTGTAATTATATATAAACCTCGAATTTGTATCTAACACAATGACATATCCATGAGTTAAATGTGCAACTTGCGACAATTAATGGTATGGCTTGATGTAATGCTTGCGAAATTGTTAATATTAAATCTTTGTCATGACTTAGCTGTAGTCTGCGTAACTGCTGCATAATTCCAGCTGCATGTCTACTCATGATCTTTGCCTCATTGTAGATGCTAGGCTAGCTGTTCTAGTTGCTCCAATCTTGAGCTGTTTCTCCCTCGTCCTCTCTCTGTGCATGATATATAAGTGGTGTACTTGTATTTGTATAAATGTTGTGCAGCTTTACAAATTGCTCCTAGTAATTTTTGCTGATAGATCTGAAATTTTGTGACCTGCCTTCTCTTATACTTTTATATTATTGCATGTAGCCTTTTTGCAAGCAGATGTGTGCTGTATACTTTTATATGTCAGGAGCCTTAATAAAATTTTTATTTTTTCGAAATAAACTCAATATTTTATCGAAGATCAAAGGACAACTGAGCACTCAAAAATAGAGAAAGTTTTGTCCAAAGTGTCAGATTAGCATGCAAATATAATGCTCTAAAGTTATGAGCAGCCGTATCTGCTTATCGATTTACATATTGAAATGAAAAACTATCTCTTAGAGCAAATAAGGCTTTACAGTCATTAATCAACATCTTAAATTCAGTTAATTTCGGATCTTCTGATTTAAGAGCATTTAGTACTTCTTGGGAGTCTGTTTCGAAGATCATATGCTGAAGATTACTCTGTAGGATCCATGTGGTAGCCTCCTGTACAGCCCATGCTTCAGTCTCTTTAGGCAATAATCTGCCTGCAATTGTCTTGACATCCCCTGGATAAATTGCCCCAAGTGATCTCTAATTATTGCCCCCATTCCTATTAGGTTTTGATCATTAAACATAGCAGCATCAACATTGCATTTCAGGTGTCCCGGTTTAGGTCTAACTGCTTGGTGCCTTGCTCTTCTGCCAGTCTTGCCATCTCCATCTGGATTTTTTACAGCTGTCCAGGCATGCAAAAAGTCCGTTGCACTCTGCACTATCTTCTGTGGATTAGAGTCCCAGTTCCTCCAAACCTTGTTGTTTCTTGCTCCCAAATGCTCGAGAGTATCATGCAAATTTCAGCCTTGTTGTAGCATCCATATTGTCTAATGCTTTGAAAAACCAATCACTAAAAGGAGTCTCACCTGTAAACGACCCAACAAATCCTGCAGCTTCCCAGCACCAGCAAGCAAAAAGGCAAACAAAGAAAGCATACCATACATTTTCAGCCTCTTCTCCACATACTGGACACGTTTCATGTATATCACAGCATCTTTTGATGAGCCTTGATATAGTTGGAGGGCATCCCCTGCAAAGTCTCCAGATAAAGTCCTTTAACTTTTGGTGGCAATTTCAAATTCCAAATTCTAGTCCAGTAGCCTGGGATTGTTGTGATAGCTTGGTCTGCCATTGCCATTCTGTACCCTGATTTTGACTAGGTAATGACCATCTTTACTAAAGTGTCCAATGATCTTGTCCTCTATGACTGAGTTACTAACCACAACACTGGTGATCTCCTAGATATCACGCTCACAGAACAAGTCTCGAAGTAGGTCTACATCCGATTTGGTGGAGTTAGGAATCCACAGGTCTTTCACCGTGGTATATTGAAGCTCTGGGATTGTGAGAGATTGTACTTCAAAATTTCTTTTATCCTTCAGCCAGGGGCCTTCCCAAACCAATATATCATTACCTCTGCCTATCCTCCATTTGCAGCCTTTTTCCAGCACCTTTTGTGCCTCCCAAATACCTCTCCAGGTATAGCTAGAGTTGTTTCCCAAGTCGGCCTTCATCAAGTCCTCATGGGGAAAGTATCTAGCTTTGAGCAGTCTACTCACTAAAGCATTTGGTTTAGACAGTAACTTACATCCCTGTTTAATGAGGAGAGCCAAGTTAAAGCCATAAAGATTCCTGAAGCCCATACCCCCATCATCTTTTCTCAGACAAAGCCTATCCCATTGTAGCCAATGAATGCTTTTGCTTCCATTAGACTTTAATCCCCACCAGAATGAATTAAGCATTATTTGCCGCTCCTCGCATAACCTTGTTGGAATAAGAAAAGTGCTCATGCAATATGATGGGATTGCTTGGGCCACTGTTTTTATCAAAATTTCTCTCCCTGCTCTTGATAATAGCTTATTCTTCCAATTTTGCAGTTTCTTCTAGAGTCTTTCTTTTATGAAGTTAAATATGGCCTTCCTGCTTTTCCCTATCATTGATCAAAAGCCCCAGCTTGCTGGTGTCTAAGGTTGTGTGAACACCCAACTTGTTTGAAATTATTCCTGTGTCCTTTTCTGATACATTCGGGCTAAAGAAGATGCTTGATTTCTGTAAATCTACTTCTTGACCTGAGGCTCTTTCATAGTCTGTCAGTATCTGTATCATATTCTCTACTTCTCCAGCATTGGCCCTGAAGAAGAAAAAGCTGTCATCTACAAATAGTAGGTGAGAAATGGCTAGAGCTCCTCCGCAAATCTTAGACCCATGCAGAGCTCCTCTTCTTTGTGCATCTCTGATTAGTGTGGACAGGCCCTCTATACAAAGAATAAACAAACAAGGAGATAAAGTGTCCCCTTGATGGAGTCCTCTTTCGAGTATAATAGGACCGACTTCCATACCATTAAACATTACTTTATATGTAACTGTTTGAACACACAGCATAATCGTATCTACCTCTTATCCAATCTCAGCTTGATCATAATATTATAAAGGAAAGTCCATGATACTCTGTCATATGCCTTGCTCACATCTATTTTTAAGGCTACCTCTCTTTTGTTTCCTCTATTCTTCCTGTTCATATGATGGACAATCTAGGACATTATCAATGATTGCTCTCCCAGGAATAAAGGCTGATTGAGCATCTGAGATGAGATTTGGCAGTAGGTTTTTAAGTCTGTTAGCTAACACTTTAGCTATCACCTTGTACACTACATTACACAATGCAATAGGACCGAAGTCCTTTAACACTCTGTCGAGAATCACATTTAGGTATTAGAACAATGGATGTGTTATTGAGTTCTGGGAGAAATTATTTATCCCTCAACCAAGACATAGCAGATGAAAAGATATCCTCACCAAGAAGGTGCCAAAATTTCTGGAAAAAACCAGGATTGAAGCCTTCTGATCTGGAGATTTGTTTGGATGCATCTGGAACATTTTTTTCTCAAACTCCTACAAGATGAAATCTTCCAGTAGTTTACAATTTTCTTCTATAGAAACCTTCTGCTGGATCAGTTGAGTGACTCTATCAACTTGACATTCTAAGGTAGAATCTGTCTGCAAAGCATGTCCTGATCATATCTACCAACTCCTCCCTTCTGGTGACACGTTCACCGTATTCATTGTACAGACAGTGTATTCTGTTTATTCTCTGTCTAGTAGAAGCCGTATTATGAAAGAATTTTGTATTGCTGTCACTGTTTACTAACCAAAAGCATTTAACTCTTTGCTTCCCATGGTCTTCTTGTTGCAATAGCAGGGTAGCCAATTCTCTTTTGCTTGTAAAAATCTCTCTATTGATACAGTGTTGATTCTGTCCCTCAGCTCCTTCATCACCCGTTTCTGCTCTTTATTTCTCTAGGAAGATTGCCATTTAATTCTTTCCCCCAGTTATCCAAAGCAAAACAGCACCTATTTAATATTTTTAACCATTCTTGTCCTTCTGTGTTCCTCCAGTTAACTTCTACAATGTCCGGCAAAGTTGCTTCCCTTAACCAGCTATTTTCAATCTGAATTTGTGTTTTCGATAGAACTCCCTCCTTTCTTGTGTTTTTAGTTTTACGTGAATGATCCGAGGCTGGAGAAATCAGGTTAGTCAGTCTGGCTCTAACATTTCAAGCCACTCTCTTGTGACTAAAGCACGATCCAGGCTCTCTGGCACCCAATTTGCAGTTCAACGATCTCTGAGGTTAAATAAGGGTTGAAGCTTGTGTATTCTTATGTCTTGTGGCTAGAGGATTTTAAGCCTTTTATAGAAAGAGATTGAACGAAAAAAGGGATCATGCTTAGTTGAAAAGTTACCAAAAGAGATGCTCTCACACTATCATGTGGCTGAGCTCTTGATAATGCTTCAATCATCAACAATACTAAATAAATTGTTTGGTACTCCAAGTTTTGTTCTCCATGCATCTGAAACTGAGCAACCATTTCTTTTCTTTTGGTAATTCTTCTTGTTTGAATCACAAAGGATTAACATAGATTTAAAATGTTTTACTTTTTGATGCTATCAAAAAGTAGCGGTGTTGGGATCACCACACGTGATGCAGAGTCTCCTAGATATAAGGATGTGAAAAGGATCTGCAAGGAAAAGAACACGTTTACGAGGCGTCGCTATGCAATGACGGTGCCCTCTGACATTCAAGTTACAGAATTTAGACAAACAAAATGTAGGTTATGGGAAGAGCTGAGAGATTGGTCCTGTTGCTACCCGAGTCTTTCCCTTTATACTCCCTCCTAAGAGTACCAGCGTCATTGAGTAGATCAGACATCTTTTGCCAAGGCACCTGATCGTTTCCATTACAAACAAGACAGTTTGATTCTTGATCTCTTGGTTTGTTTTCTTTGTCAGACGACCACGTTCCTCGTCCATGGTACTGGGGCACTGACACTTGGCCCTCCTGCCACGTCGACACCTCTTTAGTCGCCTTTGTGGTCGTACATGGGCTTCCAAAAGGCAAATGACTTTCCTTAGTCTTGGCTTCTTCCTTTTGGGCCTTTTATTCATCCCTGGCCAAGATCAGGTATATTTTGCCATATCAGAAGCCCCTTACTGCTTTATTTCAAAGAGTCTTGAGCGTTTTTTTGCTAAAAGAGTTTCTCATTGCACTTTGGCAGTTTCAGGTGACGGTGGTGGCCTCAGACTACTTTATGCAGTTTCCATGATTTCACTTTTGGGTGTGCATGGGGTTTTAGCCCCTGTGGTCATGAGTTCAAGCTACTATTATGATCATGAGTTTGAGCTACTACAGTCATGGGGCTCTCGTAGTCATGGGTTCAAGTTACTGCGGCCATAGAACTCTCGTGGTCATGGGTTCCACCTACTATGGCCACGGGGCTTTTGAGGTCATAGGTTCGACCTATTACGGACATGGGGCTCTTGCAATCATGGGGTCAAGCTACCACGGCCTTGGGGCTTTGCGACATTAGGTTTTCATTTTTGCCATATCATGTGCTTTGTTGACGTCTTATCATGTGCATTCTTATTAAGCGCACGAAATTGGGTGCTTTAAAGGTAATGGCATGCTACCCCAACATGGTCCTTATGCCTATCCTTAGAACCTCAATTTTTGAGTGCCGCCTTGTCTTTTATGCATCCTCGTTTCCTCATTACCTATGCGCTTTTGTTACGGGCATGATGATTGCTTCACGATCCTAGCATGTTTTTTCGACTTCCTTGGCTGTGGTTGCGTTGGTTATTCTTTCAAGATTGGCGATATTCTTTATTTAAACCTTTGGGCCCTTGCCTTCGCCACCACTTTCACTCTTGCTCTTTTACCACTTTTGTTTCTCGGATATGGGTTCTTTTCTCTAGTTTTTTCATTTTCTTTCTTTAAATTTTCTTGTTATGGCCCACATTTTCACAACTTCCCATATTTTTTCCACAGTCACCATAGATCGTATTAGGTCCCTATGGCACCGTAGGGAGTTTAACAATTTTATTACCTTTTTTGTTCCTAACCCTAAGAAGAGGGTGTACCACCCTCGCCCCTATTATCTTTGTGTTTACAAAGAGGCCTTGGTATCAAGTATTAGGATACCCTATCCCTTATTTTTTGGGACTTGTGTGCTTGTTTTTGAATATCCCCTTTTCAACTTGCGCTTAAGAGTTGGTATTTCATCATAGGACACTTAGCCGTTATAGTTTGAGTTAGTTTTAACTATTTTCTCATAGATACTTTTGTTAAACATTTTTATTTGAAGTCCTCCACCGCGTTAGGTTAGTACTTCTCCATTCCGCAGGTCGGCCAGTTTTTTTTCGAGCCTCCCTTGCATGACCTCGATCATTGGAATTATAAGTATTTTTTTGCCATAATGGATGGTCTCCCAAAATCTTCTTGTGAACAGGGCACCAACCTTTTATTGGGCAGTTTTGGTCCATTCCTTTTTGACTTCTGTAGTCAAGGAGTCTACGAGGCTTTTCGAGACCATCTTATGCTTGACCTCTATAAGATCTGTGATTGGCCCCCCATCCAAAAAATCCATAGCATAGCCCCTAGGCTTTCTCATCCTGATCCTTAGCCATAAGTTAAAGAAATAATTCCAAATTTGATCGATTTGGACCACGTAAGGGGGAAAGCTAAAAGAAAGGCTCATTTCGATAAGGCTCCCAAGCCTGCTCGTTGTCCCTTGAGATGCATTATTTTGGATGAGAGGTGACAGTTTCAGTTCCCTAGTCATCTGCTCCTACTACCTCTGTCTCTACCTTAAACATGTTGCCCGTTTCATTTATTTCACTGCCTACCATAGCGGTCTCGTTTGCTGTTTCTCTATTGCCCCAAGCGGTTCTTTCATCTTCCATGACATCATTGAGCATCCTCGTAGTGCTGCCTGTACCAAAGTTTGTGCCTCACTAAAGGGTCTGTATCATAAACATTTGTCTGTTAGGACTCGTGTGCCTTGACATGGTAAGCAATCTCACTCCTCTGGTTGATGTGCACCAAATTACTCATAGCTCCTTGGACAATGTGACTAATAACACTTTAATAAGCATTAATCAGGTGAGCCCTCCCTTTTCTTACTTTCTTTTCTTTTCTTTCTCTTCTTTAAAAAAAAAAAAAAAAACTTTACTTCCTAGACTTGTTGACATAGATCATTATTAAGGTGTCTAGCACTACTTGATCCTTTACGAAGCTAAAAAAGGCAATGCGTTGATGGCGGAGCTATGAACTTAATGGAGGGTCTTAGGGCCCAGCTTGCCAATGCAGAAAAAGAACTAATCTCTATAAAGGAGACCTTTAATTCTCGATTGGAAATCGCTCATCAAGAAGCAATCCAACATATAAAGACTTTGAAGCCTTATTGGAAGATAAGGTGCTCGGGATGACACCTTCATAGTGGTTTTCCAAGATAAGAAAAAAAAAGATATTAAAGTGATATGAGTGGAACGTCTTTTTTATTAACTAGATGGACAACAAAGGCGCCACCCAAGTTGATGCTCCCTCGGAAGGCGTGGACGGGCTACCTATTGAAGGGGCATCGCTCCTTTCCAATAGTTGTTAGGAGTTTTTCTTTTTGTTTTATCCTTGCTTTTTTTTTATAGCTTGTAACTTTCCCACCTTAATGAGAGACATTTCTTTTCTTTTGTCAGTTCTTTTAAATTTTTTTTGCAAAATTCTTATGGTTTTTGCTTTTGTTGCCTCTGTAATTAGTCTTTTGAGCTTTGCTACTTTCATTTTTTTTATGCTAATATGTTGGTCTTTTGCGACTTTTCCTTTGTATTATTGGTTTCCTTTCTTTGGCCCTAGCTGCCTTGTTGCTCGCGGCCTGCTCTTCAAGCTTCCGTAATTGGCCCATTCTGGCCTTCCCTTTATAGTGACTTACAATTCGCCCATTGGACTTTCACTTTTAGCCTTGGCCACATGGTCACTAGTGGTTTGCCCTTTGGGCTTTCATGATAGGTCTCCTTTGACCTTAGTCTCACAGCCACTTTTTACGGTTGGCCTGTTATAACCTTGGCTGCATAGCCACTTGCGGTTTACCGTTTAGGCTTTCGCGGTTAGCCTCTTTTGACCTTGGTCGCATGACCACTTGCTGTTTGCCCTTTAGGCTTTTGCAATAGGCCTCCTTTGGCCTTAGCCTCATAGTTACTTATAGTTCGCCTTTTAGGCTTTCGCGGTAGACCACTTCTGGCCTTAGCCGCATGGCTGATTTTTCTTAACTACATCTTTGCATTCCGCTTCGCTGTTTGAAGTTGGTTTTTATTGTGTGCCATATTTTCATAAGAACAAAACTAAACCCAAAGGAACAAAAATTTAAGGAATACCTCTCGTTCATTAATTATTGCTAGTAGTTACAGAAAGCATCCAGGGGGTTTCACTAGTAGTATATTTTTAGATTTTTCAAACTCCACGTCCTTGGTATTTCCTTTCCTTCTAGGGTAACCAACTTGTAGATGCCTATCTTCACCTTTTCCTTCACCTGGTAAGGTCCTTCCTAGTTTGGTGCTAACTTTCCTATTACTTTTTTTCTTTACTTGGTAAGGTCTTTCCTAGTTTGGTGCTAGCTTTCCTATTACCTCCATCGGCTTTGAGATACTTGCCTTCCTCATCACTAAGTCTCCCTTTGTGAACCTACTTTCTCTAACTCTCTGATTATAAAATCATGCTACTCATTGTTTGTAAGTCGCGAATCTTACTCTCACCCACTCCCTATGTTCTTTAAGGAGGTCTAGGTTAGCCCAAAGTTTTCTTCTTCCTCCTCATCATTGTATGCTTGTACTCAATGTGAACTTATCCTTTTTTCGATTGGCACTACGGCTTTTGTGCCAAAGGCAAGGAAGAACAGTGTTTCTTTGGTTGTGGTTCTACTTGTGGTCTAGTAAACCTACAAGATAGTATGGAATTCTTCCACCCAGCCCTATTTTATGTTGTCTAGCCTTATTTTAAAGGCTTATAAGATTGTCCTGTTCATCACCTTTACTTGATCGCTCGCTTGGGAGTGGGCCACTGAGGCGAACTTAAACTCTATCTGTAATTGTTCACAGTTTTTGACAAACTTTGTGGACTTGAATTGAGTCCCGTTGTCGATAACAATTGCTTTAGGGATGCCGAATTGACACACACCATGGGAAATCTTATACCTATTAAGTGGTGATGGTTGGTATCACTTTAGCTTCTACCAATTTTATGAAGTAATCAATAATTACTATCACAAAATTTTTTTTTTGTTTGGTGGTTGTCGAAAGCGAGCCTAGCAAGTACGTTCCCCTTTGGGTGAACGAACATGGTACTATTTTCAAGTTAGTTAGCATGGTTGGGACATTGACTAGTGGCACGAACTTTTGACACCTCTCATACCTTTTTACAAGCTTACTTGCGTCAGTCCTTCATAGCGGGTTAGTGGTACCCTTGTTTAAGTATCTTGTATGTTAGAAAGTGAGCGCCAATATGCATACCACACACCCCTTCATGCACCTTATCAACTAAGATGTACTTTTGCTCATCTAGGCTAAACAACGGAGGAGTGGGAAAAAGAAGGACCTTTTTATAAAGTTGTTGATCCACTAAAATGAACCTGATAGAGCACACACGTACCTTTTTTGCCTCTACCGAGTCTTCAAGGAGTTCTCCGTCCTTCAAAAATCGAAAAAAAGGCGTCATTTAATTTTCTTTCATATCCATGGCTATGACGCTTGGTTTGTCTACGTCTACCACTACATCTTTGACATAACTAGTCTTTATGGTCGCAAGATTCGATAGAGCATCTGTTTAGGCATTTTCTTCCCTTTGAACCTAGCTTATATTGAACTCTTTAAATTCTTTGACTAGCTCTATGACCTTTAATAGGTACTTAAGCATGCATTCCTTTCTAGCCTCATATTTCCTTAGTACTTGCTTCACAACAAGTTATGAGTCACTACTAACTTTAATTTTGCTTACCTATGGTTCTTTAGCTAACCATAAGCCTACCAGGAATGTTTCATACTCTGCTTCGCTGTTTGAGGTGGATAACTCTAACTTGATTGGATAGCAATATTCTAAGCCTTTTGGGCCATTCAAGATGATTTCAGCTCAGCTTCTTGACCTTCTTACTACCCTGTCGACCCACAGCTTCTATCGACATTGGTCTTTTTCTTTTTTCAAGTTTATCTCCTCCCTACTCGATTCATTATTCTTCATCTTAAGTCTTTTTATGAGGTTCAAGTGCTGATGATCAGTGGTCATTCTTGGCTTGTATTGAATGTCAACCTCCCCAAGTTCCATTGATCATTCCATCATTCTTCCTGATGTTTTTGGGCGATTTAGGATCAAATGCAAGGGTTGATCTATGTTAACAATGATTTTGGTGCGCTTGGAAATGTGGTCTCAACTTTTTGGCCGGCACTACTAATGCGAAGGCAACCTTTTGCAGCTTTAGGTACCTTATATTTGCACCTTGGAGGACCTTGCTTACATAGTATACTAGCCTTTAGATTTGATTCTCCATTTTTTATAAGACCGTTTTGATTGCTTCCTTGGACACCGCTAAGTATAATTGCAAGTCTTCATGTGATTTAGGCTTTATTAGGAGCGACGGGCTTTGCAACTAATTTTTCGATTGCTTGAACGCCTTCTGGCTTTGCAAGGTCCACTAAAAGTCCTTCATCACCATTAAGGTCCTAAAAAAAGGAAGACAACATTCCGCAGATTTATCTATAAATTGATTCAAAGCCGCTAACCTTCCTGTGAGTTGCTACACCTCTTTAATGGTGTTGGGGCTTTTCATCTCTATAATTGCCTTGATCTTTTTGTGGTTGACCTCTATTCCCCTTCGTGTAACCATGAAACCTAAGCATTTCCTCGACGTTATTTCGAAGGTGCACTTACTTGGGTTAACTTCATTTGATATTTTCATCGTACACAAAAAGTTTCTTCTAAGTGCACCTTAATTATCAACTGAAAACTTAGTTCATTAGTCTTTAATACATGGCGCTTGAATTTTTTAGTCCAAAAGTCTTATCATTGTCTTTCGGGTGCATCCTTATCTGATTATAACCAGAGTATTCATCCATAAAATTGAGCCGTTCATGTCCGAAAGTCTTATCCATTAGTTGTTGAATTCACAATAAAGAATAGTTGTCCATAGGGCATGCCCTATTTAGACCAGCGAAGCCTACGCGCGTGCACTATTTTTCATTGGCCTTCTTTACCATCACTAAATTGGCAAGCTAATTCGAGTATTGCACCTTCTTTATGAAGCCTGCATCCAGTTATGCCTCCACCTCTTGCTTGATTGCTTGTTGTATCTCCCTAGAAAAAGTCATCTTTCTCTGTTTCATCGGTCTACATGAGGGGTGGGCATAGAGCTAGTGCACATCTACATTTGGGTTGATTCTAGGCATGTCTATCATTGTCCAAGCAAACACATCGACGTTAGCTTGCAAAAGTCCTACCAAGTTATCTCATTCCTATTCTTCCATACTGCTATCGATTTTAGTGACTTTAGTTCCATTCTTCGCCTATTTGAATCTTTTCCAAATGCTTAATGGGTTCTGTCTTGGACATTTGTTCCTGATCTTATTGATTTAGATTTATCTGGCAAGTTATTTATATTTTTCACTTCCATGAGGTGACAAAGCATTATTGTGCAGTATACTGATCTCTTTTCACTATTATTACCCCGCTGAAAATTTTATGGCTAAGTGGTAAATAAATATCACGGCTTCCAAGGCATTTAGATATGGTTAACCAATTATGGTGTTAGAGGCTGAAGGGGCTTTGAATACTAAAAAATCAATCTTTATCGTTTTCTATGCCGTCCTTGTTTTCCTTGTCAAGGGTAGAGAAATGATGCATTCTACTGACATGTTGTGCCCTTTAAACGTCATTAAAGGTGAGTTAAAAGGTTGTATATTTATGGTCAATCTCATTTTAGTAAAGGTTGAAAATAGATGATATCGATGGAGCTGTCACTATCAACTAGAATTCTTCTTATATTTTTGTTAGCTACCCTTATGGTGACCAAGAAGGCATCGTATAAGGAGTTATGACTCCTTCCTTGTCACTATCATTAAAAAAAAATTACAATTGTTAAATTTCGGGCATTTTTGGACCGCCATTGTTTTATTTCTTTCCCTCAAGACTAGCATTCCCTCTTTTTTCCTAGCATAAGCTTTTGTGCCCAAAGAGGTTTCTCTACCTGAGATGATTTCTCTCGCAATCAAATTAGTGTCCAGATTACCCATGAACATGAAGATTTTCTTTACCATGGCTTCTTCCACTATTGTAACTAGATTCGTCAATAGGGTTAGTTAGTTGATGCTCTCACTTGTTCTTCATCTCTAGTCATTTTTCTTTATACTAACCTCGAGCTTCATCTTTTAGGGTTGCCCATGTATATAGAAAGACATCCATATCAAATCAATTCTTATATTTCCTCCACATCATGGTCATGGTCCTGGTGCAAGTCACAATACTTGCTGTAGTTTCACTTTGACAAGTTTACATGCATAAGTGGGGTCATTTCACTTACGAACCAAGCTTGATTTCCCTGAGTGTATGCCTCAAGCTAGTATTAAAAGGGGCATGTCTTCGCTCACCCTTATGTTTGTTGCTTTTTAGTGTGCTTCCCTTGTGAGTTTCACCGTCCTGATTCCTTCTCTTTCTCCTTCCACCATCCTTTTCTCACTCTAATGCATTCATTAATGCCTGCACTTTCTTGTTCTCCTATACTTTGGCTAGATCCCACAATTGTCATTGGGTTGCCAACTTCCTTTTGTTTTCTTCTTCTTTATTCATATATTTCTCAGCTTTGACGAGCAGTTCATTGAAGCTTTTCAACATCTGTCGACTAAGGATGTTATGAAATGCCCCCGCCAATAAACCTTCCTTCGCTGCTGACATCGCCACTTCCTAGTTCAGGTTCTTCACTTTCAAAGTTGCCGTAACAAACTTCTAAATGTAATCATGGATCGACTCCCTAGGGAGTTATTTCACTTGGAATAAGCTAGTAGTGTCCTGGTCCTTACCATGCTGCTCCCAAACCTTCGTAAAAACATCTGCCTAAAAGTTCCATAAAAGTCAATTGAGTCAATTTTAAGGGAATTATATCATCCTCAAGCTGTTTTGACTAGCATAATAAGGAATACTAAGTACTTTATCGCGTTTAACAGTACAAGTTCACCATGGTGGTGAATCACTCGATGTGGTTCCTTGGGTCATCTTATTTATTGAAACTCTCAATTTGTCAGTGCCTTAAACTTAGGAGGCAACAAAGCGATAAGGATGTCTGCTATCAAGGGATACCCGATGGCTTGTCGATACTTTAAGTCTTTGCGATCTTTCTTGCTAAGCTGAGTGTTCATGAGGAACCTCAACTGCTTCTTCATCTCCCTAATTTCCTCATTAGGTTAGTGCGACATGAACGAGCATTTGTCGACCACCCTCTTCCCTTTATCTTGCCTTGTAGGATCATTGTCCCTTTTGTCTTCTTCATGATTATAATCGCTTTGAGCTACCTTATTGCCCACCTTTGGCACCTTGAAAACTGATAGTCGATACACAGAGGTTGCAGGTAATGTTGAGCTCATTGAGATTGTTGCTGATGGGCAAACGCTTATATGATGTTATTGAGTTACTCCATTCTTTGGCTAAGGGTGGCGTGGGTATCGATTTGGGATTGCAGAAGGTGAGGGTAATGCACGGTATGTCCCATTGGTGGAAAGGATTGGGTATTGGGAATGATCCCCAATGGTGCAGGCGAAACGAGTTGGTAGGAGGACATGCCCACAAAGGCAACTGATACTAGTGGTACAGGCCATAGTGAGATTGTCATTAATGGCAGTGGTGACATCATTATCGAGGGTCGCATCATCAAGTTGGTCAGCAAAGTAGCTTGATTCACTTTAATGGGTTGGCTAGCACTTGTAGTAAGCTGGTTTCTGGCATTATCAAGGATTTGGCTATTTGAGCGAATCTTAGGGGCCATGAATGTTTATTGCATTATTTTTCACAGATGGTGTCAATGATACTACTAAAAAGTAGCGAGTATTAGAATTAATACACATGGTGTAGAGTTTCTTGGATGTGAGTATGTGCAAAGGGATCTACAAAGAAAAGAACATGTTCAAGGGGCATCGCTACGCGATTGAGATGCCTTCTAATGTTCGAGTTAGAGATTTTAAATGAATGAAGTATAGGTTATGAGAAGAGTAGAGGGATCAATCTTGTAGCTTACCTCGGTCTTTTCCCTTCTACTTCTTCCTTAGGATACTATTGTAATTTAGCTTCGTTGAGTAGATCATACGTCTTTTGCCAAGGCGCTTGATTGTTTCCACTACAGATAAGACTGTTGATTCTTGATTTATTGGTCTATCCTCTTTATTGGGTGGTCACGTTCCTTATGCATGGTACGAGGCCCCAACACATGGCCTTCCTACCTCGCTGACAACTCCTCAGTCGCCTTTGTGGTTATACACATTTTTTCAAACGAAAAATCGCTTTCCTTTGTCTTGGGCTTCCTAGCCTTCTTCTTTTTGGGCCTTTCATTCATCCTTGACCAAGACCTAGTATGGTTGGCCATATCACTTTCATTGTTAAATTTTATTTGGAAAATGATATATATACATTTATATATATAGACAAAATAAAATTGATTTCATCAATGTGCACTTAAAGAGTTATTCCCTCACTTGTCTTGAAGGTGAAAAGTTTATCCTTTAAATAGTCTACTAGACAAAGTTTTGGTCATATGGAGGCTCTCTACTTTGAGCTAAACATCAGTAGCTATCATTTATTTAGACCTTTCTTAAGACCTTATCACTTAAACTACTAATTAAAGTCTCATAAGCTCTCTCCGTAATATCAGCTTGATTTCTCTTCCAAGTACAATAGTTAATCCAAGGTTGCCTAGCCGAGCAAAGCATCTTAATCTTTAAAAACGTGAAGTCATAGCTACCATTAAAATTTTCTGCTTCATGTCTCATGCCAAAAGACATCATCTTAGCTCATACTTATGAAACCAAATTGTAAAGTTCTAGTTACCAAAGCAAGGTGCAAGGATGCTTTGATACCATTCTTAGACTTTCTGTAGATTGACCAAATAATCTTGAATGAACTATTCTAGCCAAATAGCTGAGAAGTACTTTGATATCCAAACAAGTGACAGAACATACATAATATGACCAAAATTCGGCAACACTTTCAGCTAAAGTAAGAAAGCAGAGTATCACTGGTGCAACAGAACTAGATTGCTCCAATTATCACACACATATTTATATAGGCAACTACATGGTTCGACATGATGTCTACGTTTACTGTCAAGTTTCATCAGACAAGAGACTCGAAAATTTCACTATAAACAAGATCAATTTGTCAACAAGATACTTTATTTGCGGCACAATTTTAACAAAGATAAAGCACATAAGACCTAATCTTTTACTTTATCAAATAGTTTGAATTTTATATATAAATAATTTTTTTATTTTAAATTTTTTTAAAAAGAAATAATCTTTTAATTTGAATTTTAGACAAAAATAATCTTTAATTTGAATTTTGAATTCAGATTTTAAGATATCTAGATAAGTACAATTTTAATTTTTTGTTGTTCATTCTTTTTTTATAAAACAGGACCTCTATCAATGAGACAAAGCAAGTAATTTCAAGCATCAAGAGTTATACATTCATAAATGAAACAAAAATAAATATTTTAACTTTTTGAGAAGTATGAGAAAATTTCAAGAACGAATTCATACTCTCTAATATATATATATATATATATATATATATATATATATATATATATATATATATATATATATGTTTCGAGTTTTTGACAAGTATGAAAAAAATACTCAAGAGAGAGATTTTTATATTTTTAAATATAAAAATTATTTTTAAAAAATAAAAAATTACATGTTTCAAGTTTTTGATAAATATGAAAAAATATTAAGAGAAAAGTTTTCATATTTTTTAATATAAAATTATTTTTAATCAAATAAAAGAATATATTTTAAATTTTTAAGAAGTTTGAGAGAGAGGCTTTTATACTTTACAAAATAAAATTACTTTTAAAAATAAAAAATATATTTTAAATTTTAAGAGTATGAAAAGATTTCAAGAGAGATTTTTGTTTTTAATATAAAAACTTTTTTGAAAAAAATATTTTGATAATATAAAAAAATCTTAAGAGAGATGTTTTTATATATTTAAGATAATATTATTATTATTTAAAAATATATTTTTTAAAATAACGAGTGAATCTCAAAAGAAAATATTTGTATTCTCTAAATTATTTTTAACAAAATAAAAAATATTTTATTTATATAGCCTTAAATTCATTTTTATTCTTAATTGATAGAATTATGAAATTCATATTGAAAGTTTAAATTTAGATATTAATTATTAATATTTGCTTGCACTAAATTTGTGAGATGTCATAATAATTCTTTATATTTTAATATAATGTTGCTTTATATTTTAGTTTAATATTGACATGTTGTTGCATTTGCATGAGTCATTAAAAAATATTTTGAGAGTAAAAGGTTAAATAAGAATGAAACATTTATATTCTTCATCATAAAAAAAAATACTTTAAAAAATAAAGATTGAATAAGAGTGAAACCTTTATATTCTCCATTATAAAAAATATTTTAAGGATTAAGGAATAAGAAAGAGTAAGACCTTTATGTTCTCCATCAAAAAAATGATTTTAAGAATTAAAAATGAAACAAGAGTTAATCTTTATGTTTCTGAAAAACAAAATTTCATTCGCTTCTTTTTCACGCACATCTAAATTTTTTTAAGACATATTTTTTTAGAATTGATTTTAAAAGTGAACACCACCTTGTAAAAAAGATTAGTAGTGACTCCCTTCATTTTATTTTTATTTTTCTAAAAGAAAATCATTCAAAAGCATTTCTTAAGTTACTTTGAGGATTCAACCTCGATCAAAAACCTATTTTGACAATCATACCTACAGGACAACAAGGTGTTATATTTTCTCCTATCTAATTTCATGCATGCCCCAATAACAAAGGTTCTTAAGATAGATTTAACTTTGGCTACCTGCACTCTTTACCTACTCGTACCATAAATGATAAGAGTCTCGGTGTGTCCTTTAATATAAGCGCTTATATGTGGCCTAATAAGACAATCTCCTGCTTATCTCTTTTTGGTACCGGCCTTAGTTTGATCGTGGAGTACTTGATAAACTGGAATGGAACGTATTGGTCTTGCTGTAATACCAATTGTCACAGTCTGATAGCTCATCACAATAGATTCAGGATCATGTATGGCACCTAAGGGGGTGATCGCAATTCGATTACGCTCATTTTGAAATCTACCTAAACCCAATCAATTTAATCAATTTTAACAAAATTAGACCCAAATCAATCTAATCAAATTGAAAGACTTGAATCGACCCAAAAAAGTTTTAGTTCAGTTTGGTTTGATCAATTTTTTAAAAGAAACAATAATAATGCTTAAACATAATATTTTTGCTTTAATCAACAAAAAAAAGATAAAGAATCAAAACTAATATTTTAATATAAATTTAAAATTACGTAAAAATACTCAAACTAAGTTGTTGCTCAAAATAAGTAACATCAAAATCTCTCAGACTATTAATCATAATAGTCTGAATCTTGAAAAATAATCATGCCAATATTTTCAGTGTTGAAATTAAACACTATGACACTCCAAAATTCCATGAAGTAAGCATCCTAAAATATGCTTCAAAGAAAAACAATAATTAGTAAGTTATACATTCAATGAATAAATATAATAAATGAAGTCTCCTTTTTCTTTCTAAAATTTTAAATGGACATTAATAAACACTAACAAGTCTATACATTTTACTTTTGATTAAGGAAAAATATCAATCACCAAAAAATTTGATTTTACATGTAATCCAGATATATCTAAAATAAAGTGTTAAAAAATGCAACTAATTAACAATAAGAATAACCAATTCTAATATGCTTAGAAAAATTTAAGGAAAAAGATAAAAACTTACTAAACTCTAATTCTTCAAGCTCTTCTAATTTTTCATCAGTATTAATTGGTAATGAGAAGGCTTGAAACCAATCTTATGTACGAACAAGTGCCTCCACTATTCCTAAAATGAGTACAACACAAAACTTCTTTTGCTGAATGTTGATTCAAAAGTAATTGTCAAAACATGAAATGTTAATACATCTCAAACAATTTTAAAAAATAATAGGATATTTGAAAATATTAAGTCTTCATTTAGATAAAATATCAAAATTTGGATCCTCATCATCATCTTCAAACTGTGTCTTTTAGATGGCAATCTAACTCATATCTATGCTCCAAATTCTTCCCTACATCTTGTGCCTCTTATACCATAACTTCATAATGTGATGTAGTTCCACTGGTTTATTAACTTACATCTCCTCTATCATTTAAGTTTAACTAGTTGATTGCTTATTCAAATTAAAGCTAGTAGAATTATAATGTTCAAACAAAGCAACAATGTCTCATACACCTTTGAAGCTAAGTTTTCTACCTTAACATCATAAACATCATGCAAAACTCACTTTATGCATGTAGTCAAATTTATAACAAGGATCAATAATCATTCAAAATATAATATCATATTGATGTTATTAATGTTTCCCCAATACATCTTATATTTTTTCTTCATTCTCAATGGCATAAAACATAAGTTAGCATGATCACTTCCAATCTATTGATTCAACATCATTTTCATTCCATAAATTTCATAAAATTAAAATAAGTAGTCACATACAAAAACCAAAAGCATGAATATCATAAAAAAAATTTAAAATGTAACTGAAGTACTGCATTCTAAATTAGAAGGAACTCTTCTTTCACTAAGCTTCATAAGAAAGTTATCATTGTGTTCTTCTATTCGCTCAAATGCCTTATGAAGTTTCAAAGTCGTCAGGTTTCAAATATGTGGAGTTTCACCTCGTATTAACATCAAGGCACACAAGCCTTATACTTACTAATTTTTATTATTCCACACATGCTAGAAACTTTTGCAAGCTAGTAGGAGATGGCCTTACATATCTCACGACATTGCAAATTTGAATGATTGAATATGAAACATCCCCTACGCCATCTCTAACTATAAGGTCCAATATGCATGCATACCACTCAAGACACTTTCTTTCTAATTATCAATTCTTTTTCAAATAAATACTCCAACATCATTAGAAGATGCATTATCCATGGTTATTGTAAAAATTCTTTCTATTTCCTATTTAAGCAAATAACTTTCAATAACCTTTCCATTGACTTCACCTTTACGACTTAAAATTAGGCAAACATTTAAAATCTTTTTATGTAATTTCTAATCATCATGATCAAAAATGAACTGTGAGACACATATAATTAAGATTTTGAATGAATGACTATATATCTATTGCGGGACAAACTCTTTGTGAATACATTTTCAAGAAGTTTGTCAATTTCTTTTTTTTATTTACATAGAGGTCAATACAATCTCTTATAATTGTAAAATATGAATGTTTTTAAAATTTTGGTTATACTACACTCATAAATTGACTAAAAACTCCACATCTATCTATTTTGAAAATTTGCTCATTAATAACAATCATTTTTGCAAATGCTTAGCTACATATTTTCTCATCAAATTTTTTAGATATTAAAGAACTATTGATATATTCCTTATTCGTTATTTGATTGAAAGTTAAACTCCATTTGTTCTTTACTAGCATGATATGGATACTGCTTACATGATGTCATACATGCTTCCTGAATGTACTTGTACCAATTAAGCTTGAACAAGTATATATAATCTATTTCACAAAAATTGCATTTAGCTATTAAGTGCTTTTTTGTTTTCAAACTACAATTTTGTGAAATGATTCTATACCTCTGATGCTAGTCTAGTATCTCTTTTTGTTTTTCATTTTTTAGACATATTTAGAGTGGAAATGCTAGTATCATTGCTTGGATTTGGTGATTAAGATGTAATGTTATGTATCTTTTTGACATTATCCCCAATAGTTGACATTTAATTTATGACGAAAAAGAAAAATTAAGTTAGTAATCAAATAAAAAAAAAACAACTTTAATGAGCATTAGTATTTAAAGCATTTAAATCATTATGATAAATTAAACACTTACTAAATTATATATTACTATTTTTGTTAACAAATTACAAATTCCAAGAGTAGCTTATATAAAAATTATAAGTATTGTAAAATATCATACAATATTAGTAGTGTTTATAACATAAGTATAAACCTCTGATAAATAAATAATTTGAGATTAAAGATTCATCATGAATAAGTCATTATTAAGAAGAGACACATTATATGAATTTATAATTTTTTTAAAAAACAAACAATATTTACTCTTTATTATTAACGTAAATAATTTTTTTTTAACAAAAAACCTAATTAACTTATTGCAAAAGAACTTACTTGAAGACTTGAAATGAGAGAAAAAACTTAGCTATAAGAGAGAAGGAATAACTTCTTCAAAAAAATTAAGTCGAAAAATTAAGGCTAGGATTACTTATATACTTATGTATTATTAGATAGGGTGTTTAGCATAATGGTAAGCTCATTAATAGAATTTATCAAAATATTCAGTTTAGTTCTGTTTCGATTGATTTTCTATCATTTAACCTGAAACTGATCAGATCAATAGTTTGGGTTAACAAAATTTTAACTTAAATTGAACCAAGAATTGAAAAAAAAAAAACCAACTTAGAATCAATGGTTTGGTTTGGTTTGATTGGTTTAATCGAATTTTTGCTCACTCTTGGCAGAACCTAACTTCCCCTAAAGGTTAGCTTTTATGTTTAAAGATTAATTGGTTTCTGCCTACGATAATCTCATCAAGAGTGGAGCCAATACCTGACCAGTTTGGGCATAGGAAGCCTAGACCCATCCTTTAATTATTCACCCTCTCTAATCTTTGGCTGAAGCTACTTATAAATGTTATAACAAACCAGCCAACCCTATATCTGCTTGTCGCGCTTATGGTCACACTTATAAGACAATGGGGTATGACACTATTGGTTTATTTTTTGAACAGCAAAACCCTCATATTATGCATATACACTTAGTGCAATCTTAAACTCACATTTATGGAGGGTTTAAAGTGCAAGTGAGCAAAACCTAAAACAATATTGGCTATCCAAATTTTTGTTAAGATAAAGTAACGTATGTCCTTCATAAGGTTGCATGAGCAAGGCAGATTAGAGCAAGGTTGGTCTTCATGTCTTGGGGATCTGGTGCAAAAACAATAAACTTTTTTTACATTCTTTGAGTTACTTTTTATTTTGATTTTTCCAATTCAATAATTTTATTGTGTAATAAAAATATGAAAAATATCTAAAAAAGTTCATTCACAAGAAAGTTAAGATTACATTCTCTTATAAGACTCTTTTCTATCAAATATCATTTGTTTTGTTATCAATATTATCTCAAGTTCTTACACCATATATACCTCAACCTTAACCTATTTGCTCTAGTTCATTTTCATTCTCAACTATATTACCAACTTCTTCATTTAAGTTAATATCATCATTTTCTCTCAATTATTTGTCTCCAATGGTGACATTTTCTTGTTTATCTCTCACATGTTTGTTCAATATTTCTTGATTACTAGGTTATTGTAATTCATTAACTAAATCTTTAATTGAAGAATTAATAATAAAAAACTTATCAAGAACATCTCTTTAACCTTTTTTCTTTTATTTTTCTTTTTTTGGACTTCCTAATTGATGCTTTCTAAGAAACATCTTTTATCACATAAAAATTAGAAATACACATCTAATTGACAAAGCCAATAATGAAATAAACAGCCAAAACTAATATAAGACGCATAAGCTAGCAAAGAGCAATAAAACTTAGTTTGTACTTGTCAAATGATCGATACTTCAATTAATCAACAACACTCTCAATGATTAAAAAAAATTGTAAAGAATAGAAGAGAGAAAAAATGCTTATGTGAATCTAGAAGGAATAGAAAAAAAAAAGATAAAAAGAGTTATGAAAAAAAGATTGCCGAGGATAAAAGCTTTTCAACCCTTTTTTTATTAATTTTAAATTTAATTATTTTAATTTTATTTAGTTAAATGTAAACCATTCAAAAGTTCGAATTCACAATTTGTTCTAAAAGATTTAATCAAAAAATTTATAAAATTATATAAATATAAATACATATTGGGATCCAGAAATTAAAGGAACCCAACTTTGGAAGTGGCTGGCCGATCACCCCTGGCACTGAGGCCAGTGTGGGCCCTGAATTAGAGGAATCACGTAGGATATTCATTTTTAAAAATCAACTCTTGCAATCCTTTTAGTTGTTTTCCCTTTCAAATTTCAATTAAGTTATGCATCCTCTCAGTTTAAGATAGATAGTTATATGCTTTGTGGGAGACCACGCAGGTTTTATTTGGTCCATGACCCATATGAACCATCCTTGAATTGTGAGATTTATCTCTTTCATGGAAATCACAATTATTCCAGGGACTTCAACTTGTGTACCAACAGAGGCACTTGTTTAAATACTTCGTTAATTCTCTAAAGATCAAAGAACATGAAAAAGACAACATATAATATAACATTACATAGATGGAAGGAAAGGAACTGTACTGTTTGACCAAGTTATATGCCTGAAACTGCGGTATCTTAGTTGAGCACAAAGGGCTTGTTTCCATCATCTCCTAAAAGTCCTGGAAAACTGGCTTTCTCTAGTTTTGCAGAAAAGAAAGTAAATGCCAAAGTGTTATATATGGCCTTTCGAGATCTAATAAAGGAGCTTAAGAATCATGGACATAATAGACATTTTTGTCAATATTATTACAATATATGGGGTTGGGATCACAGAAACTCCATATGGTACGTTGCCTAATTGCACATATGTAAAGAGAGAGAAAGTGAAGTCTTAAAGCCGGTATGTCTTAGAAGAAAATTAATTTGCTTGGCTCTTCCCCAAGACGTGTATTTTCCCCTTGCAAACTTTGTAGCTTTCAGTTAATAGTTGGGTAGAGATGTAGAGGCAAACGAGGCTTGGCCCTTAAAGTCAATGGCTTAGCAAGGAAGAGGTCAGTTTCCGACTCGCGTAGGTCAACCTCAGAAGCATTGCCTGGTGCACTCCATGAAAAACCTTGAAGAAGCCTTGCTAGTAACATGGTAGTCATACAGGTTCCCAGGGAAGCTGCAATGCAACCACGCCCACCGGTGCTAAAGGATATGAAGCGCAAACCATGCTCTGACAGAGTAACCTCCGAGCATCCATTCAGGTGGCGCTCTGGCTGGAACTTGGTTGGCTGGTCCCACACATTAGGGTTCTGGCCAAGGCCGACGCGGCTCAAGAGCACGTGGCTTCCCTTAGGAATGTAGTAGCCGGCAACAGTGGTGTCAGTCAAGGCCACATGTGGCAAATTGAATGGTGCAATTGGGTGGAGACGGAAAGCTTCTCTGATGCATGCTTTTATGTAGTTCAGTCTGGGAATATCGGATTCTTGGACTAGTCTCTCCTTTCCGACCACCCTGTCAAGTTCCTCTACAGCTTTTTGAAGGATCTCAGGTTGATTTACCCCCTCTCCAAGTATCCATTCCACTGCATTTGATGGATTATCTACAGCTGCCATCATTATCTCCTGCAATCATTTTGTCTTTTTAGTTACTGCTTTCAAGCTATGGGGTCTAGAGGATGTTGAATTTTTAACATTAATTATACAATGAAACAAAATTGCTATTTTGTATATTTTTATTACATATATATGTGTGTATATATATATAGTATTGTATTGTATTGTATTGTGGTAAGAAATTGTGCTTTGCTTGCAGTACATTTTTAACATTTTTTTGTGTCTTCTGATAAATTTCCTCTTTATCACTTTGATGCTAATTTCGTCACCGGCCTTAATAAGTAGATTAAGGTAACCCTTGTAGAATAAACTCTGGAAGATAAGGTTAATTAACATAAAGGTCTCAAGAAAACTAAAAATACGGAACTCCTATAACCTACCTTAATTTTTTCTGTTTTACTTTTTATGTTTAAAAGTTGAAATATAGTTAATGAAAATGTGATGAATAAGTTAATTAAAAGCACTCACGAAACACTCCGCTTTGACCTCTGCTGGTGTGAGCAATGGCTGCCCATTGGAATCCTTCAGAGTTATGAGGACACCGAGGAAGTCTTGAACCTCCTTCCCATCAGGGTTGCCATTCCTCCATTGCTGAATCCTCTCATTGATAACAGGATCATAGTATTTTTCAATAGTGTTTCTAGCCTCCTTCACAATCTTCTCATGGCCATCCACGTCGAACCATATCAACCATGGAAAATAATCAGAGATACAGAAGGCATAGAGGTAATTAAGGGCATTGAAGATCGCTTCAACGTGCTCTATCTCGTCGACTCCTGGTCCGGCATCTGGCATTGGCTTTCCGAAGTATCTCTTGTTGAACATCAGCTTCCTGATCACATTCCAGCAGTAATGCCTGGTCGCGATTCTCAAATTCACGTTCTTAGATTTCTTGTACTGGTTGTAGATGTACTCGACGAGATTGTCAGCCTCCTCGGCTCTTTTGTCGTGCATCCACCGGTGCCTCGACGGACAAACTACCTCCGAGATCAGCACCCTTTTCATCTTTTTCCATTGATCCCCGTATGGTGATAGAACAGCGGTCAAGTAACCACCGCTAAAGATGCGTGCGGCAAAGGAAGCTGGTCTTGATTGAAAGATGGCGTCCTGGTCCTTCAGGAGCTCCCTAGCAATCTTAGGACATGTAACTGGGACCACATGGGTGTTTCCTAGACGAAAACAGGCTATGTTTGTGTTGTTCTCCTTCATAAAGCGGTGAATCCATCTAAATGTCGGCCTGTTGCGGAGCATCTCAGGGACATTGCCTATGACAGGCCAAGGGTCTGGACCTGGAGGCTGTGGAGCTTGCTTGTTGGTGCCCTTGCCTTGGTTGGGTTTCTGCTGAGAGTGTAATTTTTTGGGGGAGGAGTAAGCACTCAAAATGGGTGTCCTGCTCGTAATTAAGGGCCCTAGGGGATTCGAGGTTAGAGACATAGTTATAAGGTAGAAGAGGGGAGAGAGAGAGAGATCTAGGCGGCGCTTCAGAACGTGCATGTGTATGCAACTTCTGGAGATAGGGTTCCCCATTAATATAATTAAGCTTTTCCAGTCCCAGATTTAAAAACAAAAAGTGTTATTGTAATTTTACTCATACCAACATTAATAGAAAAAAATCAAAAAATGAAGAAACAAGAAAAACTCTTGATGTCTCCCATTCCCAATGTCATACGGTCTCTCTTTTTTATTTTTTATTTCCCTTCCTTGTAGGTATATGAAATGGTCATGTACACCATAGAAACTGTATTTTTCATATTGAAAAAAATGGAAATGAAATGCTTCCTGCCTGGAGCTGATCTTTTTTTACAGTACAATTAAGATTAAGTTCTACGTGAAGTCCTAGACTTCGTTATATGTTATTTGGTGGGAAATTAAGTCCATTTCAAACAATTTCATGAAGTCGTGGACGACAATGCATCTGGTATGTTAATCACCCCTTTTAACAAAATGGAGGATATGTACATATTCTACTTAGGTGGATCCATAGCCAATATATTACTTACTTCATTCCATTTTATGCATTAGTGGTTGAGGCACCTCATTATACTTTTAATCGTAATTCTTAATTTGATGGACTTTGTTAGTACTTAATTCTGGTATTTACTTTATTTATATAGCATAATTAAAATGGGTACTTAGAGAACTCTAGTTAAGAGGGTGCTGAAAAACCTAAGGTCAAATAGAAGGATCGCTGAAGCCATGCAATAAATAATGTAATTGAATTTGAATTCTTTTTTAAGATTATGTGTATTCATGGTCAGATTCTAAACTGAACAACTTCCTATTTAATTTGTAAACTGAAACCCTAACCCGAGTTATGGGGTCATTACCATGAAATATAATATTACAGGATGGAGCATTATATGTTTCAAAGTAAAATGATGTGAGATGGGAAGTCTGTGGTAAACAATAGAGGGATTAATACTCTTATCTCATCTTGATATATTGGTTGCCAAGAACTTTTCAAGTGAATCATATGGCTCAGAAAATGAATGAACCAAAACAGCCTAGCAGTCTGTGGAAAGAGGAAGTGACAGAAACTTCAACAAACAAATCCAGATAAACGTGTTGCATGATTAATCTAAGAAAATCCATTGTCCTCAATCGAAATCCCATACCCTAACTTTTTTTTCCATGCCTAATGCACATGAAGTTACATGTTTTAATTGAATCATCTCATCGGAGAATCTGATGAAAACTGACTTCTCGAAAGTGATTGTATATATGTGAAATACTGACAAGGGAAGGCATTAATTGAGTTCTCTCCCAATCAATTCAACTTTTTGTGGTTGAGTGAACTGTGGAGAAGAAGAAGCCTTCATTTGTACTTGATATTGGTGCCTACTTGAGATCCATGGCTTGAGCACCACGGGTGAAGAATTATTAGACCATTAACTGGTATAGAAAAAATTAATTGTGCTTAGCTTCAACTATTTTGGTGACAATAAGACATAATTAAGTAACATGAATTAAAACAAAAACTGGTTAATCAGATCTGGTGAAGTTATTTTTAAGAGTGGATTATTCCTAAAGATCTGAATTTTTTTATTGATTTAATATATATATATATATGAATATTTTAAACATGAGAGAACAAAATTTTGTTTTGTAATTCTCTATACTAATAAAAAAAATTAATGAAACACAATCTTATATTCATTTTGCGTAACTTCAAAAAATAATTGAACTCCGTACTATCTGTTTTTTTTTTTTTTCCCTCCAATCAAAAGCTACAATTTTAGAAGCTGAAGAAGAGATTTTTAACGGCGCTTTAGTAATGACAGGGGCATATTATCTTGAACTAGGTTACATATGGATGTAGTAATGGAAGGGTAAAGAACAATATCGATGACGCAGCAATGATGTTGCTTGGAGATCAATACTTGGAAATGGGTATTTGGAGAATTGTGATTGGGAGGGTGCAAAAACAGCATGAGGTCAGAACAGAAGGAATAGTTTGAAGCCTGATAGTTTGATGTTTATTAAATTAATTTGAATTAAAATAATACATATAAGCATCAATTAATGCAGGTAAAGTGGAAGATTAGTAATCTCAAAGTCTCTTCTTTCTTCATCCCATGCAAGATACATTGTTATTGATAGGCGTGCATGCCCGATATTATGAAGATTAAGAACAGCTATCAAGGCGGTTATTATCTAACGGGGATTGCAAACCACTTTATGTTTTTAAATTTATGAGCCTTCATTATTTGTTAACTTAAAAAGTTGGTAGAGATATAAATCTTGTTTTCATTTCTTTTGATGCATATTTAATTTTAATCAAGTCTTGTAGTTGCACAAAATTTTTTTGTTGGTAGTACCTTTGTAGATATCTTCGTTAATTATTTTTTAATAATTTTTATGGTGTTTGATTTTTTTCGACTTCTCTAATAAAGTGATATTTGATAACTTAATTATGAAAAAATTAAATTTGAAAAAAATAGTTACACACACAAACACTAGGCTATTCAATTTTGTCAAATTGAAAATCCGGTTGTGTCAAAAAATTCTTCAAGCCTACAAGAGTTCGACTCTATCAAATCATTAATGAAGGCATTCAAATCACAAAAAGAGGATCTGAAAAATCTTAAGCATAGTCGAATTCATATTTAAATACTTTGTCTAATTTGGGTCTACTAAATAAGAGAGATTGATCGATATCATCTAGATTTTAAAATTATGTCTTCAATTACTTCATGATTTGGTTGACCGAATTAATTAAAAATGAGCCTGATTTGCTTTGAAAAGCATATTTCTATGAGTAATGATCACAGTTTTAAAATGAGGTATATATAGCTTTTCAAAAATGTCTCTTAGCATAACATCTAACTCTTATTCTTTGTCTAAAAGACAAGAAATTATTTCTTTCTAAGCTTTCCTATTCATAACTCATTTTTTATAATTTTTAAGCAATCTATCAATTTCTTTGTCTAAAAGACAAGAAATTATTTTGTCTCCAAGCTTTCCCATTCATAACTCATTTTTCATAATTTTTAAGTAATCTAATAAAAGATAGATTTTTTTTGTGCATATCTACTCTCATGACAGAGTACATTTTTTAAATTCCATTTTATATTTCTTTGAAAGGGTCGTGTGTTAGTAGAGGTGAGCAAAATTCGGTTAAAACCGAAAAAACCAAAAAAACCGAATTAATTTTGGTTAATTCAATTCGGTTTTTTCGGTTTTCAGTTATAAAATAATTTAAAAATTGATTTTTTTATTTTTTAAAAAACCAAATTAACCGAAAAATCGATTTTTAATTTTAATAATTAATTAATTTTATTAATTAAATAAATAATTAATATTTATTTTTTTCAATTACTTTTCAAAAGGGCAAATTGGGATTGGGCAATCGGGAAAACAACTGTATTTCTTCTTTCTCTTTTAATTTGAGTTTTGACAAACCCTAACCTAACCCGTCACCGACTCCACGCCCATCTATCTTTCGAAGTTTTGAGAATCAAAATTACCGCAGCCATCGACACTACGCATGTATTCGGTATCGGTAATCAATTAAACCGCTCAATTGATCTTCTTTCTCTTCAATTTTGAATCCTTCCGAGAGTAACATCGCAGCCACACCGCAGCCACACTCACACCACGCACGTATTCAATAATCGATCAAACCACTCAATTGTTTAGATCTGATTTTCTTTCTCTCCAATTGGAATCTTTCCGATAGACTATTGGGACAGCCACACCGCAGCCACACTTCCTCTTTTTCTTTTCTTTCAACTTAAGAAGCCGTAACCGTAACTTAATCCGTGCACCGTGTGGTCGTGTTCATTTATCTTGGAGAATCAGCAGCTTCACAGCCACATCCACGCCACCCATACACATTCGGTATTCCCTTATGCCAAATCTTCTCTTTTTAATTTTAATTATTCCAATAGTAGCATGCATTATCTTGCTCTTTAATCTTTCAATTTTTTAAATCCTAATTTGTAACAATTACACTTAAAATTAGAAATTAGATCATTTTTATGGATTTTCTTTTTGTATTTGGGTAAGTATTATAAATTGTTCTATATATTAACACTTTTTCTTTATATATGTGGTATGTATTAGCTATGACATGTAAGGCAAAATAATCCCAGTATTGAAAATTAAAGAGTTAATTTTTTTAATTCATTTTATTTTTGCTTTGTATTTTCTCTTTGAATCTTTCTTGATATAATTTAAAGTTGTTAATTATGTTTTTTTATAGTAATTCATAATCATATTTTGAAAGGTAGTGGTATTAACTATTACTATTGAAATAAATTTTTGTGTAAAGTAGTATTACTATTAAATGTTTTAGAATTTTATCTAACTATTGAAAAGTATTATTACTAACTATTTTTAATTGTTATTTATTTCAGAAATTAAAAGATGTCAACTAAGAGTAATGATGTAGATCCTATGCCTAATACCACACAACCAGATTCAATCCATCCATCACCTGCAAGTTCTAAATTGAAGAGGAAAGCGTTTAAGCCCAGATCAAAAGTTTGGGAACACTTCACCAAATTTTTTGATGAACAAGGTGAGCATAAAGCTAGATGTAATTATTGTGATAGGGAGTTTTTTGCTGACCCTAGAAGAAATGGAACAACTGCATTGAAAGCTCATACGGGTACTTGTAAGAAGAGAACAAATGTTAGTGTTGATTCTAGTCAAACTGAATTGGTTTTTGAATCTGGGAGAGATGGATCTTTAGGTAGTTGGAAGTTCAATCAAGATGCCATTAGAAAGGGTATAGCTGAGATGATCATTACGGATGAATTACCTTTCAAATTTGTGGATGGTAAAGGTTTTCGGCGTTGCATGTCACTTGCATGTCCTAAGTTTCGTATGCCTTCACGATGGACTATAGCTAGAGATTGTTATCAGCTTTATAATGATGAAAAAGTTAAACTGAAACAGTTTTTAAGATCATCCAGTGTAAGAGTATCTCTCACCACAGACACATGGACTTCAGTGCAAAGAATTAATTATTTGTGTCTTACGGCTCATTTTATTGATAAAGATTAAAAATTGAACAAAAGAATATTAAACTTTTGTCCTATTTTTAATCATAGAGGTGAAGCCATCGGAAAAGTCATTGAGAAATGTTTGCGTGATTGGGAGATTGATCAGATTTTTACTGTTACAGTTGATAATGCTAGTTCTAATGATGTTGCAATCTCATACTTGAAGAAAAGATTGAATAATTTAGGAACTTGCATTCAAGAAGGAAAATATCTTCATTTAAGATGCATTGCGCACATTCTTAATCTCATTGTTACAGATGGATTAAAAGAAATGAATGAGTCAATTGCACGGGTTAGAAAGGCTGTTAAATATGTGAAATAATCACCTGCAAAGTTGGCCAAATTTAAAGAATGTGCTTTAGTTGAAAAAATTAAAAGCAAAAGTTTGTTGTGTTTGGATGTTAGCACTAGGTGGAACTCCACTTACTTGATGTTGGATGCAACTCAAAAATTTGAGAAGGCTTTTGAGGTTTTTGATGATATTGATCCGCATTATAGAAATAAGTTGATAATGGGAGATGGGTTGCCTAAAAAAAAAAAAAGATTGGGAAACTATTAGGAAGTTTTATCTTTTCTTGCAACAATTTTGTCAACTAACAATCAAAGTTTCAGGTTCTTCATATGTCACCTCCAATAGTTTTCTTGATGATATATATAATGTTTATGGTACTTTGCGCAATTGAGAAACACATTCTGATATTGAGTTAAATGCAATGGCAAAGAAAATGAAAGATAAGTTTGATAAGTATTGGGGAAATGTGGAGAAGATGAATATACTACTTTATGTTGCTTCTATTCTTGATCTTAGAAAAAAGCTTGAGTTTGTCAACTTTTGCTTTTTGAAAATGTATGATATGGAACAAGCTTCAATGATGACTAGTAATGTGAAAAAAGCAGTTGAAGAGTTGTTTGATGAGTACAAAAGAAGTTTGCAACCTCAACATGAACAAGTTGGTGAAAGCAATCAAGTAAGCCAAATTGCAGAGGGAAATGAATTAGGATTGGAAAAGGAGAGACAAGTTCTTTTATCTAAGTTCAAGAGATATAAGAAAGAGATCGAAAAAGAAGAAAATAAATCAGAATTGGATAGATTTTTAAGTGAAGATGATGCAAAAGATGATGACAACTTTGATATTCTTGATTGGTGGAAACTTAATAGTCATAGGTTTCCTATTCTTTCCCATATGGCTCGTGATGTATTGGCAGCTCCTATATCTACGGTTACTTCTAAATCTGCTTTTAGCACCGACGGACGTGTACTTGATATATATAGGAGTTCATTAACTCCTAAACTTGTACAAGCCCTTATTTGTGCTCAAGATTGGTTACGTGGATCTCCATGTTTTGATACCATTGAAGAGGACTTAGTAGAGCTTGAAAAACTTGATATGGGTAATTATTTTGTTTATTTGATTATTTTATATTTTTTAATTACTAATCTTTATTGGATAAGCTTAATACCACTTTTCTTAATACCAAATTTGATTATATGTTTATAGATTTGTCAAAAATTGCATTGGATGCTACAATTGATTAGTGTGAAAGTGTATTGCTGTTTCAAGGTAATTTCTTTTATCACTATTAGTTTCATATCTTATATAGTTGAGATTTTAGTGGTGGATTAATTTCTATTTTTTTATTTTTTTTATTGATTGATTATCATAAAAGAGAAATATTAGTTATTAAGATGTTATATGTGAAGCCTAAATATTGTTTGCATATAATCTTATCATATAATATTTTTACAGTATCATATCAACTCATTTAGGAGGAGCTTCATTTGGGTAAGTTTTTGTCATATCAATATATAAGAATGCATTTTTTTCTTTTTTGAAATTTTGATTTTTTTTTTTTTTTTTTTTTTTTTTTGCTTTTCAGGCATTGGATTAGTTGAAAAAAAACTTTTTGAAGGAACTAAAGGCAAAATAGAAAAAACAAGGATTGCAATTCCAACAAAATGTTCTTTTTGATGTTGTTAATTTGATAAATGCTAATGTATCATATACAAGTTATATTTTGATAATTTTTTTTATGATTAAAAGTTTTTATATTCTAAAAGTTGTTATTGATGTATAAAAATTTTTAATTTTTATATATTAAAGATGCTGATTTTCATGTAAGTATATACGAAAATGTTATTAGAGTAAAGTTTAATTATATTTTTCATCTATATGAACAGATTGTTAATGATATATTATATATATTTAATTTATAAATTATTATTAAGATTTAAAACAATTTAAAAGTAAAAAATATAAAATTTAAACTTAAATAAATTTTTAATTTATTCGGTTTATTCGGTAACCGATTAAACCGATTGAAAAAAATTCAGTTCGGTTAATTCAGTCATCTTTTAAATTCGGTCTATAAAAAAAATTCGGTTAATTCGGTTTTAAAAAATTTCAAACCAAATAAACCGAAATAACCGAATGCTCACCCCTACGTGTTAAGTGAAGGATCACCTAGATTGTAAAGTTTTAGTTGGATTGAACTAAGCAATCGAGTTATTGAAAGAGAAGTAAATAATAATAATAATAATACTCAAACGGGTTCTTTTAAAGGCATGGACATAAGTTGAGATTGCTGACCACATAAAAAATTACTATGTGTTCTTTCTCCCTTTACTTCTTTTAATTTATGGATTTTATATGTTGCTTGTGCTATTGTGATGGTTAAGATTGTATTTAATTTTTTTAACTCTTGCTAAGTAAGCAAAAAGATTTTAAAATGTCCCATTCACTCTTCCTCTTGGATTGCCACCTTAGGCTCTACAAAATCTATCAAAAAAGTCATTGAGAAAATGAACCTCATTTTACTTACTCACAAATAAATTGTTAGCTCACAATAAATAAATAAAAGGTCTATGCACTTAATTTCAACAAATATCTTTATGAGTTTTAACATATAAATAACGATAACGTCAAATAAAATAAATTATTACTTAGATACCTAATTTTGCCTTAAAAAGTTAAGAATGATAGAAAAGGCTAATAACTACTATGGGTTGAATGTAATTAACATTAGCTTGGTTTTAAGCCTGGTTTTGTCATCAAAATTTAAAACCCTAAAATTTGAAAATTTTGATGGGACTAAATTTTTGGACATATATATACACATGTACTCATATAAGGTGCATGGATAAAGCTATTGATTCATTGTTTTTTAAGATAGCTTAAAGGATAACACTTTGGATTGATATACCAATTTTGAAGCATTTAGAATCCATTCTTGGAAAGACTTAACTGGTACCTTCACGGTAAACTATCAACACATGATGGAAGTTGTGCTTAATAGACTCACGTTTCAGAATGTGTACAAAAAGAACAATGAATTTCTTTAAAGAATATGCCAAGAGGTGGAGAGAGATACTAGTTAGAGTTCAGCCAATTTTGTTTGAGGATGAATTAATTCTATGAACCATTCATCAACACTCAAAAAACCCCATCTATGAAAGACTATCGGGCAGGTTGTGGGAAAAATTTATGAAAATAAAAATTTATGAAAATAATGAAAATACAGGAACATTCTGAAAATGTTTACGAGCTTTGGACTACTGAAAGATTCAAACAATATGGAAAAAAAAAGCTACAATAGAAAAAAAGGGGGAAAAAAAAAAGAAAAGAGAAACGAATCAAATTTCTCAACCACCATTTAATAGATTCTACTAACCTTCATATTTAATCCTTATTCTTGTTTGGTATCCAAGGGCCTACATATCTTGCTCCTTACTATCTAACTACAAAATCTATTAACAGAATGTTGCCTTCAAGATTGATAGCTCTACAATAACAATTGGTGTTGGCACCTCGATAATCCTTCAAAATTTCAATTAGCTAAATCCTCAACATCAACATTGAGACCACAAAATCAACATCAAAGGCTCTCCATCAAACCATTTTTGATGACCTATATTAAGCTATACCTTTCTTAGACACCTAATTTTGCTTTAAAATCTTTTAAAAGCTAAAGTCCACATGAGAAGAAGTGGAAAAATAAAGAAGAGGTCCAATATTGTAGGATTAAAGCAAAAGAAATCTCTAAATAAAGCTCGATATGAGGTCAGCATCAAGATACGTCTAGAACTTATCATTTTGGAATTAACAGAAAACTCGACATTAGGATTAGAATCGGTTAATGCCATGGGATCAAGATCAACACTTGGCAATTTGAGTTAAGACAACTTACGATTAAGAGCGAAAACATTCAAAGGATGTTGATCGATAAGGATCAATATATTCACATTAATTTAAACTTAGGATCATGATTAGAATATTAGTCCAAGCCAAAAAAAAAAAAAGATGTAAGGTCAATTAGTCATAAAGGATCAATCCTTTTAGTCAAAGATCGGGACAAGTTACAAGTGAGGTTGAAAAAGAACTAAAGAAATAAAATGAAGGAATTTATCAAAAGTGATTTTAAAATTTTCTTTTTTAAAAAAAAGTCAATTTTTACTAATTTGTTTATTTCTAACTTATTTGGACCTTATGAAAACAAAAATATCTTTGTCATATAAAAACTCATAAAATTTATTTCTCTTTCCTCTAAATACATGCTTTCCCACTCTTCTCTCTTTTTTTTTTTCCTTTGGGAATCCTTCGATCTTTGAAGATGCTTTTAACTTTTCTATTCTTCTTTTTATTTTCTTTTTTCTTCTTTTGTCTCACTTCTTCTCGCTTTTCTGTGGAATCTCTTAATTTAGGTAAAATTTATTTAAGTTTTCACTTAACATTCTATCATAATTTTTGTGTAAAACTTATGACAGTTTTCGTGTAACTTTGATAGCATAGGCTTCATGTAATCTTGATAGAACATGCTACATATAGTCTTCAAATGCTAGATTCTGTGTTTATAGACTTCATGTAACCTTTAGCTGTAAACTTTGTATAACATTATATGCTTCTATGTAAAGTTATTGGTTTGTGTAACGATATTACTATCAGATATGAGTCTACACAAAGAGTTGATATGTTTTAACATTATATAAAGATATAATTTCATGTAAAGATATAATTTCGTATAAAATTATTAGTTCTTATAAAGATGTTGTTGCCAGATATGAATCGACACTTAGCTTGATATAGGTCAACATATAATGTTAGCCTCATTATTTCATATTAATAAAGCAAATGTTTTGGTACAAAGTGATGGCATATTATGCATATGATCATGGTTTATTGTAAATATTTATGAATTTTAAATATAATTTTTATTTATTTGATATGTTTTCTCATCTTACTTAATAGTCATGGATTGAAGTATGTGACCTTAATGTTTATCCCATGTTTAACCCAAATTCATGTAGAAACATAATGGTAGACTTATGTCTACACACATAATTTTTAATGTCAATTACATATTATACCAAATTTAGGCAAAAACATTCCTTCAATAAGAGTTTATAAAAAAAAAACTTTGATACACCCCTCTCAAATCAAGATAGCTAAAAATTAAAGAAAGAATCTATGCACGATCCAAGCATACGGCAAATACTTCATAGAAGCGTATAAAGTTACACAAAGGCTATAGACAAGTTTACACAAAACTTAGCATTAGAAGGTTACATGGAGCAAATATTATCAAGATTTCACGAAACTTATATTTTGAAGTTTACACAAACTGTAAGACAAAAGGTTACACGATGCCTAAGACAAAAAATTATATGAAGACTTAATAAATTTTGTACTCACTAAAAGATTAGATAAAAAAGAAGAAAATAATAAAAAAATAAAAAATTATTATTTTGTTCAATTCATTCTCACTCAGATCTTAGAGAAACTACATATGTATCTCGATCTTGTAAGATAAAGTTGAAAGCTTCTTCAAAGATCGAGAATCTCACAATGAAAAAAGAGAGAAAAAAATATAATTCGTACCTAACAAGCACGAAAGTGTTTTCATATTTTTTATCCATTCACTAAATAATTTTAAAAAATTAAAAATTATATATTTTAAAACTTCATAAGAATTGTTTCCCAAAAATTAATGGGATTTCAATGAATTTAAAGAAATTTTTACTATTTGAAAAAAGAGGTAAAAAAATTGATGAATTTTAAAAAAAAATAAAAAGAGAGTTAACGTTATTTATAATAAGATTAAACTTTAAATTTTAATTTATTTAAAATAGCTTTAAAAATATATAAAAATAGATCAAAAAATAAATATTTTGATAAAAAAATTAGTTAATAAAATTTTGAGTAAATATCATTTAAACTCTGAGTTTAACGCTCTTTCTCTAATCAAACACTAACTTTCAAAATGTATCCAAACATACCTTGATTTATTTAATTTGTCCAAATTAAACCTAACTCAACACGATTATGAAAAATTAGTGATTTTTTTATTGTTAAAAATGATTAAAAACTTCTCATATAGATTTTACACTTTATTTTGATTTTAATTCTCAAATTTAAATTTTTTTAACTAATTAACTATTTTTTATAAAATTTTTAAATTTTTAATAGTATATTTTTTAAAAAAATATTATCGGTACTTAAAAAATTTTGAGCTTTTTATGATGATAGCTTAAATATTTTATTAAATTTATAAAAAAATTATAAGTTAAAATTTATTATAAAATATCTCTAATTAAATATTTTTAATATTTAAATTTTTTAATGAAGATCAATTTTGATAAAATTAAAATATTAAAATTTGTTTGAATACTTTTTAAAAATAAAAGTTTGATTGGAGAGAGGGTAAAATTTAATGTTTTAAATGATATTTACTTTAAAATTTTAAAAATAATTAAAAATAATTTTTACCTTAAAGAAAAAAAAAAAAAAAGGAAAGGAGCTTTGAGATTTAAACATTTTAGGAATTTTGCCAATTAGACCTGCTAAGCTAGCTTCACTGCCACCATAATCCCATTAAACTTTGGGCAAGTACGTTGGTATATTAGTACTGTCTTGTTCTTTCAATTGGTTTCTATTCTGTTCTCTTTGCCTCTGTTTACTGTTACATGAAGATTTTAGGGATGAGATTTTCCTTCCCAAATTGATACTACAGGCAAGGAAAGATGCCTCGAAGCTTATCCCGGTCTCGCTCGCGTTCTCGGTCGCCGTCTTGCAGAAGGAGATACTCTCCCTCCCCTGCAGGTCACCGCCGCAGCAGACGAAGCAAAAGAGACCGCACCCGTTCACCCTATTCCAGTTATCACAGCAGGTGACCTTAACGACAACTGCCCCAATAACTTCTCACAGCAGGCGAAGCGAAAATTCACCTTAGGCTAATTTGCTACTCATTTTTGCTGCGAAAGAAATTGATGCACAAAAAGACTGATATTTCCAATGTTTTTCTGTATCAAAAACTTTCGCAGATAGAGCATACATTTTCCTTTTGGAGTAGCTTTTTCTCTTTGTTTCTCCTTTTCTAGTTTTTGAAATTTATGGTGTGCTCTGAAATAAAGAAGATTCGAAAAATAACCCTTTTGATTTTGTGGCTGATCTGAAAAGTGAGAGATAGTAGGGTCTTTGATATGAAGGAAACACTTTTGGAGATTATTGTTGTCCAATGGATGCACTTCCTAAATATGAGGGAAACTGGTAGGGATTTTGTATATGCTGGGGAATTAGCTGATTTTGTAGAGCCATTATCTTCTTAGCCTAACTTATTTTACTTGTAAAAAGGGGGGCTAGGTAAATAATATTATACTTTGTTCCTGCTCAAAAGAAAAAAAAAAATGTTTGTTCTGAAAATTATGAAGTTCAGTGTATTTGCCAAATGATTAGAAAAATTATTGTCAGTGGTATATATTTTCATGGGAATAACTGCATTTTTTTGTGCAGTATGTGTAGCTCGTTGAAGTGATTTCAATCCTTATTTTTTAAGTTGCACTACAAAGCTTGAAAGTATTTAATCATATGACCGTTCCAGATGAGTTCAGTTGAATACTTTTCAGCTTATTCACGAGGAGCATGCCTATCATGCTGCATCATATTTGACCATACTTGTGTAATGAGAACATAAAGAAACTCATTTACTATTGCTTATAACAGTGCTTGGGTTAGCTAAGCTTGCTTTAGCGTTAAGATCACTTAGATTCAAATGCAGTCTTCACTAGCTTTCCACTTTTGTTGAATCTGTGCGTCTGCTTCTCTTATATTAGGTCCGTAATCTAATGCAGGAGAAAAAGTCACTCTACATCCCCTCGACGCCATAAGAGTCGGTCGCCATCTTATAGACTCCGCAAAAGCCGATCTCCAACACCCAACCGCCATAAAAGACAAAGAAGTAGGACTTCCTCATTGTCTCCTTTACCAAAATCTTGCAGTCCAAGCATTGCATCAACTGAACGCAAAAATGCCATTGAGAAATTAAAGAAAGAGGAGGAAGAAAAGAAAAGGTAATGTTATTTTCAGAAGTTTGAACGTCATTGGAATTCATGTTGATTCTTTATATAATTTATTTTAAATTTAGTCAACAGGCTTAAGCATGTGATGATTTTATGCAAGATTGCTATAAATTGATGATTGGTATTTGAAACACAAACATTTGCCGAATATCATTTATTTGACTATTACGTCAGAGAGAAACTTTTTTCTTGTGTTTGACTTGCCAAATTGACATGAGGTTTGCATAGAGTGACCCAAATAACTGGATAAGTTTTATTTATTTTGTTCTTAAATGGATTTTATGGGGCCTATTGATGTTTGGTTATAAGCTCACATGGAATGAATTACGACATTACATGACTTGTTATAGAATGAATTTGGCATTGTTTGTCGTGTTATCTCATTGTATTGCATCTTTGACAAGTCTGTCATGTTTATGGTAGTAAAATTAACCTCTATCACCAATTGGATTGCTTTCTTTTTGTCCATTATTTGTTATGAATGTTTCTTAACATGGTCTTACGTGCAAATGATTTGGTATTATTCTCTTCTTGGTCTGTTGGTATTAAACATAATATTTCTATTGATGAATACAGCTTGATATTGATGTGTTTAGAAGTTAGCAATGTGAAAATAAATCCACAAATAACTTTCTTGAGCTCCTACCCTTAAACAAATTGGGGAGAGAAGAATTATTGATTTCTGTCTGTCTTAGGATGGCTGTAAGAGAAATGCAATAAAGCTGCTTAGAACTTATGCTATCAATGCAGAAATCAGAATATAGAGCTCTTACATGATCATTTGATCACATGCTGGAGACATATTTTCCATGATTGATGCACTTTTGATCCCTTTCAAATTGTTGTCTTTTGGGTCAACTTTTATTTATAGCCCTTAATTCTCCACCTCAAGCTGTCAATTAAGGGGCAAGAACTCCCAACTTAATGCCCTAAGTGGCAAGGGAGCTTGAAAATGTGTCGCTAAAAATGTTTGCAAGCTGACTTTAGGATGAAAGAAACTGAGTGACCGGGTTTTCCATTCTTACCTTCTCAACAATGAAGCTGTAATTGAGCTCAATATGTCTTCTTCCAAGCATGGAAATCTGAATTTGCTCTCAGTTGCAATCTGTGAACTTCATAACTGAACAAGTTTGGAGGTTGCAATAGGGAAACTCCAATCTCATGAAGAAGGTAGGTCGACCTTGTTAGCCCGACCGATATGGAGACCATGGCATGATATTTGGGCTCTGGCCTTGAATGTCCCACGAGAGGTTGTTTCTTTGCATGCTATTAAATGCAATTAGCACCTGAAGAAGGGCAATAGCGATGATAGAGCATCAAGAGATGCCGTGGCTAGCCAATTTGCATCACTAAATGCATATGGATGAGCTGTACTCTGAGAATACAGCTGAAAACCAAAATGTTTGATCCCTTGACATAAAAAAAATATGCATTTAATTGCAAATGTAAATATTAGAGTGTGCATGAGTTGGCAAGCAAGGTCAGGGCATTGGTAAGTGGAAGTAGATCCCTTGTTCCTTTTTTTTTTTTTTTCGCGGAGCTTACAATTATCTTTTATATGGCATCAATTCCTGACTTTTTATCTTCCATTTTTTTTCTCTTTTAATTTGCAACTTTGTCCTAGTGTAAGCAAAGTTGAATGTGTGAAAAGAACAAAAACTGAAAATTTTCACTTTTATAAGTATAGTGACTTTGGTAAATTTTGTTTTGAAATTTCCAGAAATTAAAATTCTTACTTTCAGAATGCTTTAGCAAAACAGTGAATCTTTAAATCTCGGTCAAGTTAATTTGTTTATTAGAGGCCATCCGACTAGTAGACTGAAACTTCTTCATTTTAAATCCTTGCATTTTCCAATTCCTACATTTCAAAATTTTCAGAATTTTGAACTTCTCTGTCAACGTGGAACTTGAGAGAATTTCAGAAATTTCATCTCTCGAATTAAAGTGAACTATGCTTAATAGAGGCTTCTTGTTCCATGAAGCAAACTCAGCCAAGTTCCGGCTATTCAAAACTGTTTAAGGATGTTTAGGTGGGATTCCCCAATTTTTTATGCCAAATATCTTCTACTATTTTCCCGACTTGGAGTGTGATAAGCGTAAAGAAGTCTTCGATTTTGTCTTTAAACAGCTCTAAGGATAAGCTATAGATATCATTGGTTGGAATCTGTCCAGGTGGTTATATTGTCTGAGATTTAGCATGATCTATGTAATTAATTTTAAATGAAAGTTGATGGGAAGTATATCAAATGTCAGGAGTTTGCTTATCTTGCTTATCATTTGTGATCAGATGCCACTTCTTGACATTGAGATGCTTCATTGTTATGTTACAGTTCAGACTGGCACGTGCACATACATGCACACATCTATATCTATTTACAGTTCATAAATATATGACAGATAATGGAATATCATGCCTCCTCAATAGTCTGAAAACTAGGTTTCAATCAGAGCGATGATTACTTTGACACATGGAACAGGTTACCTGCTCGAAAAAAAAAAAAAAAAACTTTCTGATGGAAACAACTGCACACTGCAAGTTCTTATTTTTTATGAACAATTGGTGATCATTTTTCTATTGTTCCACTTGAAACTTCATTTGTCATGGGGCAGAAACTTGTCTGAGGGATATGCCTCAAAAGCATAAGCTTCATATTTTAGAGAGTTTGCAGATTTTATCTACCTGTTACTTTGTAGAAAGGATATTTGGTTTGTTTGCACTGCCTTGTTATTTAGTAATAAAGTACTTGTGGTTAACATTTTATTTGCTATTAGACTTCAACAGAAGGTTGGACTGAAAATACTAGAGGAAGAGACTGCAAGGAGACTGGAGGAAGCAATTCGGAAAAATGTTGAGGAAAGGCTAAATTCTGAGGAAGTTAAGTTAGAAATAGAGAGGCGTGTCAAAGAAGCCTATGAGAAATTGTTTGCTGATGTTGCAGCACAGCTTGAAAAAGAAAAGGAAACTGCTTTTGCTGAGGCAAGGCAGAAAGAAGTAAGCACCTTAACCGAGTTGTTTTTCATTCTTTTAAGGTGCTAGATAAACGTCCATTGGTGTTTAGATGGTTTTATTTATTGCAGGGTTTTGTCTGAGAATTTCTTTCTACTGACCTTTCTGAAAATGATTGTCTTTCTCTGTTTCTTTTGTTTCTCATTTTTCTTTCACATGATGAGATGTCTTTTTTCATTCTATTTGTGGCATTGTTTTGAACAAGCCAGATTTTTTTTCATTATATGATCTTCCTCTGACAACCTTTGTTGTTGGGTTCTCATGGACATCTTGATATGAATTTGACAACCCACAGGAGCAAGCTCGAAGAGAGAGAGAAGAACTTGATAAAATGTTAGAAGAAAACAGGAGGCGGGTGGAAGAAGCTCAGAGGAGGGAAGCTCTGGAGCAGCAGCGGAAAGAGGAGGAACGTCACCGTGAACTGGAGCTTATTCAACGACAGAAGGAACGGTACCGTGTTAATTCAAATACAAATACTCCAAATTGGACTTAAGAGCTTATGTTGGCTTTCTTGTTGAAAGAAATTTCTTAGAAAAGGGAAATCTCAAAATTGAGTTGGAGACCATTTTGACAGCTTTTGTTATATTTGTATTGAGCTGTTGTCGAATTGGGTAACACCTTGGTTTTGGAGTTAAATAGTCTTTGCATGGTTGCATGATGCTTGCATGTAAATCGCTGTCGGTTTTATGTTTTTTTTTTTTTTTTCTTTCTCAACCTAGAAAATAGTAATTGTGCTAATTACAGTATGGGGATGTGCATCTGTTGGAATGGCAACGGCAGTGAGGCCTTTGATTTGAGCAGCTCTTATAGGGTTGGCTTGTTCTTTGCAACAATAAAACATCAAGTGAAAAGGCCTTTCTTGTGGGATTTCAATTATTCCTATTTATCATCTGATCATTGAAAGGGTAAAGTAAAAGGAAGCAACAACTCAATTATATTAAGGTGGTGATAAGTCTAATTGTGGAGCCTATCAAGTGGTCACTCTCACCAAGTTAGGTGGTGGGTGGGCATTGAGAAACAGGAGAGAGAATAAGACCAGCGACCTTCTAGATCAATCTTAAATCTGAAGATAAAATGGTTAAAAGCCTAAAGAGACTGAAATGTGTGGTTTAATCAACCATCATTGACCTAGCAATGGATGAATCACCTCAACATTGACTATCAAAGCTTACGGCGTCATCCAATAATAATAAAGTATTCAATGTACAATTCCCAGATGCAGGATATGAGGTTTTACTGCAGTGCAGCTTGTCTTCTTCTTGATATTTCATTTGAATGGCTCGATGGCTCTATATTTAATTTGGGTGAGGTGGGCTTGTGGGCAGATATCCATTGTGCAATTGTAAGATTAGGCATAGGAAAGTAGGTAAGCAATTTTTTAGAATTAGAAGGTACTGTTTAACGTCCTATCAGTCAGATAGCAAGCACCAACTGTTACGATACAAAAGAAAGGTCTTTGTTGAACATGATAAACTCATCAAATGAAGGAAGCCAAATTCCATTAGACTTAGGAATGGGTGAGAAAGTGAATGTGATAGTTGCTTTTATAGAAAATAATGTCAAGGGATAGAGAGTATTATTACAAAGAGATGAGGCAATAATGTGGCCTTCAATGTTCAGGATTCATTATTATTTGCCTAACACCAACACTACCCAATAGAGAATCATAGGATTTGAGTAAGAGGTACCTTCACTCCAATGCCTGCCCTGTGGACCCAGTCCATCTTTTTCATTTCCATAATGCATGTAGAATACTAACATATGAACCTGACCCATTCACATTACTTTTGAGTCTGATATAAAGATCAATAAGAATTGCATGGGAATTTAACATGTGTTGAGTTTTAAAAATAAAATTATGATACGTTATAATTCCATAAAATTAATAATTAACATTTTTTATTTTATATATTATAATTATAAATTACAAAATCACTTCTTAAACTTCTAACTCAACACAAATTCAACATGCTTTCCACCTAAGTCTTATTTGATTTTGGATATAAGTTTGAGTATTCCAATTTTGATTTGATAAAATGGATTATGGTTACCAATTCTTGTCTGTCAAGAAGACAATTCAAAGATGATTGCGTAAGTTGAGTGATCATATATATATTTATCAAGTGCGGTAACTTAGGCCAATGATGTAAAAAGTGTGTACGATTCATTGTTGGATTTATTCATAAGTCTTAATCTCTAAGAAGCAACTGTGTGGGAAGATTACCGGCATTATAGGTTAAGCTTAGGCCTGTGTGTTTAAGGAAAAGAAAAGGATATGAAAATTCAGTGAGCTCTTATTATGACACTCCTCTTTCTTTAAGGTAGCCAAGCCTTGAGCTCCTTACGTTTCGCAATATCTTGCTTAAGTTTATCCAACAGGATCAAAAAAAGGAAGGAAGGCATCGCCCAAGGCGACTGTCATGTACCAACATAATGGAAGTTTGAGGATAAAACAAAACTTCTGAAGTTATCAGAATTTCCATGTATTCAGGAATGTTTTGCAAACAGGAGATCAGATCATATGTATTAATAAGATGACCTTTAATGGTTAGGAATATCTGTCATAAGCCCTACCTGTTAAAGACAATGAGCCTAAAGCTTTTGACAATATGGCATTAATTCAAGCATGGGCAAGAAAAAAGTATATAATTCATTGAAAATGTATGTAGTTACACCTAACTTGAATAGGACAATGAAATAACTTTTGTTTGCCATCCATTGCAAGTAACTAGTTAGCGCACCAACCCCTCCAATCAAATTGTCCTCAAGCTAGCTTTCTAAAATATATTAGTATAGAACACATTCTTCACTACTATTATCATAATCTTGATCGGAGAGAAACTGTACATTGGAGTAGACACAAAATGTTTGATCTGCCTTAGACACCAATCACAATCATCACCTTACACTTCTGTCATATGTCAATGATCAATGAAGATGGCATTCCAACCTGAAAAGGAAAATTATGGTATTTCTAAACTATTGTTAACCCGATTAAACTCAAATGTATTATACACTCCATTGAGAGGTATGCCATTAATGAAAGCATTAAAGGGCTGTCTCAAGAAATAATCAACAACAGGTATTTCTTACTTCAACTTAATTACAACCTTTTTAGATATTGTGGGATCTTAAGATTAAATTTTTATTTCTTTAATTATAGAAAAACAATAATTTGTATAAGAAAAGAAGAGGATTAAGGAAATGCATATTGGGGAATATGGGTGTTCTTCACAAAAATAGTGCGCCATATATTATGTGGGTATTGTGGATCTCATTTTCCCCAACCACCACGAAAGACCCGGCCATTAGTTTTGCCTCTCTCAAGCTGGCATGCTTTCTCTTCTCCCTTTATGTACACCTTCTCATCCTCTATCCTCTTCTCCTAGTTTTCCCCTCCATTTCTGCACTTGGATTTGCGTTCTTTTTGTGACCATGTAAAGGCCACTTCTCCTCCTCACCCTCTATATATATAACATACTTGCCATCTTTCCTCTTACATTGTCACCCATTACTCATTCTGTCTCCATAAGGGCTTACATCTTTCTATACCATATAATTATCATGGCTTCATTGTCTTTTTTGTCCTCTTTCACGTTAGTAGCAGCAGTCATATTGGTATTATTTGCCTCCCCAGCATTTACGACATCCAGGAGAGCTTTGGAGCACCTGGAAGTGAAAACTGGGTTCAGGGTCACGCTCAAACATGTTGATTCCGGCAAGAACTTGACCAAATTTGAGCGTATCCAGCGTGGGATCAAGCGTGGTCAAAAGAGGTTGCAAAGGCTGAATGCTATGGTCTTGGCCTCCTTGGAGTCTGAGCTTCAGGCCCCTGTTCATGCTGGTAACGGTGAGTTCTTGATGAACTTATCCATCGGGACGCCACCAGAGAGTTATTCTGCAATCCTGGATACGGGGAGTGATCTGATATGGACTCAGTGCAAGCCTTGCACGGATTGCTTCAATCAACCAACGCCAATATTCGATCCAAACAAGTCATCTTCTTTCTCTAAGTTACCATGCTCGAGTGAACTATGTGAAGCACTGCCCCAGTCATCTTGCAATAATGGTTGTGAGTATCTGTATACCTATGGCGATTACTCTTCAACAGAGGGAATTCTGGCCACGGAAACATTCACTTTCGGCGAGGTTTCTGTGTCGAATATTGGTTTCGGGTGCGGAGATTATAATGAGGGTGAGGGGTTCAGCCAAGGTGCAGGCCTGGTGGGGCTGGGGCGCGGACCTCTATCCCTTGTTTCACAGCTTAAGGAGCCCAAGTTCTCTTACTGCTTAACGTCAATCGATGGCAGCCAAGCTAGCACGCTGCTAATGGGGTCCCTAGCAAGTGTGAATAGCAGCGCATCAAGTGCAATGAAAACCACCCCTCTGATTCAAAGCCCATCGCAGCCCTCTTTCTACTATCTTTCTCTTGAAGGGATCAGTGTGGGCGACACTCGCTTACCCATCAAGCCATCGACTTTTGCCCTAAAAGATGATGGCAGCGGTGGCCTCATCATCGACTCTGGCACTACAATCACCTACATAGAAGACAGCGCTTTTGATCTTGTCCAAAAAGAGTTCACTTCTCGCGTAAAACTGCCCGTGGACACCTCGGGTTCCACAGGGCTGCCACTTTGCTTCCAATTGCCATCGGATGCAGAACAAGTGGAGGTACCCAAGTTGGTATTTCATTTCAAAGGAGCTGACTTGGAATTACCGGAGGAAAACTACATGATATCAGATGCAAGCATGGGAGTGCTTTGCCTGGCTATTGGGGGTGCCGAAGAAAATATGTCCATCTTTGGCAATGTTCAGCAGCAAAACATATTGATGCTGCATGATATTCAGAAGGAAACCTTGTCCTTCCTTCCTACAAAGTGCGACAAGTTGTGAGTTACTTTGCGTAGTTATACATAGTTAGTCATTCATATTGTCCGTGGTTAAGTGTGTGTGTGTGCGCGGTGTGTTACTCCATGATGCCTCATTTAATTGCAAGGAAATGTTAGACAAAGGGTTTCAATAAAAACCAGCATTTTCCATCTGAAATTATTAGCATTTTTTGTATATGTACCTGTGTGTTGGGCTTGCCAATCAGTTTGCTGTTAATCGTATAAGCAATCTAACAAATAGATGATGAAAGAGGTGGGTTTTATGAAAATGGTCACTTGGCAGATCCTAAGGGGGTAATTGAATCAAGGAAGACCAGAATAGGCCCAGAAACCAATTCAAAGAAATGAAGTTAAGGCCCAGACTTGACGGGCTTGTGGCCTTTATTGGACTCATCATCGAGCTCCCCTGATCACTGTCCATGACTCAAAAAAAAAGTGAAAATGGGAGTTGTGAGGGTGTGGAGGGCTATAATGGCGGGTTATATGTAGTGGCTCCAATTGTTTGGGACGACAGGACAGTACGCCCGACCCAACCATGAATGACAAAATCAGTCACCAAATTTGAGGAATTTATGATCACAACTCACCAAATTACATGCAATTTAATTTCGTCATATCAACATCTTCCTTGACTTTCTCCTTTTGTCTTCTTTCCTTCGGTTAGATTCTCCACTCCAATAACACACACACACAAAAGAATACATTGGCCTTGGGAAATGGTATCTTATCAGCATCTGATCTCAATCAACGATTTAGTTTTCAGTCAGAAAGAAAGAGAAGCCACTAGGCATGGCGGCTGGTGCGTTGACGTCTTCCGCCGCCTACGCCCATGCCATTCATGAATGAGGACCTCATGACTTAATTACTTGTTACTGCCGCCTTTATATTGTTTTCTGGGGAAGTTTTATATTTAGCACTTCGCACATATGATTTTACAAAAATAATTAATATTTTAAATTCATGTTTTTTTAGCACTTTCTGAACAGTTTCGGATCAAGATACCCTTAATGAAAAATAACAATTACATTCTTACTCACTTAAAAGAATACTAAAAGTCAAACTAATATTTCCCCCCATTTTCGAACAGTGTCTTCGTCTCGTCTCGTCGCGTCTCTTGCAATCTCTCTCACTAGATTAAGTGATTTGTGTTTATTTTTACAAATCAATCACCAAGAAACGTCGAGGAACTATTGAAAGCATTGAAAATCTACAAAAGTATGTTTTAAAATGATTATTTCGGCATAAAGTTTAGAGTTTTTGCATTTTAGATACCCACGAACCAAATTTTCTTATGACGTTTGATTCTCCATTTTCGTTTACATGTTTACTTTTACTTTTGTATATGAAAACTTGATTAAATGCTTCTGTCATGTTTTAAATGATTTAAGTTGCTAGTTCATGAATTTCTAATGACTGGGTATGTCAGTGTGTATTATTTTCATTTTTCTTTCAATGCTTTGAAGTTGATTCATTTTTTTGAGAACATTGGGTATGTTGGTGTGTATTATGTGCGTGAACTGCGTTTTACTCTTTCATTTGTGATGCTTGACCTTAAATTTCGCAAACAAATGTTGCTACCAGGGGTTTTAGTCATATGAATCTTAACGTATTATTAAAAATCATAATAACTTTTAGGAAATTGTTTCTTCTTTCATAAATTCGTATCAACATCTTAAGTTTTGGTATCAATTTTTTTAATTTCATATCAACATTTTATAAATTCTTAATATGTTCATTCATTATTTTTTTTTCCTGTACAGATGGATGTTACTAAGAAATATTTGATTCCTAAAGAGAGTTGGAAGCTGTCAGCCAGAGTATTAAAGCACTGTGATACTGATGTTGTATCAAATATAAAACGTGTTTTGAATGACTCTCAAAGGCAGAAGTTCAATACCACCTGCCTTGGTCACTTCTTGGAAGTGAATGAAGTTTTCATATTTTCTGGCTTAATCATCCACAATTTACTACTTCGACAGATTGAGCAACCTAATGATGAAGAAATGTGGTTTCGACTTGGGAAGCATGAAGTACGTTTTGGTAAGGAAGAATTTTGTTTAATCACCGGGTTGAGATTTGGAGAGCTACCAGACACAAATTTGATTGCACCAAATCAGTTTGGCATCCATGCTAAGTATTTTGATGGGAAGAACAAGGTTACCACTAGTTCTGTTAAGTCAAAACTACTTGAAGGAGAATTTGATGAAGATTCCGATGATGCAGTGAAGCTTGCATTGGTTTACTTACTCAATGCCTTCATCAGAGGCAGTGATGAGCGACAACATATCCCCCAGTGGCATTTTCATCTTGTTGATAACTTAGAAGCATTCAATAGCTTTCCCTGGGGTACCTTAGTCTACTGTAACTCATTGAGGTATTTCAAAACCGCTCTAACCATTCGAAATACTCAACGTAGAGAATTATCATATAACATATTTGGTTTTGTATGGGCACTACAGGTATTAAACTCGTTGGTATCTATGTTTATTTATTTTTATGTTTTTATTTACTTTTTCAAAGACTTTGCAATACCTAACTTATCTTTTTATTCTAAGATTTTTGCATTTGAGGTGATACCTATCACGAAGCAGCATGCCACACGAACAGTAAGATCACCATTGCCTAGAATTTGCTGGTGGAAATTTGATCATAAGCCACATAGTGGCCACTGTAAGAGAATTTTTACAAATAAGGTACGTTTAAATTCGTATCATTATTGATTGAATTCATATGCAATATATTATTTCACTCCATCATTCACACTATCGTGACAACACTTAGAAATCATTATAACAATAGTGAAGTCTTTGTTTTTCTTACATAAACGTGTCAAGATTTATCATATTCGTACCAAGATTAACTATATCGTGTCAAGATTTATCATATTCGTACCAAGATTAACTATATCGTGCCAAGATTCACCATTTCGTGCCTAGTTTTACTATTTACGTGACATCTTTTAAAGTCTAAAATCAGACTTTCGTGACACCATTTGCACATTTTTAGTTTTATTTTTCATAATTTTAAAATTATTAATATGTAATTAATTTTATTTATAAAAATTTTTATTTGAATTAACATTTGATTATTGTTTTAGATGGTAGTGAAGGTGAAACTTGAGCCAACTCCTACTGAATGTGAAGCCTCATATTACCTGGGAATTAATGAGAGCGCGTTGCCTCTGCATCTTGGTGCAACAAAACAGCATCGGCTCAATAAGCATAGCGATGCTTCGACTAGTGAAGATGATGAGGATAATGACAATTTCGTGGCTACAAGAAGAAAAAATCCTACAAAATTGCCTGCCTTATCAAAGGTAGACAATGTATATACAAAATCTTATAATATTTAATTAATATTAGTTATATGTTAATATATATATGTATATTATGTTATTATTATTTAATTTTTTAATTGATGACTAATTAATTTGTTTGATCGATGATTAAATGTAGCGACGATCTAGACACAATACCACTTCACAACTAAGAGATGAGGATGGAGATGAGGATGAGGATGTGGTTGAGATTGAAGATGTGGAGGGAGATGGAAGGGAGGATGTTGGAGGAGAACAAGAGGAGAGGGCACATACTGATTTCAGGGAGGAGGTTAGGGTAGAGGATACGAGAACGAGAACTTCAGCTATGGGTGCAGAATCCCAAGCTGAGAGATCACAGAATAGGAGCGTAGAGAAAGATTCTGAGATTTACCGTCGTCTTGATGACTTAAAGGCGAAGGTAAATCTCTTGAATGCAAGAATAATAAGCAATCGCACCGAGCTTATGCTTGTCGTACACTCTATCCAACGATCACTGGAACAAGTTTTCGTCTCCTCTGATCGATGTCCTACACGCACTGAGACTGGCACACGCCAAAATGAGGTAATTTTATCCTTATTTAATGTACAAGATCACAAGTTTCGTTACAATATAATTCATTGCAAAATTAACTTTTCGTCTCTTGTAGGGTGGTAATGATGTAACCTCCAGTGTACACCCTCCAGCTGCTCATGGCCAACATCCTCAAGAACCTATTAATGTAAGGGAGGTTAGCAGTGAGGACGTAGGGGATAGAGATGAAGCCGTTGAGGCTAAAAGAGAGGCTGTTGCGTGTTTAGCTGACTAAGCGACCGTTCCACAGAGGGAAAATAATGTGATACCAGTTTGTAGGCCGCGTAAGCGGTCTAGACAGCTGTGTAGTCCATACGTCGACCCCATTGAATATAAACGGGCTAGGTCCGAGCAAATGATTGATTCAAAGTTGCAGCTGGATGTGGACATATGCAATGAATATGAAACGTTTATGAAGGGATCATCAATGTCATAGTGAGTTAACTTATATATAATTTTTTTAATAGATATCATATATTTTCTTTATAAATATCATATAAATAACAAACTGACTTCTTTAATGCAGTCGTAATGTACATATTGGTTATTCTATCAGTATCGAGTGGTTTCGCACATTTGAGGTCAATGATCAATGGATCGATGATTCGGTATGTCACCATCATACTAAATCATATCTAATTTATATGATTTGCACATTGGTGTAATATTTTGTATAAAATATTGGGGTTGATGCTTACGTTATATGCTTTATTTTATATAATATAATTTTATGTGTAGTTATCCATCTCTGTATTTATGTTTTCATGTCAAGTATTATGATTCCTGCTTAGATTGCATCATTCCGTTTCATAATTTCGTGTCAAGTTTTTTGATTCGTGCTTAGATTGCATCATTTCATGTCAAGACTTCGTGTCAAGTATTAAGATTCGTGTCTAGATTTCATAATTTCGTGCCTAGATTTCATTATTTCGTGCCAAGATTTCATTATTTCGTGCCAAGATTTCATGTCAAGTATTATGATTCGTGCCTAGATTTCATTATTTCGTGCCAAGTATTATAATTCGTTCCTAGATTACATCATTTCGTGACAAAGTTATCTGATTTCGTATCAAGTATTATGATTTTTGTTTATATTTAATATTTTGTGACATTTTTACTTGGTTTTTTGCAGCACATTGATGCTTATTTATACCTATTAAGAAAACGGCAGAAGGAGTTTCCAAATGCATATAAGCAAGATATATGCATTTGTGACCCTTTACTTTATGTAAGTTTTAATAATTTCCATTGGTTTTTTCTGATTACACTGCATTTTGTTTATTGTTTGACAATCTTCTTCATTTTTTTTTCAAATGGTTTTGTAGACATGTTTTTTCCATATATATAATAAGTATCAAGCAGATCTAGATGCTGATGTCCTCCATCAAACTCACAATGGGACACCCACCAATGGGATGATGGTCTTCTAGAGCGTGTGCAGGGAACATTTTGTGATGGCTGCCCACCATGGCACACTGTCAATAAGGTAAAAAAAAAATTTATCTTCGTCACTTTAAGTAATTAATTTTAGCAATTTTTTATTTCACTGAAATCTGAGCAATTGCAGCTATTAGTGCCATGCCATATTAGTGGAGCTCATTGGCTTGTTGTTGTTATCGATCTGCAAAAGTTTAGTTTGCGCATTTTTGACTCGTATCGACAACATGTGCCACCAGAAGTGCGAATTCGACAGCAAAATTGTTTCAGATTCATGCTTCCTAGTTTTTTGTCAAGTGGGGGTTACTTCATCGCCAAACCTGATGTTGCAATTCCTACGGTTCCATTGTCATGCACAATACGTCCTAAATCTCAAGTTCCTCAGCAAAAAACATCGTAAGTTTCAGTCATATCGATTTATAATGTTACTAGTTTTTTAACACATGCTAATTGCCATACTTTCTTCTTTTTTATGCAGTGGAAATTGCGGCCCTCATATGCTATATGCTATAGAGCATCTATTGGCTGGCAAGCCACTGAAGTACACCGATACACAAATGCCAAAAATTAGGAAGCACATGGTTGTTTATGTATTTGCTAACTCAACTGATGAGAACGATGACTCCTGATGACAGCTTATGTTATTTTTCACATTACTATTTTGTATTACATTTTTGTATGTATATTTAATATATAGAAAGCAATATTGAATGACAGCAATTATCATATGATTTATATGAAAGATGTTATGAAATTAGGTCAATCTTACATTTAAAATAAGAAAGAATGAAATAAGAGTAATTATGATAAGATTTTAACTATAACACATAACAAAACTTAGATAACATGATGATTAAAAAATAATAATAAGCAAGATGTCACGAAATCAGACAATATGATACGATTTCTACCAAAATGATGGTACGAACTACTAACAATCATCGTACGATTTCATTAAAAAGATGTCACGATATATGAGACTTCTCACGTTAACGGGATAAGTTATTATTATATGATTCTGGTATACTCCTACGTGCATTACTTGTGATAATCTCAAGTACATGATAAGTCGACGGTATCAAAAGATAACAAATCAACAATTTATTTTTTTAATTGTACAATAAATTAACAATAATAAAAAAATATTATATATCATAAGTCAATGATATTATTATCAATTATAGATAAACAAGGGGCAGCAGTGCAAATCTGTGAGTTATGTCCAGCCACACATCTACGTTGCAACTATTCAGACACATTCGGTGATTGAGATTGATTTCCTTGATCACGATATTGTGGATTTGAACATGTCAACCGATTGTGTCCATATTGGCTGCACCTAGAATATTTTTTTTTTGTCGTGTTCTTTCCCCACTAGAGGGTATTCTTTGCTTTTTTGGACGACCTGCATGCTTACCATTATTCGGCGGTAATACAACAACATTTTTGACTTCTTCAGGCACATTCCAATCAGACTTGTCACCCACTGGATAGATTGGCTCATTGTATGCTGCTACTAAGTACTCTTGCTTGTAATAGTCAGAGCAAAGTGTTACAAAATCAATGTTACGCTCCCTGGGAAAAAATAAAAAATAACGAAGTTATTAAAACAATAATGAAAAATATAAAAATGTTATCAACAAACAATAAATGTCACCTGGATGCAGCTAGTGCATGTGCACATGGCAACAGATCAGTCTGAAACTCTCCACAAGTGCAAGTACATTCCATGAGGTTAACAACCACCTATTTACCCTTGTGCTTGACTACAAATACATTCCAATCAATGTTAGAAGCTGTCATATGTAATGCAATTTTTTGTCTTTCATTCATCAAAGTGTGGACCCATGCAGTTAATTGTGCTTTCCAAATCTTAGCTTTCTCATGCCTATCATAAAACCAACGTTGCATTATATCTCTAATTAATTCCAATAAAGCCATGATGGGTAACTCGCGGGCAAATCGAAGACATGAATTCAAGCTTTCAGCAATATTAGTGGTCATGAGTTGGTATCGTCTTCGAGGGCAATACACACGTGACCATTTCTTCGGATCTTCCTTCATGATATATTCAAATGCTTGGGGGTGATTAGCTTGTAATTCAGTCATAAATTCAGTAAATTCAGACTCTCGATATGTCCTTGCTGCACTATAGAATATTTTGGACACTTCTTCTCTCTTGAATTTATTCTTTATATTTTGGGCCATATGCCAAGAACATAACCCATGACAAGAATCGGGGAAAACATTTACAATGGCCTTTGCAATACTAGCATGACGATCCGATATAATAACCAAGTCATCAACATGACCAATAGCTTCCTTTAGTTGCTCCAAAAACCATTCCCAAGCCTCATAGTTTTCTGAGTCACCATAACCAAATGCCAGTGGGTATATCTGTTCATTTCCATCCTTACACACGGCTACAAACATGACACCATGAAATCTTCCTTTCAAGTGAGTGGCATCGATAGCAATAACTGGTCTAATCACTGAATGGAACCCCCTTAATGATTGTCCAAGGGCTATAAAGTAATACTTAAATCGATTAGTCTCATCTTCTATGCATATGTGAGCCTTAGTTCCTGGATTAGCTATTTGTAACATGTGACAATATGATGGTAATTGTTAGTATGACTCAACTGGGTCACCATAAGTAAGACACAATGCGTATTCTTTCGCCTTCCAAGCTTTGCTATATAAAATTTGTATGCCATATAATTATTTCATGTCACTTATGATATCTTTCGGCTTAATAATTCTAGCATTTGTGGATAACCGCTGGGCAATAATTTCTCCAATAATAGTAGAAGTTGCTTGTCGATGTCGTCGATGCAACTCCTCAATTGTGCAAGTGTGAGTCAAATCACAACGTCTAATTTGAAAGAATTGTCCTTGTGCAACTTTTACAGCGCGAACCTTCCATGCACAATTTTCTTCTTTACAAGCAATCTCAAATATTGATTTGTTAGATCTAGTAACTCTAAATTCAAAGTTCTCAGTCAATGCATATATACCCAAAAATCGCTTCAACTCTTTCTTATTTGAGAAAAATTGACCTCTAACAAGGGTGTCAGTCGGAGTCACTGATTCCATGGTAGAAGCCGAAACAATGCAGTGTAATTCAGCACCCAACACACTATACCTCTTATTAACACCATCACTCATATTATTATGTGCTTCAGGGCATGCAGGTGGCACATAAGGTGGGATCGAACGTGGTACAGAAGGCAAGTTGTCATCATTAAGCTCAACTTCCATAATGGGTTCACTTTGCTCTTCTTCGATAGGTTGAGTGGGCTCAATATCTGGGACTGGATACTCACACCCAACATCATAATCCATCGACTCATCTGAGTTGATTTCATCAGTATTCTGAGTGTTTTGGGGAGTCTCATGATGGAATAATGGTTCCATGCCCAAATTATTACCCTGAACAATTGGATGGGTCTGTACATTGGGAATTGCATCAGTAACCTCATTGCTCCCAATACAAGAGTTTAACTGATTGATTCGTTTTGAATTTTTACCTCCACATATACCATGTGTATTCTCAACATTATATCGCTCTACCAAATCCACAATTACACGGGGTACTATGTTATCATCATACAACATGAACTCAACATCATCATCATTCACTAACTCAATTTTCACGGCAGTTCCGTCGGATCTCACTATGGTGTGCAGTGTAATATCATAATTAGAGAAATCCGTATTAATGCAAGATTTAACTAAACCCAATAACTGTGCATGTGTCAAATCCTTTTGGACAACATAACCTCGAGTTTTGATAGTCTTGCCAGTATACTCAAAACTTCCTCTTGACTCGGACCACTCACCATTCCAAGTTACAATAACATGCATTCTGCAATGACCATGAAAACATTTCAAAAAGGAAACAACATGTTTAAAGAAGAACAAAACTAAAGTTCAGTAAATAAATAATGATTTAGGTAAATAAGCAACGATATTATCTTATGTATCGATTTCATTACAGAATATCAATTATGAATGAAGTCACGATGGTTCACAAGATGACACGAATTTGGTGACTAAGTCACGATTTAATCAAACATAGCACGATTCTTTGTCCATGTCACGAAATAAGTAACAATATTGTCTCATGTATCGATTTCATTAAAGAATATCAATTGTGAATGAAGTCACGATGGTTCACAAGATGGCACGAATTTGGTGACTAAGTCACGATTTAATCAAACATAGCACGATTCTTTGTCTATGTCACGAAATAAGTAACAATATTATCTCATGTATCGATTTCATTAAAGAATATCAATTGTGAATGAAGTCACGATAGTTCACAAGATGGCACGAATTTGGTGACTAAGTCACGATTTAATCAAACATAGCACGATTCTCTGTAAATATTACGATATGCATGATACATTACGATTGTTCTTTTCAAACACATAATCTTGACAGTGTGAAGATATATTACCTTTCAAATACATATTTGTTGGTCTATTGACCCACCCGAAGACTTTTTGCTTTTGAAGAAGAATAATGTGTTACAAAAAACGTGAGCTTGGTTGTGTAAATCTTAGATACTATCTGAAGAGAACTTTCAAACACATAAAATCTTCGCAGTATTAAGATACATTACCTTTCAAATACATATTTGTTGGTCTATTGACCCACCCGAAGACTTTTTGCTTTTGAAGAAGAATAATGTGTTACCAAAAACGTGAGCTTGGTTGTGTAAATCTTAGATACAACGTGAAGAGAACTTTCAAACACATGAAATCTTGACAGTGTTAAGATACATTACCTTTCAAATACATATTTGTTAGTCTATTGACCTACCCGAACACTTTTTACGTTTGACAAACAATGTGTTACCAAAAACGTGAGCTTGGTTGTGTAAATCTTAGATACAACGTGAAGAGAACTTTCAAACACATAAAATCTTGACAGTGTTAAGATACATTACCTTTCAAATACATATTTGTTAGTCTATTGACCTACCCGAACACTTTTTACGTTTGACGAACAATGTGTTACCAAAAATGTGAGCTTGGTTGTGTAAATCTTAAATACAACGTGAAGAGAACTTTCAAACACATAACATCTTGACAGTGTTAAGATACATTACCTTTCAAATACATATTTATTAGTCTATTGACCTACCCAAACACTTTTTACGTTTGAAGAACAATGTGTTACCAAAAACATAAGCTTGGTTGTGTAAATCTTAAATACAACGTGAAGAGAACTTTCAAACACATAAAATCTTCGCAGTATTAAGATACATTATCTTTTAAATACATACCTGTTAGTCTCTTGACCCACCCGAACACTTTTCGCTTTTGGAGAATAATGTGTTACCAAAAACACGAGCTTGGTTGTGTAAATCTTTGTTATAACGTGAAGAGAACTAGCCAAAATCAATTGATTTTGCTTTTGATTCCTTTTCTAGCTTCTGTGTAGGTAGATCTGAGGTACAAACATGAAGAAAAAATTTGGGGAAAGAGGCTGGACAAAGAGGGAGAAAGCTCGATGAGAGAGAAAGTTCAATGAGAGAGAATACTAATACTGTGTACTGTTTCTTTTTTTGAATTTATTTACTTTTAAAGGTATTATTGTCTTTAACATGGGTATTTTAGTCTTCACAGTACATGAAAGTGCTAAAAACAAAAAAGTTAGAAAAAATGGATAGTTTTACAAAACAAGGAATAAGAAGTGCTATTTTTGTCAATTTCCTCTTGTTTTCTTCCGCAAAGCCACCACACTGTGAATTATTTTGTCATTGATCAAGGCTGCCATTGCTTTAATGTACCTATCTTAATCACTAACCTCTTCCCTTCTACCCAAAAACAATCTGTGTACTTTAGCTCTTTGCAGTTTTACTTAATTAAATTCAGAAGATATATGCTGCTTCAGTCCAAATAAAAGCTACATTCAAGTCAACATAAAACCATGTTAGACAACTTGATGGATACTTCTAAAATGGAATAAGATTTGTACATTTCATATATTTTCAATCATAGCCAGATTAAACTTGATAACATATGTTCAATTGTTGTGAATTTCATAGCATGCCCAATACGTTAATCATGAATATCAAGAATTTAATCACTGAAACATGAAGTTTTAAACCCATTCATGCCAAAATATCAGTGAGAAATCCTTTCTAGGAAAATTAATTGGGCTTACATAAACAAGTTTCCATGGAATTAAATGTATGTATCTTCTAGATGTGGGAGAGATATGCTTATCGAGATATTTCTTTTGATACCAGAGAAAAGGTAAAGCTTCCATCTTCCCATCAACAAAAAGATCAACCATAGAAAGTGAAGCACATAACGGAGCATGTCCATATCCTAGACAGTCACATCAAACATTGCATTGACCCACCAAAGCTCCAAACTGCTGGGTCCCTTGCATATAAGTATGCATATATACAAAAGCCCCTCAGGCCTTTGAAAAGACACCAACTTTCATAAGTTCACTTTTATACATACGCATGCTGTTTCATTAATCGTGATCAACAGTATATGAAGAGATGAAGAAGAGGAGGGACAACATACAGGAAGAGAAGAAATGGAAAGTGAAGAAGGGACAGGTTGTGGTTAGAGTTGGCTTAGAGGAACAAGATGGAAGCTTTCAGAGGCTTGTAATTCCAATAGCATACCTTCACCATCCTCTTTTCAAGCGGCTTCTGGAGAAAGCACATGAGGTTTATGGATACGATACCACCGGCCCCCTCGGGCTTCCATGTTCCCTGGATGATTTTCTTCATCTCCGGTGGCAGATTGAGAAGGAAACTAACCACCACCATTACCTCTCTGGTGCTTTGTCCTTCCATCACTGTTGATCAACAATTGTGGGTATAACAACTATTACTCTTTTTCTAGTCAACAAAGATGCATGGAATGATTGTGTTGATGCTACTAAGAGCTATGCACTGCATCCTGGTTGATCAGGAACCGTTCAAAGCAGCCCCTTGAGGTCCATATATATTGTTCTTTCTTGGTAACAAAGATGATATAAGGAGGCTATATGCTTCTCAAGCAAACAGAGTGTATGCGAATTAAAAGACATCATATCTTTGACCCACATATGGACACAAGTGCTTACTTTTAGATTAAATCATATTTTATCTTTATATTTATTAAGGTAGATCAATCACACATGAACTTTACTCTTCATTAACCTTTATCTTAGTATATTAATTTAATTCCTTGCAAACATGTTTGCTTGTAAATCCATCTAAACACTAGTTAGTGATGTCCGTACTATGAATAAGTAAACACGCAATCAAAAACCTTAGCCTATTTTTTCTCTCATACTTTCACCCTTAATGATCACATATTATCACAGCCGTAATCCTATATCTGAATCCTTTTTCTTATGATTGGAGATAGTTTAATCTCGCTCGCAGCTTTCTATCCAACTATGATTTCATTTAATTGGACTCCTAATTAATTTCGTTTTGACCCTTTTTTTTTCTTGTCTTATTGTGTTTCACATCTGGTTTTTTGGTCACATTTAGGATCAACAATTTTTTCAATAGCCTAAAAGGCGACTCCCTTGGCAAAATATAATACCATTGAAGAGGTCTTTGGAACATCAAACAAGGCAAAGTTGTACACACAATCTAATTTTACAAAATAATATCGGTTAGAATCTAAAACTTTAAAAAAATATATAGCAATTATATTTCATAGATATAATCTATATAAATTCTATTTCATATAATAAATGCAAACAATTTTAATTTACAATATGTAGTATTCAATTATTCTTGTGCATTCATAGGTTTTAAATTATTGTAAAATTAATTATATTTTGTTAAAAACAAATGAATCCAACAAATATTTTATTGAATTCATTTAAAGAATTTACCACAGAATTGAATTTTTTTAAGTAAATCACATCCAATTTGATAAAATTTACTAATAAATTTTGATATAATAACAAATTATCTGAATGGAGTGAAGTTCAGTTTGGGTCAATAAAGGGTGCATTTACAAAAAAAAAACATTTAAATTAGCTGAAATTAGTGACAAATATCATCTAAGAGTAACATTAGAAAGATTTACTCTTTTTCAGAATGGAGTTGTAGTAAAAAAAATTTTTCTAATTTTTAAAGATGTAGCTTAAATTTTTTTTTAAATAATAAAATATTGTAAAAATGTAAGTTAATCAGTTTTGAGATCATGATTTTAATTTAATCAAGCTCAAATCGACTTGACAATTTATTTAATGGTCTAAAACTTGGATGAATGAAAAATTCTGATTGACGAAGAGAATTATTTGTATATCGAGTTCTATTGCTAAATTATGCATAAATACACAAAAAATGTGAAAAGCCACAAAACTGTGGTTTTGGCATGATTTGTTTTATTTTTTTCAATTTTTTTTTAATTTTCATTATATTTCACTAGCTTACTTTTTCATTTAAATTTATTTTTGGTTTGTAAAAATAAAAAATTTTAAAAATGTAAAAGATTTTTAGTAAATTAATTATATATAGTTAAAGATTAAAATTAATACATCGCACTTGGCTTAAAGCTTGATGCCCTAAGATAGTTTATAAAAAAAAATGGATACTACTTTTAAGGGTACAGACCATTAGGTGAATAAAAGCATTACCCATCATAGAGATTGGATAAGCAGATGATAATGCACTCAGAACTTTTGTATTGACAACATTCATGGAGAAAGATATCCATCTATTCCAAACCCCAAAAGCCAAGAGAGAAAGTCATCCGGATTACACGTGCATACGTATCTACTTTTCTTTATTAATTGCCAAAAGCTAAATAGATAGAAGCTTCAACACATGTGCTCGCCCAATTTAGCACGCTTCCAACACAGAAGATAATAGCTGCATCCAATTCTTGTGGGTACTTACCTAACTGCTAGCCTGACATAACCATTTGAAAATAATTGGCATCAAAGACTAAACTACTCACATGAATGGTACAATCATTGTTTTACTTCGTGCATTTTAGGTCATCGGGAAGCTAGTAGCCCTGCTGTGCTATATGTGCTTGGTCTGATTATTCAGAGTTGTCAACTCCTTCACCGATTTAGAGTTTGTTTGGTCCAACATCTTACATTAACGAGGAAGGATTCCAAGTGATATCCATGACCACATCTGTAGCACGGGTCGGAGTTCCATCTATGCAACATCTGCATATGCAGCCTAGCTCTTTTTTTTTTTTTTTTTTCTATCAACTTCTACTTGGTAGTACCACATTCTCCATCTACCATAGTAATTAATTATCAAAATTCAAATATATACATATATAGATACATTTTTCTTTTATCATTTTAATTAATTGTTTTTTTTTAAGTTTGATTTCTTTGAATAGATAAGGGTGTTCAGTAACGGCTCACATCTACAATGGGCACTATCTCGAATGGAGCCTAATCCATGATCTATCATCAATCAGTCCGTGACGATTCGTCTTGCATAAAAACCCACTAGCAATGCGTGACATGGAGAAAAGCCTAGATATCTAGGCTGGGGTCAAAAGGGAAAAAGAAGAATGGCAATGACGACATGGGATGGAGATAAAGGAAGATAATAGCGGCTCATATAAGGGAAAAAAGGTGGAAGCATGGGAAGTAACGGGAGTGGATAAGAGGCTTAATTACAATAACTAAGAGAGACGGGTATAAAAAGAAGAAAGGAATTGAGAAAAAGGATCATAAAAGAAAAGGTTTGGAAAAGCTTAGAGAGAAAGAATCAATCCAAACAAAACAAGATCATCGTTCTCGGTTATGTGTCTCTAGACATAACATTGACATCGTTTATGAAAAATATCGATAAGAAGCCGTGTGTGTGTGTGTGTATATATATATATGTTGCAGAAACTTCTTGTCGTAATATTGGAGACATCAATAGAATTAACACCTCCTTAAGAAAATAACCTTGAATCTTCTAAATAGTTGGCCCAAATGCATATAAAGAACTATAATCTTCTCAAGAAGCTAAGAGTGAGTAGGTACCCAATAACCAACTTTCGACCAAGGATCGAACAAGGTGTGTTGATCGAAGGTCACCATCCAAAAGACTAGATAGCGACTATCTCCAAAAAGTAAATAAGTTGGATCGATAAATGGAACGCTTGGGTGGGGGCAAAGAAAAGGAAGTCGAGGAAAAGGATGACCTCATCCCTTATTTCTCAATGCAATTCTTAGTATACCAATCCCCTAATATATGAAGATCCCCTAGATCGACTATAAACGATGAAAGAGGATCCAAAAGATCATTTTAACCGATACCAAACCATGATACCACTATATTGTGTATTGGACGCTACACTTTATAAGACTCCCCTCACCATCTTGATAGAGACTGATTGAGATTAGTATGCTTCTTTGCATCCGAGAAATGTAATCAAGCTTCAAACAATTATCTCTGTTGTTCTTGAGCCATTTCATTTATAGCAAGAGTAAGAGACACTTAAATTGCTTGTTGATGATATAACAGCCCTTAATGAGTTGCTATGAGACTACATATCAAGGTTCAATTATAAGGTATTATAGACAAATCGATTACAAGTTTCGACGATAAAGATCATAATCCTAAAAAGGCAATAAAAGGACCATTCTTTGAGTCCTTATGTGTGGAACCGAACCAACGTATGACAAAATTATTGACTAGAGCATAGAAGTATGTCCAAAAAGGGAAAGGAACAAGAGAAAAAAAGAAAAAAAAAAGTTTCCTTGGAGGAGGCCAAAAATCAAGGACCAAGGAAAATGAACGAATTTTTATGAAAGGAAAGGAAAAATCGGAATTCAAGAGAGACCCCTACCTAACCAGTAGTTGTTCACTCTATTGATACATCTCCAAAACAAATGATTCTTGAGACATTCAAGAAGGATAATCACCCTAATAGCATTGAGGGATTAGTCTCAATACCGCCACCGTCACTAAAAGGTAAGACATGACACGGAAGCCTACAAGTGACCGCACGAAAAAATTATGTCTAGTGTAAAAAAAGTCATCTAAGACAACTTGTAAGGAAAAAAAAAAAAGGAGTAGTGTGCTTACTCAAGTTGAGCTTTTCCTGAAGCAGATGCAAATAATACAGGCTTAACCTATGCAAATTGAGACTACAAAAAAGTCCCTAATTATCCCACTAAATGGTATTGTAGAAGTCATCACGAGGTAGTCTGCGTCATATAAAGTCGTCATCGAAAAAAACCTATGCCACATATCTTAGACACCCAGCGATGATCATCTTTTTAAATAAGGATTTGGGGGATGTACAATTCTCTCATGATGATGCTATGGTCACTATTTGGTGATAGTTCACTTTGGGATATGCAAGATGTTGATTAATAATGAGAGTTTTGTGAACGTATTATATGAGTTAACTTTTGTCAAGATAAGACCCTCTAAAGAGCACCTAAAGTGATATAATGCCAACTTGGTGGGTTTTAGAGGCAAGTTAGTGTCAATTGATAAGGTCAAGATGCTTCATTTAATGGCAAGTGTTATATACCTAATTTTGCCCAAGACAAATTTCTCAAGAAAACTCTCAACGTAAGAAAAAAGAATGAAGGATTGAGCTCAACCAACCTCTAAATAAAAGGTAAGAATAATGGCCTACCAGAAAATGAAAGAATCTGAGCTCCACGCACTAAAATGAAAAGAAAGAAGTTTTGAAAAATTTAGAAGGTAAAGTGAAAAAGAACCTAACATATTTATGTATATATTGTATCTATCACGTCATATTAATATATATATATATATGTATATATGATTATATGTGTGTTTCTATGACATGTGAATGTAATAAAAGTGTAGATATTGCATAAAAAAAAGTTAAAGTTATTGCATATCCTTTTTGAGCCCATATGAAAGTTCATTTGAAGTCACAGAAATCAGTTACGAGCTGAAAACAAGATTTAAATTTAGATAAGGGATGACCTCTTGTAATAAGTGCGAAAAGTTATAATTTTTGGATGAACTCAATATTCAAAAAGCTACAAAAGGTTGAATTTCATAAAAAAGAGGTCATCAAGCATATATGCTAGCTTGTAAGGCAGATCAAATTGGGCTCAAAGGTGCCCATAAAATATAAAAAGAATAAATATGTTATGCTAAAGATGATTTAAAAGTCATATTCAAAATCAACAAATAATTTTTTAATAATAATATAAAAATTAAATCACATATAATTATTAAAAAATAAAAAACAAAATTTAATTATCATAAACTTATCATTACGCAAAACAAATAATAAACAATACAATAAAAATATATATTTAATTAAAATATATAAATATAATTAGATATAATTTTTGTACATACAGCTTCATATATGTAATAAAAATTGATGCGGACATCAAATGAGTTCACCACGATCGTGGTGAAAGAGACAAAAAAGAGAAAATGGATCGCGGCTGAAACTAATTTATGATAAAGGTACAATGTATGGGATTCGGGTATAAGTTTGAAGTATATGAGTTTGTGACAACAACTGGGTGTGGATTTCAAATGTATGGACTACAAAACGAGCGGCTTCTCTTTCAATGATGAAGCAATCGACGAGGAAAAATAGGAGAAACAAGTAGCGTGAGAGAAAAGCTGGATGCGTTTTGATCTGTGATAAGAGAGAGAAATGGGATGGATTTCTGTTGACGATGAAAAAAAAGAAGGATGGATTTCGATCGGAAGTCAAAGAGAGAATAAAGACGAGAGAGATGAGAAGGATAGGCATCGGGAAAAAGCTTCAGCTTCGAATCACGGAAGACAGGAATTCGAGCTCTCAAATTGAATGCTATCGCTGTATCTGTTAGATAAAGAAGTGCGTTCAATCATCACCCAGCAAGTTTATATTAATTGCAGGTGTTAAAAAGGCAAAGGGATACCCATTGTATTTTTCAAATTATTTGAAGATAATGTTATATTATTTTCATAATTTAAATTAAAAATAATCAAATTAATAATTTAAGATATTATTAAAAATACTACTTGAAAGTTAAAAAAAAAAATTACCTATTAGATTTTAAGTAATGATTATTTCACAAAATCCTAAAAATTCATATATTTTTTAATGATTTTTAAAAAAATTATATTTGAAAATCAAATATTTGGATATACATATAAGTAATTGATGTTTGATTCGTTAAAAAAAATTATTTTAAATTTTTTGATAAATATGATTCTCCTATTTGTTTATGTAGATTTATTATGAATCATCTCATGTTTATTTGTATTTTTTAATAATATAAACTATAAAATAATGAGAAAGATATTATATATAAAAAAGTATTATAATTTTGAGTAAAATTTATATAAAAATTTGAGCTTTAGTCTTTTTTTAATCAAATTTTAATTTTAAAAATCGATTGTTGATTTTATTTAAGTTGATCGAACTTTAGTAAAAATGATTATAGAAATCAATAATATTTTTATTATTTAAATATTAAAAAATTATTTAAATAAATTTTATTTTTTGAATTTATATTTTCATAATAAACTTTTTTTAATGCTGAAAAGTTTTGAATTTTTTTTAATGATAACTTAAATATTTATTTATATTTATAAAAAATTAAATTAAAAATTTATTTAAAAATATTTTTTAATTTCAAACAAAAAATAAAATTTTAAATTATCTTTACCTTATAATTTTAAACTATATTGATTTTTTGGTGCCATGAAAAAATTAAATTGCCCATATTTTGAATTGGACATCAATTTTTCAAAAGGGAAAATAAAAGTTTGAGAATTTCAATGAAGCTGGAGGAAACAATTTGGTGTTTTAGAAGTTAAGAATATCATCTAAAATCTGACCAAGCAAAGGTCGCCCAAAACTATCATTTTGTCTGCCTTTATTTTTATTGCAATATTATTAATTTATATTAAATGGAAAAATCGAAAGTAAATATTAAAATAAAAAAAAGAGTTGATTTGATAATTTTTTTTTTTATTTTATGCGTAAAAAGTGGGATGAGTCCAGAATTTTAAATGAGTTGTCCAATATGTGTGGACGGTGGCGATAGTCGGTCGATCCTTCAAGATGAGGATCGTCAATTACTGGGATGTGTGGTTGATGACGTTTACGTGTTCAAATTGAATTAATAGTGCTATCCTTTCAGGTAATTTTTTTATTTTATAATGCAAGCACGTGGGTGGGCCGTACGAAATTGCAGGGAAAGCCGTGATCGCCAGTGAAAGGTTTTTCCTGTCAACAGATATTATCAATAGAAGAAATTTGGCCTCTTTGGTTGGTGCTTGTATAGTTCAAGTGTTTTGGTCAGCAAGATGGATGGACTACAGTCTCTCGATGCTCTACTGTTGCCCTTTGACGAGTTGGTAGAGCAGTCGGCATTTAGATTCTATATTTTTTTCATTTTGGACCAATCATATGAACAGGTGCCAGCGATCGGTATGTGTCTTGGCTGTTCCTACAACAATATATAGCTGGTCTTCTGATTAATTTGACTTAAATTAGGTCAAACATTGTCCAATGTGGCTTTGACCACACAATCAATTAATAATTTTGAGTCAACCAACCAATTTTGTTATAATTTTATCTTCTGGCTTTATATATAGTTAATAACGTCAAAACGATGCCTTGTATGCATGTAAATATCAGAATATGTAGCAATTTAGCAGCATGATAAGGTAAAGGATATGTTTATCATCAACTGTATGGACCGACATATTATGATTATCGGTTGCAACATGTGTGCGCGCGTGGTGGTTGGCGCCGACAGAAGATAATATTGAAAAGGTTATCGGGGAGTTGATGATTTGACGATTGCAGTTTACAGAATGCCATGCTCTGTATCTCAAGAAACAACTAAAGTCAATCCCACCAATATTATCCATCAATCAAACCCACGCCATAACACCCTCAGAATCTTCTTCTCTTTAATAATGAAACGGAAAAAAACTGGTCCTTCAAGCTATTATGACATGAGATTTTACCAAAACAAACTATTATTTATATAGTTAAATTCCTATAGCTAAACCCAACTTAATTAATTATCATGTAATTAATTTTATTTAAAAATAATAAAAAGTGTAGAAAAGTAAATAAAGAAAAAAAAAAAGTAAAGAAAGAGAGAGAGTGGAGGAAGTGTGGTGGAGAAGGGAGTGGTAAGGTGAGTGGCGATCAGAGTCAGAGTCTGTCGAATACAAAACAGGCGCGAAAGGGGAGAGCAATTAGAAAGCATATACAGGCGTATATTATATATAAAAATGTTCCATGCCAACTTTTGCTTTTGCTTTCGCTTGTTCATTGCTTCAACTCCATTTCCCCGCACACGTACGTACTTTTGCAATTTCAAATCTCTCAATTGCATCTTAATCTATGGCCTGACAGCTACTACAAATACCTCAAATTAAAGATAGCTAGGAATAATCAATACCACCATTTACTCCTTATTGCCTTACCAAACCTCTCTTTCTCTCCTTATTGCTTAATTGCTACTCTCCAGTGCTTTAATGCACCTGCCTAACCCATCCTAATATTCTGCACTCATGCTTTCTTTATTTCAAACACCAATGAATATTATTAACAGATGGCAGTCAGTGATTTGCATTGCTTCCAAACCTGAAGCTGCTTCCATAATAATTTACTTGCCTAGAAAACAAAAAAAAAAGAACAAACCTCTGGTAATTGATCCTATGGAGCCCCTGTGCTTAAACTTGAGGTGGAGAAGATGGCAATGATGAAAGCATAATTGAATGATCAAGTTTTACTTCAACTTACCATAATGTTAAAAAAGTATAACCATATGTGAAGTCAATGATGTTTAATGAATTGTTAACTAATCATCAATCACTTAAACTGTTATATTTAATAATATTAAGTAATCAATCATATAAAATAAAATATATCATTGTCCGATATTAATTTTTAATTGAGATGATTTATTTTAATATTTTTTTGAATAAATACTAATATGCAAAAGTTAAATATAATATATTTCGCTTTCATTACTTATTCACATGAGAAAATTATAAAATTATTTTTTTAAAAATTAACTTATTCATATAAAGAAAATCAATGTAATTTATATTATTAAAAAAACATTAATTATCGTGAAAAAAAGAGTGGATGTAAGTTATTGATGTGATGAATATCTAATTTTATGTTGGACCCTTTTTACAAGTTGACTTTGGGAGCAAAACTGACATTTACATGGCTGAATACATAACCATAATGGTGACTTTTGTTTTTATCTCTTCTTACAAAAAAAAAAAAAAAAGAAAAATCTATAAAAAGAAAAGGTGGATCTGAAAAGTCAACATCAAGATAAAAAATAAAATAATAATAAATTAAAAAAAATGAAATTTAAAAAGGAATCAAATTAGGAAAAGAGAACAAGGAACATATTGCAGCACCCCATGACACAGCGCACTACTACCCTATGAGAAAACGACCCTCCTTCGCTCTAAAAGCCACCCTACTGTTACTACTCTATTGTATTCTTCCAGTTCCCCCTTAAATTTGCATTTACCCATCAACCAACCATTTCCGATCACCTCTTACTTTATTTATTTTCACTGCCAACCCATTTGACAATTTATTTATTTTTGGCTTTGGCCTTTTTGTTTTGAAGTGGCATTATTGTTAAATGAGGTCTTTATCTTGACGAATAGAATATCTGTGGAGGGTGGCAACTGCAAAGGACATCCGTACAGATAGACGGATCAACATGGCAACTTTGTTGACCACTTTGCTATGGCGGTAGTGGTACTGCCTTTTGTACCCCCCAACAATTAATATAAAAATTATATAAACGAAGGCAGTTGGACAGGAGGTGCTGCGATCTGTCCTCATTATGTCCACTAATTCAACTCTATTTTTTTTTTTTATAAATACTGTGAAATTGAAATTCGTAATGATTAATTGATTCTTAAGCAGAAGAAAGTGCAGAAATAGCGGAGGGGAGTCCACGATCGGAGGAAATATGCCTGCAGGCACTAAGCCAGGGAAGAAAAGATTGCAGAGACATCAATTAGCATCCACCACTTTGTGTGTGATGCGGGACCCATACAACACCTTCGGCGACCTGGTTTCCATCCACCCCTTTTCTTCCATTTCTTAATCATTACATGGAAAGCCCAGTCAGTGCCCAGCATCCAACACTCTTTTACCACACGTTAATTCTAACATCTTCTATTTCTACTGTTTATATAGATATGTACCACAGTATCATCAGTTGGTTTGTGGGGCTTAAAAGACCAATTTAATTAAAATATAATTTATTTATGCTGATAGCTAACATAATGAAAAGCAAAATGAAATAGTTATTACCATTTTGCAAACACAAATTAATTTATAGACCCATAAGAAGCTAAAAAGGTGACAAACTTTGTGGGCAAGTTGCTGTGGCAGGTTAATCGGCTTCCTCCAAAAGATAGGGATGGGATACAAAAGGAAATTATAAGGACCCTAATTAACAATTAAATTAATTCATAAATAAAAAAGCTGCAGGATACTACGATTCCGTATTAAGTAGCAAACGGTAACCCAAATATTTAACTTCTCAGATGAAACCAAACGATGCCCACCTCCCCCACTATATAACCAGCTCTTTTGCCTCCGATTCTCTCAAAACCCTCCTTTTGTCTTGCTTATGACTGTAAGGAAAGAAGAGCACGGAGGAGCAAAGAGCATACGTCGATATCGGATTGATTAAAGAGAAGTACAAGGATGCAAGAGGAGAAGAAGATGAAGATAAAGAAAGGTTGGCTTGCGGTTCAAGTTGGGCTCGAGGACGAAGACGGAGGCACTCGCCGATTTGTGATTCCCATTTCGTACCTTTACCATCCACTTTTCAAGCGCCTTCTTGATAAAGCATATGAGGTTTATGGGTACAACGCAAACGGCCCTCTCAGGCTGCCGTGTTCCGTCGATGATTTTGTTCATATCCGGTGGCAGATTGAAAGAGAATCAAGTCATCGGAACAACCAACACCATCATCACCAACATCACCATCACCACCATCTTCCTACTGTTTTGCCTTTTCACTCTTGTTAATTGATTGATCATCATAAGATGATTCATCCATCCATGATCATCAAAATATGTGTGTTCCTTATGTCTCCGCTTAATGAGAGTGGGACCCTTTTTGTTGATCATTATATTATAAACCATGTCCTCTTTCTCCCTGTAGAGACTGCTTCTTTTTGTAGTCTTCTTTGGGGCTGTTGTTACGTTACATGATGGATTAAGGGAAGCTAGAAGGCTGATTTAATTCATCTTATCCGCAAAATTCTTATCACTTTCTTCTTCTTCTTTATGGTGGAAGATAAGGCAATTAAGTTACTTGCTTAATTTGGGTTCTTCTTCACAATGAAAGGCATCTTAATTAACCTAAACTTTTCAATTGCGATAAGCCTAAGTTGTGGGATTGGTGCAGAAAAGAGGTGCTGCTGCAGGGAGTGCCACTCGAAGCTTTAGCCACAGCACGTGATCAATTGCTACAATTGTAAATTAAATCTCAAACAGTGGGTTCATATACCACTATTTAGTTAATTTTTCCAAAGATTCTTATTCTGGGCTGGGACAATACACTTTCAAAAGTTTTTGTTAAATTGGGTTTACAAAATTTTCACTTCAAGTTGTTTGTGGGTTATTTTAAACTGTCTTATTGCTTTTTAATATCTATTATGATATTTTACAGAAAGGAAGTGAAAGAATTGCCTCTATCAGCTGTGATTAGATCTTGCAAAAGAATGATAGAAAATATCTCTTAAAAGAACTTTATGATATTTAAAAACTAGTAAAATTTTAAATTTGGAAAACATATTGATAATAATAATGAAAAGGTTCCATAGGCATGTCGGGTAGTCCAAATACATAAATGTGTATATATATATATATATATATATATGTATGTGAAATACTAACAAAAGGATCATCTTTCCTAATACCGAGGAGTTAGTTGTCCTTCATGTTGCATTTAGGTGTTGTTTGTAGAAATTTATGGTCGCGGACATAATTAAGACAGAAGTTGACAATACGATAAAAGTACGTCGCAGCCCAGCCCAAGCCAGGCCCTCTTTGGATGGCATCTTTCAAATTTCAATTGACAAATTTTTGTATAAATAAAACAACCAAGGACCGTAATTTAAGCGGGAACACTTTCTCTCTTCTTCTTCCCCGTTATGTATGACACAGACGAGGCCAAGTGAATTTCCATCTCCTCCAGCTACTAAATAATCTTCTCTATACATATGTCTGTCTATATTATTTGTTATGGATTTTCCTTTTTCTCAATTTGTTTAGAGGCAGTGGCCAGGTAGCTTTTTGGTTTCAATCTTACTGTTTACCTGATTGTCTGCTGCAATTTTGTGATCTTATCTATTGCTGTAACTGAGGACTTTGTTTTTTTTTTTCTCTAATCATGTAGTATGATCTATGTCTTCGTAATCACATTTTGCTGCTATTATATGTTCCTTTGTTGTGGTTGTTATTGTTGAATTCGAGGTTTCCTTCTGGGGTATACTTGCCTTTAGTTACATTTTTTTCTCTTCCTTTTCTTGCATCATAACAATGGCAATGCTATTTTATAGCTAATAGGAATGTGCTCTGGTCATTGTTCCTTTTTAATGAGCTATGATAAGCTAGCAAAAGTTTTAGCAAATGCTGAAAGTAATGTAACATTTGCAGATGAGCATTGATTCTTCGTTTTTCCTTTCCTCTTTGATGCATGTATTCTGTGTCTGCACTATTGATGTGGCACACATGTGGTGCTGTCCATCTGAACATCTTGTGTGCTTCTGTTAAATTTTTGCATGTCTTTGTGTTTTCTTGAACAATTAAATGCTTGTCTTCGATGTAACAGCAGCTTGCCGTTTTTTTGCTGGGGGGGGGGGAAGGTGTAAGCCCCTTACCTATGGGTGGCATGGTGGAACGGTGAAGGTATGGCATGGATGCTCATCGGATTTCATTATAAGTGATGCCATGGATAGCATCACGAGCGGGTGTTGGCACATGAGCAGAGCTGCTCAATGGAGTAGCCAATTTGCCATGTGTGTGAGACATTTCATGAGCAGTCGAATAGAACACCTGTAAATAACGGACATGGGCTCGCATTAGCACTAGATCGGGCACGACTACGAGCACGCAGCACCTAAGTTGTGCTTGATTGGCTTAGCCCATACGGTTGGTAGCAGTTGGCAGCAGTTACTAACGGCTACCACCAGTTGAAGGCACTTACGAAGGGTGAGACACTTGTCACGGATAGTTAAAGCCAAGGCTGCATAATTGGCCAGCTTAATGGGAACGGAACCTCATTACCCTATAGCGGTTAGGGGTGTCAATCACCAAAATTTTTAACTTATATAATTCTACGGCCAAAGTCATCAAAGGTAGTGTGATGTTCTACTGCGTTTAGAGTGTATTTTCTTTGTTCATAAATGAAAAAATTATAATTGGTTCCCATAAACGTTGGTGTCTTTCTTTTATTCTCTCTCGCGTGTTTGCATGTGGGTTTTTAGTTTATGCATATTTGATATTGTGTGCATTCAAAGAGGATTGGTTGATGAGTTGGGTGTCACTCGTGTCATCACTCAGTGAGAAGTTGATCTTAAATCTCAATCGTGTGACAATTTAGGATCAGAGCTAGGTTGCATTTGTAACTTCAGTTGGTCACAATGAACGAGATAAGAGAAAAGCTTACCCATTTAGAGGATTTCGTGGGCGGTCTTCAAAGTGATAATACTGCGAATCTTGCTGTTCAAGCCGAACAACATATTGAGTAGCTCGGAGTGGCTTATAATGTTTTGATTGAAATATGAAGCGACTTGGATGTTCACTTCGTGTCTGTCATAAAAGATCTCATATTTTTGACAGAATTGATAAGAGAAGGGGATAAAGATTTGAGGGATGAGCTCATGTTACTAAACAGGGTTGTGATGAACCTTTAAGGTAAAGGGAAGGTGGCTCATCCAAAATACAAGTCCCTAAGCCAAAGTCTTTCATGGCAGTCGAAACTCCAAAGAGTTTGAGAATTTTTTATGGGACATAGAGTAACATTTCAAAGCTACTCGCATTTTAGAGGAGGAGCGAGTAACAATCATCAGCATGTATTTGTAAGGAAATGCAAAGTTCTAGTGGCAAACTCGGATGGAGGACAATGCTAGTGTTGGGAGGCTAAAGATTGAAATGTAGGATGTGTTGAAAAAGAAATTGAAGGATTAATTCTTTCCTTGCAATACTACTTGGGTTGCAAAGGAATTCCTTAAAAAGCAGAAGCACTCGGGTTCTATGTGAGAATATGTAAAGGAGTTTAGCTCTTTATTGCTGGACATCAAGAACATGTAGAAAGAAAATGAAATGTTCAACTTCTTGTCCGGGCTACACCTTTGGGCGTAGGCTGAGTTACGGAGGTAAGGGATGGGAGACTTACTGAGTGCAATTGCTATTGCAGAGAAACTTATAGATTACAAGTTATGCTAGTGCGTCTAATTCTCAAGGTAGGAAGAAGAAAAACGATGATGGAATGAAAAATTAGAAGACCGCTTGTCATAAGGATGACAAGAAGTGTAATTATGGCAAGAAAGACAATGGTGGTAATAAGAAGGGTGGTGATAAGTCTTCTTCGCAAAACAATAAGAATAATCCTACGGGATGCTTCATATGTGGTGGACCACACATGGGTAGAAAGTGCTCAAAAAGGGAGAAATTAAGTGCTTTGAAAAGCGTCTTCTCGAGTGAACCCTCTCTAACTATTGAATGCAATCACCACCGGCAGTCAAATTCAATACAAAGGCTTGATGTACGTGATGGTGCAAGTCAATGGGAAGGCTATGCAGGCTATGGTACATACGGGTGCTGCTAACAACTTTGTGGCATAAAGTGTGGCTAGTTCATTGGGTCTGACCATTTTGAAAAATTCCACCATATTGAAGGTAGTGAATTCGACGGTAAAGCCTATCCTAGGCTCGACAGTCTGCAACTTGAAGGTGGATAAATGGTTGTGGTAGTGTAACCTAACCATAGTACCCCTCGATGACTTTGACTTGATATTAGGGATCTAGTTTTTGGCCTTGGCCAAGGTGCTGGTGATACCACACCTTTAAATGATGCTTATAAATGATGAAGGAAGCTTATATTTTTTGGCTACCATAGAGAATAGTTAATAAGCGAATGACAAAAGAATTAAATTGCAATTTACCAAGCAATTCAAGAGTGGGATAAAATAAAGTGATCAAGCAAATGCGGCTACTTTGGTAGAGATCAAGCTTGATCAACAAGTCGAAGTACCTGATATGGTGGTTGGAGTCTTGGGAGAATTCTCAGATACCATGCCCCTTGAGTTATTGAAATGATTGCCACTAAGGAGGGCAATTGATTATGAAATTGAGTTAGAACCAAAAACTAAGCCACGGGCTAAAGCTCCTTACAGCATGTCTCCATTAGAATTGGGTGAGTTGAGGAAATAACACAATGAGCCGTTGCAAGCTAGTCTCATTCAGCCTTCAAAAAATCTATATAGTGCATTAGTGTTATTTCAAAAGAAACAAGATAGGTTATTGAGGATGTGTGTAGACTACTGAGCTTTGAACAAAGTGACAGTGAAGAATAAGTATCTTGTCCCGAATGTGGCTGACTTGTTAGATTTATTGTTTAAGGTATTTTATTTCACAAAGTTGGACTTGCGGTTTGGGTACTGGCAACTAAGGATCAAGACAAGGGATGAGCTAAAGACAATATATGTGATCAAGTACGATCTTATGAATTCTTTGTGATGCTTTTCGGCTTAATTAATACTTCTGCCATATTTCATACTCTGATAAATTATTTCTTGGATAAATTTATGGTTGTCTATTTGGATGATATTACGATATATAATGAATTACCAGCTGAACATGTGAATCATTTAAGAGCTATTTTTTCTAAGTTGTGGGAATACAAGCTCTTTGTAAAAAGGAGAAGTGTGAATTTGTCTCCAAGAAGTACCTTTTTTGGGGTATTGGGTCAGCAAGGGCCAAATTAGAATGGATGAACGAAAAGTGCAGGCCATTGTAGATTGGCTTACATCAAGGAGGATATCTGACTTATGATCATTCCTTGGGTTGGCAAACTACTATTATAAATTCATCAAATGATATGCAAAGAAAGTGAATTTTTTAACGAAATTTCTCAAGAAAGAGCAAGCTTGGTACTAAACGAATGCTTGCCAAAATGCTTTTGAGAAGCTAAAGATTAAAATGTCTTCTAAGCCCATTTTGACCTTGTTAAATTTTAAGAAATCCTTTGAAGTACAAATTGATGCTTCAAATAGGGCCATCGGAGGGGTCTTGGGGCAAGAGGGCCACCTCGTTACTTTTGAGGATCGAAAGTTGAATGATGCGGAGTAGAGGCATCCAGTTCAAAAGAAAAAAATGGCCGTTGTGGTGCATTGCTTGGATGTGTGGAGACACTACTTGCTGGGTACGAAGTTTGCAATAATGATGGATAATGTGGCAAATACTTATTTTAAGACCTAGGAGAAGTTGACTCCCAAGTAAGCATGTTGGCAAGAATTCATTATTGAGTTTGATTTTATATGGCTACATAAACTTAGTAGGAAAAATCAGGTGGTAGATGCTTTAAGTCGAAAAGAGATTGAAGCTTTTGTTGCAGCATTATTGTCGAAGCAAGTAACATTTAGTGATAGAGTCAAAGAACATTCTCATTCGGACTCGAACTACTTGAAATTTAAGCAATAAGTTTCAGAGGGCTTGGTGCGAAAGTATTGGCTAGAAGATGACCTACTGTATGCGAAGGGCAGTAAGTTGCTTGTGCTAAGAGACAATGGCTTGAGGTGAGAGTTCTTTAAAGAAACCTATGACACTAAATGGGCTAGTCACCTCGGAGTGAGGAGAATGATGTCTTTGCCGAAAAAGTCATATTTTTGGCCAAAAATGGAAGAGGATGTCAAGTCTTATATTAAAACTTGTCTCGTGTGCCAACAAAACAAGATCAAAAGAGAAAAAGAGGTAAGATTGTTGCAGCCCCGACTCATTTCAAAAAAGCCATGGATTTCATCGTCAACTTTTGAGAGGCAAAAAGTATGAGATCAATCCTTGTGGTGGTTAATCATTTTTCTAAGTAAGCTATTTTCATTACTACACTACAGGCTTGTCCAGCAGAGATTGCGACTGAGCTAATAATGAGAAATGTTGTGAAGTATTGCGTGTTACGTGAGGATCTAATCAGTGATAAATTCTCACAGTTCATGGGTCGGTTTTGGACTTTTAACATGATAGGGTCAAAATTGAAGTTTTCTGATGTTAACTATCGTTAAACAGATGGCTAGACCGAGCGAGTAAACTAATGATTAGAGGAATACTTGAGATATTATGTCACTACCAACCAAAGAAATTGGTTGGATTTGTTGGACATTGCTCAATTTGACTACAATGTCCATCGTTCCTCAGTTACGAGGAAGAGCCCAGTTGAGATAGTTCTTGAAAGATAGCCGTTTACTTCGCATGACATTGCGAAACAAAAATCGCAAAGGCTCTATCCAGCAGCTTATCAGTTTGCTCGAGATAAACTAGAGCTGGTGCAACAAGCCTACAATAGTTTGGCTAATGCAGCCAAAAGAATGAGAAAACATGCTAACAAAAAGAAAAGAGACTTAGAGTTCAATATGGGGTATAGAGTGATGCTGAAGCTAACCCTATTATTCTGAAAAAAGGTCACATATAAGAGATATCATGAAGGGTTCGTATAGAAGTATGATGGTCTGTTCGAAGTTGTCAAGAAAATAGGTAACGTGGCTTATAGATTGCAGTTGCCCGAACGATTCAAGGTACATCCAACATTTCATGTTAGTTTCTTAAAGAAATATGATGAGATGCTAATACAGATTAGGTGAAAGCAAAAAGAGCTCCTTCACGATCTGAAAACACTTTGACAAGGATCTAGCTGAGATCCTTGGTCATAGGACGCTTAGAGCTAGCAAGAAGAATAGATAGATAGAATACTTAGTGCGATGGCATGGTGAAAAAGTAGCTAATACTACATGGAAAAAGGCAGTGACCTTATGGTAATTTAAAGAAAAGATCAAAACCTATTTAAAAGGTGTTTTGACGAAGACATCAGACTCTTTTGATGGAGGTGGTTTGTAAGCTCTTTACTTTTGGGTGGCGTGGTGGCACAAAGAAGGCATGGCATGGATGCTCATTGGCGCCTCAGCCCAAGTGATGCCATGGTAGCATCGTGAGTGGGTGTTGGCACATGACTAGAGCTACTTAATGGAGTAGTCAACTCGCCATGGGTGTTTGGCGAGTCCTTGACGTGTGGGTCATTAGAGATTGTTTGTGGGGATCGAATATGATGCGAGGCACTTAGTAAGCAGGCAAGCAGAACACCCATAAATAATGGACATGGGCTTGCGTTGGCACCAGATCGTGTGCGTACACGAGCACGAGGCATTTGAGGTGTGCTGGGTTGGCTTAACCCATGCAGTTGGTAGCAGTTGACAGTGGTTACCAGCAGTTACCACCAGTTAAAGGCACTTGCGAAGAGTGGGACACTTATTGCGGCGAGCTTAAGCTAAGGCTGCATGCTTGGCCAACTTAGTGGGAATGGAATATCATTACCTTAGGGCGAATAGAGGTGTCAACTGCCAAGTTTTGTAGCCTATATAATTCTACAGGCAGAGTCATCAAAGGTATTATGATGTGTTATAGCCTTTACAGTGCATTTTTCTTGTTCATAAATGAAATGGTTGAGATTGGTTCCTGTAGGCATTGGTGTCTCTCTTTTACTCTCTCTCGCGCATGTGTGTGTGAGTTTTTAGTTTAAGCATACTTTGATATTGTATGCATTCGGAGAGAATTGGCTGATAAGTGGGGTCTCATTCATGCCATCACTCGGTGATAAGTCGATTTTAAACCTCAATCGTGTACCACGAGGGGTGGGGGTGGGGGGAAGGAAACGATTTGGTTAGGTAAGGATTTTTTTGCTGTTCTAAATATCTTAGTTTTTAAATGAGTTATACTCTATTGTTTTGGAAATTTGTATTGATGAAACAACTCTGTATAGATGCTAGTTCTCATGATATTTTATGTTTCTGATATAAAAAAGGAAGTAATTTTCTTGTTGTTTAGCTAAACAAAGTTTTCAATATGATATTGCAGATTCCAAGATCGATGTTATTGGATGACTAGGGTGAGCCATCTAGTCATCTAAATTCATATTTAGTAGTACATTGATAATTGATGTCAAAAAACTTGACCATTATTCAATTTTGACGGAGTTACTGGTTATCGAAGTTTAATTTTTTTGCTTTATATTTTCTTTTCTTACTTCTGGTGCCTTGTTATTCATATACCACCTTTTATGTATATTTAGTAATGCAAAAATTGTTCCAACCCTGTAATTGAATTCTTAGAACTATTTAAACATTTTTGGGAACACCTGTAAAGTTAGACACCCTAGTGACATGTAAAGATGAGAAAATATTCATGTAGTTCTTCAACTTTATGTATTTTTGCTGTAGGAAATTAGGAAAGTAAGAAGAAATTAAGGTTTTGGAAAAGATTTGGGTCTTAAGAAGAACATAGAAAGAGAATAAAAGAGCAAAGGATGGCCTCGTGTCTTAAACAACAAAGATCTTGAATTTCAAAAATATGAATTATCAAATTCTAGCATTACAAGTTTGTCTAAAACAGTAGGGTGGCATAAGTATTTATAACCACCAAAATACTATTGCAAGCAGAAATCCAAAGACCCAATAGGCACTAAATTAACAGAAATAGGAATATGAAATTCTAATAGGAATTCAATTAATAAAAATAAGAAATATAAGTCCTAATGGGAACTAAATTAAAGTCCTAAAATGATTGACATAATAAAAGAAAATACATCTTTCCCAATTTCAAATGAAAGGAAATTCATATATTTTTTTCTAATTTATGAATTTATGACTACAATAAAATTTTAAAAATCTTTAATCGCCCCTTCATCATTCTTCTTTACTCACGGAAAACTCGACTTTGAATAGTAAGGTTGAAGGTTGGTTTCCAAGAAGTCAAGGTCAAAGGCTTGAAAAATCATCTTCAAAAATCTAAGTAGCATCAAAGTTTTGTGATCATCCTATTTAACAAGAGCAATGAGCTCTCTTATGCATAAAAGCAATGAACTCATTACAAAGGATAGCTTGGAGCACACCAGGTGCTTTAGGCACGCGACTACCTGTTGATGTACTTGAGGACAAAAAATGTGGTTCAAAAATGTCTGAATAACGTGACAAATCTTTCACATTAAAAGCAAGACTAATATTCATATGAGTAGGCAAGTCAAGTAGGTATCATTATGGCGAAGTTTTCAATAGTTCAATGGCTTGACCATGTAATTTCTTTAACAGAGTGTTTGAGATAACACTTAAGGTGAATTTTCATGTGGAAACAAGACTAATAGTCATGTGAAGACTATATGTTAGCATGGACTTTAATGTTGTTGTGCCATCATATGATGTATGTGACTCATTCAGTGTATTATTAAATGGAATGAAGTGTGCCAACTTAGAAAAACTATGCATGATAAATAAGATGCTATCATGTCCTCAAGCAGATTTTGGTAAGCCTAGTATAAAATCCATATTGACATCTATCTATGGTTGATGTGGAGCGATTAGTATGATCTATGTCTTCTTAATCACATTTTGCTTCTATGGTACGTTTCTTTGTTGTGGCTATTATTGTTGACATTCGAGTTATTTTTTAGGTATACACTTGCCTTTAGATGAGATTAAAATTTTTATCTTCCTTTTTTTGCATCATAAAATGCTACTTTTATAGTTTATAGGAATGTACTTAGGTCATTGTTCTTTTTTAATGAGCTCTCTCATAAGCTGGCAAAAGTTCTAACAAATGCTGGAAGTAATGCAATATTTCCAGATAAACATTAATACTTTATTTGCCTTTTCTCTTTAATGCATCTGTTTTGTACCTGTACCCATGATGTCGAAGATAGGTGGTGCTATCCATCTCTTTAATGCATTTGTTGTATGTGTACAAAGAGAGATTGATAGAAGTTAGGTGCTCATAGCAACTGATGTAGTAAGGAGGATTATAAAAAGGAATCAGAAATGAAATTAGGGATTTTAGGAAATAAAGGTTTTTAAAAGAATAAATAAGGAGAAGAAAAGAACAAAATAAGGCCTAAAGCCTTGACTATAGAGATCTCGATTCTCAAAATACTAAAAAATTTTAAATTACGTTATGACAAGTTTATCTTGACATTAAAATAGCTTAAGTACTTAACCACAAAAACTCACAAGAACAAGAAATCAAAGTATAAAAATAGGAAATCTAACTAATATGAAACAAAAGTCCTAATGGGAATTTAAAACAAACTAGGTAACAACACAGAAAGTTGAAAAAAAAAATACATTTTGTTTCTTAATTTCGGGCTTTACACCTAGAATAGGTTTTAATAAAATCTTTTATTGGTGTTTCATCACAGTGATTCTTCTAATGTTGCTATTTTAATTTCAGTGTTGCAAAAGCTAGCAAAAAAGCTGGAGTCACAAGGCTTGGAGAAGAGTAAGGTCACTTTGGCTCATCTATCTGACCTTGATTACCTACTTCATAGTATTTATGAGATATGTCATCCATAACCAATAGACTATAAAAATAGGAGGGATTTGGTTCGTATCTTCAATGCAATAGAGAAGGAAATATATGGTAACTTTCTATTTTGAGCTTGTTAGTGCTGGATTCTCTGACATGCATGCATGCATCATAATAATAAATGAGAGTAAAAAAAGGATAAAAAGGAGACAAAAAGAATAAAAAATTAATGTAGGAGGAAACTCTTTTAGAGTGATTATGAATAGCTCTCTCTTTCTCTTTCTCTCTGTGGTTGAGCAGGTATACATCTTATCATATGCTGAAGGCTAAAATTTCTGATTTTTTACTTTAGTTATAGAAATGCCTATAAATATGTCATAGTTTTGTTTGCTGACTTCTCTGATTGATAATACTGTGATTCCGTTATTGGTTAACTTATTCAAATGGATAAGCCATGCGTTATATTTGGATCGCAATATGTACACAGGGTTGCTTGCATCATTTTCCCATGGGAATTCGTTATGTTTGTATTACATGCGTTTTACACTTGCATCTGTGAAATATGACAACACTTTGATTACATGTCCTTGAGGTAATACAGATTAAGTTGAGAAGGAAGAGCAAACTTCAATAGATGGCTGGAAGATTTTTAGCGATTCTGATGAAGGTTGCTGCATTTCGAAAAGCATAAAGGTTTCATGTTTTTTCAGCTTTACTGTGCTGGTATAGGAGAATATGTCTGTTGGTTAACTTCTTTTACCAATGTAAAATGAAATGCAGAATTTTATACAGAATGGGAGCTGTTCTGCAAAACTGATATTCTTAATAATCTGAAGATAAAAACTCAATTTTCAGAAATTCTCTAATTCCTACAGAAAGAATATATATATATATATATATATATATATATATATATATTATATACTGCATGTTCTGTTAGTTTCTGGGTTTGACTTCTAGATAATGAGCCAAGAAACTAGAAACTTTACTAAGATTCCAAAATAAAAACCACTAGATGTGATTTGCCAAGATACTTGAGCTTCTACATGAAGGCAGTAAAAGCGACGGGCCAGAATTTCTGCCCATTCCAGTGAATCTGACAATTACCATTAAAAGCAACCTTGGGACTCTGAAATGTGAAACTAAAAATGTAATTTGAATTCGTGAAACACAAAATAGTAATTTGAATCAGGAACAGTAGCATGGATAGCAAAGATATTGTTGGCGAAAAAGATTTCTTTGTTGTTGTAAGGGCCATGGCTTTGGCGTGCAAGGTGGATATAACAACTTCAACGAAGCAACTGATATGCTACCCAATGCTTTTTCTTATGTTCCAATGTCTGCTTGAATTAGCTTGTGATCAATGATCTAGGACTTATTCATGGTCGAGTCTTAACTTCTTTCTAAACCGAATTCTCTGAAGTAGAAAATAATTTAAATTTGTTGAGTATTTTACTTTTTTCATTCAGGAAATTATGATGATTCCCTGCTTGTAGAGGAATACGGATCTTTTGTGATGGGTATGTTCAGTCAACAAAGTGATCTGGACTTATCTGTTAACTTCAGGGGCAATGGAGTTCCATTTCCTCAGGAGAAGAAGATTGTAACCCTTCAGAAGTTTGCAGAAAAATTCTAGGATCTTGAAAGTAACTTTTAAGTACTTAACATATTATCATTTCTATTGCTGCAAAGTTCATGATTCTACTGTGTTCTATGCTAGCAGATAGAGTAATTCGAAGTTTCTCACACTTACACAAAGAGAACACTTGATGTTATCTGAATACCCTGCCCTTTCACATTATTCAATAATGCCTTGGAGTGTCATTATTCAAGAAATAGACAACATAAAGCTTTTATAATAACTACTTATGATAGTTGAGTTGTTCTGGTTCTTTGATGTAAACATAGACATCATACAGAATGCTTCAATCTCTATAAATATATTAGCTGAAATAACAAAGTTATAAAATTTATTTATTTTCTTTAGAAGAAATCTCCTTCTTGGCTGTACATCTATGATACGGCTTTACAACTGTTGGTTTGCTTTCTTATCTAGTTCTTGTTCCCTTTTTAGTAAGTTTACTTACCTAGGGTTGGCCTTTTTTTTAAATGTCGACACATATTAGAGCCTCTCCCCCTTATCATATCTTTCATGCAACGTCATAAAAGATTTCCTACTTTACTTTATTGATATCTAGTGTATGTTAAAGGAGACAAGGCTAGTTTTTAGGTTGGAAACTATGTTTAATTCCATGTAACAAAGTCACTCTTTGATGTTCAAACTTATTGAACCTATTGTACTTAATTTAATTCTCTCGTGAAATAGGACTATTCCCATTCCATGTTAAAGGTCCTTGCTCCAATCTTACACTACAATGTTTATTTTCCATCATTTTTACTTTTGGTGGGAGATTTGTGTAGCGGCTGAAGGGGTTGGATCATTTGCCTCAGTTTTTTTGCTTTCAAAATTCCCCATAAGAGTGTAATCACTGTTAGGATTGATGGAAGATTATTACCCAAAACGTTGCTGAAATTAAAGTATAAAGTTTGGAAACTTTAAATATTATGGTGTAATATAATGAGCATATATGGGATATCCATTTATGGTATATCCAAATATCAATTGCCATTCGTTTATTATGTTTCTCAATTTCTTAAGTTCAATCTCTCCAAGAAATTTGGTGTCCTGCAATGGCCATACAATAACAGATTTAAGAAGTAATCATTGTTGATATCTAATCTAATTATTTTCTGTCATTTTCCTTTTTCGTGCAGACTCAGGAGCCTCCTATATTACCTCCATTTTCTGCTTTATTGAGAGGTTTTAACTCTGTCGACTATGTATGAGAGAAGTTTGCCACCTGTATAACTCAAAATATTAAATTTCTCAATGGATATTTCTCTAAATTATGTTTCAGAATATTTCTCTTCAAACAAAAGCTTCCAGATTTTGTTGGAGGAACTTTTTTGTCTTCTATGTTAGCTTTAGCATTTGCATTGCGTGGCTTTAGTTGGATTTGATTTCTACGCATCATATTTTAATGTTATACAGTGATTTTTTTTTAAAATAAAAATTTATAATCTTTTGGGGGGACAAACTACAATGTATTGATAGTTACAAAGGTTTCTTAATTGCATAAAATCCATTTTTCCATAGAACAAGCTGAAATTAGGAGTTCCATGGTGCAGCTAACCATTCTTAGAAGAAAAAAGATTCATGATCCAGGACGAGTCAAATTATTAGTGCATTACAAAGTTGCAGAAGTAAATTATGGCAGTGCTGACATCAAGAAGACTGTGTTTTGGTTGAGAGGATGTCTTCCTTGTTGATTTAGGTCCTTACCTACGCAGGATACTTCTGCAAAATCAGGTCTCCTCTGCACCAAGTTAGTTAAAATGGTGGTGAATGATGCTACTATTACAAGCCTTTTAAAGTAGATTTCATATAAAGAAATAGCTGCTTATGCTAGAATGTAAGATTGTACAAAATAAAATTTGACTTATCTCTTCAACACTTTCTGTCTCTCCCTTCAACTATTTTTGGGACCTACACCTATGGGTTTGTAAAACTTTGTTAAGCTGTCCTTCGTTCTTTTTCTGCTGAAGCTTTCTAATTGGTAGCTGTGGTTGTTTTGAATTTAAGTTTTCTTTTGCACGTTCTAGATGGAGTTGATCCTGCCAACGTGATGAAAAATTGTCCAAAATTACTTGAATTATGGGAAAAGGAACAAAGAATTCTTGGCCAAGCTATTCGTTACTCTAGTGGTAAAGGTAATAGCTCTAACTTCCATAAAAACTTGCCTAAATTGAAGAGAAAGCTAAAGGACAATGTCTGAATGATTCCTGATCTTCCATTTTATGTTACAAATTACTTTAAATTCTTTTCATTTCAGCTGCCTTCAGTTGAAAAACTTTGGAAAGAAGGGCTTTGTGCCAGCTTGCTTAGAGGATCATGGGTATCCAAAATGTGGGATTATGAAATTGGCTCTATAAGTGTAATTTTCCGCCTTCCATAGCAAACGTCTATACATTCTCAAGTATTTGGGGGGGGGGGGGGGGGGGGGGGGGGGGGGGGGGGGGGGGGGGGGGGGGGGGGGGGGGGGGGGGGGGGGGGGGGGGGGAAGGAGCAGGAGTGCACAGATTGAAGATATCACAGACCAATCTCAAAATATTGCCAGGGCAGGGGGAAAGCAAGGAGCTAAGAGGATTCACAGCTGTGTCTATAGCTCAATTGATCGCCTTTGTGCCTTCTCGGATGGTCAAATAGATAAAACCAAATTTCAAAGAACTAATGTTTGGGGCTGATGCTAGTTTGATATCTACTCTACGGGATAGAGTTAGCACGAATCTGGTTGAAGGTATGGGTAACCAATTTGAGTACAACCAAAGAAAGAAGATTAGTTTGTCAGAAATATGGGAGCAAGCACATCATGCACAAGGCTGGGTTGGAATCTGCTTGCAGAAGGTGGAAGAACTCAGCAAGTGGAAGGTCGGGGTGGAAAACTGCTTGCAGAAAGGGGAGGAATACCACAAATGCAAAGTTGGGGAACGCGGCAAGCCAACTGCTGCAGAGAAAAGGGATCCTGGGATGGTTGGAGTACTAAAAGGCACAGGTACACAGAAAAGGCATTTTTTGATGGATGGAGTGCCAAGAGGCAAAGGCATGGTGACAATTAGAAGAAGATAAAAATTAATTTATGGAAATAAGAGGGATTATCACTTTTTTCACAAAATAGTTGCTCTCCTTGTGAAAGATCCGAGACATTTTCTTTCCCCTGTGCCTCTCTCTCACTTGTTGCAGTTTCTTCATATCTCTGCATCTATAAATCTGATTCCAGATTTGTGGGAGTTGTATCAACTTTTTTGTTTACTTCATTTTCAGTAGTTTATTAGTTTGTTATGCTTTTCATTTTGTGGGGTATTTAGAGGACAAAGATCAGTGGGCTTTATTTATTTATTTATTATATACTTGTAAAGTTGATTTTTTTTTTCCGAATCAATCATATGATCTTTGATTTCATGTTAATTATTTGGATATGTATGATAAGCATTTAAAATGCAACTTATACTCTATTTTTGGTTTACTTAATGCAATGTGGTAATTAATATGTCTTGTTGGAAATGTTGATTTATTGATTTTTTATGTGAGAGCAAACTATTGTTTTATGGTTTTTGTTTTTTTCTTTTCATTCTTTGGTTGTGAAACTTGCCAAAAAGTTGTTGTAGTCTCAAATTTTTAAGTCAACAGAGAGCTAACACTTTTAGAGCATAAAAAATTATGCATAAAAAAAAAGAATATCAATTTATATAAAGGAGTTGTGAATCGGAGTTTTCATCTTGTTGAGAATTTTATAAGGGTAATGTTTTTTAAGACTGCAATAACATTTTATAATAAGCCAAACCAGTACAATTTTTATGCAGTAAAGAATCAATGAAATTAGGTATTTTACCCACAGTGTGTGATTAGTAAGTTGTTCTTGTTAAAGCATGAGCAGCCATGTTTGATTCTCTTGGAAATAAAACATATTTGAAAAGAATTTCCTTAGCTTAGAAAGTCTCTACAGCTTGATATGCCGAGTCTCTGCAGCTTGATATCAAGGACTCAAACTCAGTTAAATCCAATTGTAAAGAATTGATAGCTTCCACTATGATCTTCGCATCAGTTTCAAAGATAACATTTTGAACACCCTTCCGCTTCCTTAACTGTGACCAACCCTGCTTGAGTGGATGTCTTACAAGCCACGAAATGACCATGCTCGTCAAGCAACATTAAAACTATGTCCATTGCATTTGCTTCCTTCAGCACCGAGGCATCTGTGTTGCATTTGAAGAAACCGAGAGGATGTTTTTGCCGCCTGAAGTCGTCTTCCTCTTTTGTTATACTATGATATTCAACCTTGTCCTGTCTTCTTATGGCCAGCCACTCAGTGTTGGAACTCGATGGCTGAATGAACTATTGTACATGCAGCATTATTCAACGCCTTTCACAGCTTATCATTGTGATATCTCCAAATTCCTCAAAGCACCATAGAGAATTTGCCTTTCTCGACTTCGCTAGCTTTCGAGAAGACTTGGAAAACCTAGTCAGGAAAACTTTTCACTACAGTAGAGCAATCGTTAACCAGAACACAAAGACTAGTTTCCTTCCAACAATCCTAGGCAAACAGGCAAGTGAGAAAAATGGGCAATGAATTTTCAACATTCAATCCATAAGCTACATGAGTTAATGGGACAAAGATACCTCTTTTTGTAGATTTGCACGGCTTGTGATAAAGTCCCTGCAGGCTCTCCACATAAAAGCTTTTACCTTTGGTGGGACTTTTGATTTCCGAAGGATAGTCCAGTCACCATGAGGCCTAGACTCCAAGCTAGAATTTGAAAGTCACATGGCCACCCTATAACTATACTTCACCGAGTAAACAACATCCCTGCTATAGTGCCAAATTAACCTGTCAGCTTGAGCAGCAGAAGCCGAAGGAGTATTGGTTATTTCACAAACATCCCTCTCAACAAACGGCTCATTTAGCAGCTCCAGATCCCACTCTTTAGAGTTTGGAACTAAAAGGTCTTTTGACCTTGAGATCACTCAACTTCTTGACCAAAATAGTTTCGATATAGAAATTTTCAGGGTTACATAACCAAGATTCTCACCTCACAGCAATGTTAGCACCATCTCCTACTTTCCAGCGTAAACCTATCTCTAATACAGGTTGAGAGCTCCAAATTCTCCTCCAAGGATAGCTTGGATTGTGCCCTAGCTTGGCATTTAGAAACTCCCCCCTCGGTAATATCTGGCTTTGAAGATCCTAGACACCAAAGCATCAAGGTCAAAGAAGTTTCTAACCTTGTTTCTTAGCATGGAAAGGTTAAATCCACGGAGGTCACGAAAGGCCATACCACCAAACTCTTTCCTTTCACAAATCTTCTCCCAGTGTGACCAGTGTACACTACATGAACCAGCAGCTTTTGAACCCCACCAGAAGGAGTTCAAAATACATTGTAGTTCGCCCCCTAAGGAGCCTGGCAGAAGGAAAACAGTCATGCAATAAGAAGGTAGTGATTGCGCCACTACCTTGATGAGAATTTTCTTACTTGCTTTGGATAAAAATCTATCCCTCCAAGCATTGATACGCTTCCATACTCGCTCCTTCAGAAAGCCAAAAACTTCCCTTTTCTTCCTACCAATGAGAGAAGGAAGTCCTAGATACCTTCCAGTTGTTCAGCAGCTCTGAGTACACCAGCGAGCAAAGATTGGACATCAGTCACATTACCATTAAACATGATCCCAGACTTGTTAAAAGTTTATGGCTTGACTTGAAGCTTTTTCATATATGTTGAGAATATCTTTCATCTGCTCACATTCAAGAATAGTTGCTCGGTAAAAGAAGAAACTATCATCTGCAAAAGATAGATGAGAAACAATGGGAGCTCCCTCGCAAATTTTACCACCATGTAACGTTCCTCTCCCCACAGCTTTATCGATGAGTGAAGAGAGACCCTGTGCACAGATTATGAAAAGTTAAGGTGAGAGAGGGAACCCTTCTCTCAATCCTTTGTTCGCACAATGGGACCAAATACACGATCATTCATAAATACAGAGTACCTCACTGTCCTTACTCATAGCATAACAAGATCCACCCATGTTTGCTCAAACCTCATTTAAATCATAATAATCTCCAAGAAACCCCAATCAACCTGATCATAAGCTTTGCTAATATCTACTTTTAAAGCAACAACACCTGATTTCCCTCTGGTCTTCCTTTTGGCAGAGTGGATGAGCTCAAAGGCAACAAGCACGTTGTCAGTAATTGATCGACCAGGAACAAACGTGGATTGGGACTCCAAGATCAAGTTAGGAAGCACAAGCTTTAGATAATTAGCTAAACCTTTAGCCACTATCTTGTGGAGAACATTGCACAGAGAGATCGATCTTAGGATTATCACACTTGGGAATAAGAACAATGTTGGTATTATTGAGAGAAGCAGGAAAAACACCTTGATTGATCCACCTCATGTACCCATTGAACATATCATTCTCGATACGGCTCCAAAACTGTTGCTAAAATGCAGGATTGAACCCATCTGGCCCCGAAGATTTATCCGGATGCATTTGGAATACGACAGCTTTGAATTCTTCAATTGTAAAAGGTGCTAGAAGCATAGTATTATTAGTATCAGAAACATAATTTCTTCAACAACAAATATTACCGGGTCATAGTTAGCGTCAAATGGAGCAAAGAGTGCATTAAAATATTCTTTTAGTAACTGACATAAATCAGTGATAAATGTTCCCCTGATCATCACAAAGCTTTTTAATCTTGTTCACCTCTCTACTCGCAGAAGCACTCGCATGGAAAAATTTTGTATTCAAGTCACCATCCAAGAGCCAATATGCCTTAGCTCGTTGCTTCCAAAAAATTTCCTCCTCTTCTACCAATTTAGAAAGATCTCCTTTCAGTTGTTTGAAGCTTGCCACTCACACCGTATCATCTTTCTCTTGCAAAGCAGTTAGTTCCTTCCTACACTTCTCAATATCCATTTGAATTTTCTCGATTTAAGCCTTCCCCACCCATCGAGCTCTGTGGACATATGTTCCAAATGATGCCCCAGATTATGGGAAACTGAACTCTCCTGATTTACTCTCATCAATCTGCCAACTCTGTTCCCTCAGCCAATTATTCTCAAACTGAAAGCCCTTTCGATGTATGTCAACCTACGTGGTTTCCTTTCTAACAAAATTGGAGAGTGATCAGAAGGGGAAGCCAATAAATTCGTCAACCGAGCATTGGGAAAAATCAAGCACCAGTAGGTAGTAACAAGAGCAAGATCTGTGCGTTCCTCGACAGCATCAGCAGTACCCTTGTTCTTCTCCCAAATATAGGGATAACGTTGCAAAGGAAGGTCATGCAGGTCACAATCAATTACAACATCTCGGAATCCTCTAAATAACCAGGAGGGATGTTCGACTCTACCTTTCTTGTCGTCTGAAGTCAGCATTGCATTGTAGTCCCTTATACAACATCATGGAAGAGTGGATAGTGAATGAAGTCTCCTTAGATTCCACAAATTAAATCTCTACATCTGCTTCTTTTAGGGAAACCATAAAGACCTGTCACCCTCCATCGTTCACAACCTTCTTCAGACACCTCGACATCAATATGATTCCTTGATTAACCGTGGATGAAACAGACATCTTTATATCGCTATAAGACTGCTACACCCCTACTTCTACCCTCTCGATCAACAGAAAATCTTCCATCAAACCTCCTAATGTCTTCGATCCTACTCGAGTTCACCAGGTAGCCTTGCGAGTCTTAATTAACTCACGTGAGATGGGAACAACACTAGGTTGGCCAAGCCCTCAGTAGTTTCGACTTAACACAATCATGGCTGCTGGCAGGCCTCAGAAGCAGGGCCTGCCAATAAAGAAAAACCTTATTGCCATCAACGTCACTCACATTATTAACGCCGCCTTCATTAGTTGTCTGATTATCTAAGTCCATGTTTATTTGTTAGGCCTTCTCTAGACAAAGCCCACGCCTACGTTTCCTGTTATCTACCAAATCCAGGCCACAATCCTCCTCTTCATTACTCGGATTTTGGCCACGTTCATATGGCTCACCTCCCTTCGCATTAATGGAGCCTAAAATTATGGGATTTGTCAAATTATGATGGAGATCGGCGTTCCCGTGCAGTTACCTTTCGCTTCATTCTCTTTGAAATCTTTCCAAATTTGCACCAAAGTTGGCTCTTTCCAGATTTGGATCTCGAAGTCCATCTCCTCAACTTCGGTTCCACTGCCTTTGTCACCCCTGAGCCACCTTTCGCCGCTAAGATTGGAGGTTCTTCGATTGGGGGCTTTAAGCCACAGATCCCACCCTTTACTGACCTCACCATCAGGACGTGAGAAAATTTTATCGCTAAACCGCTCTGAGTGACTCAGTAGACCACAGATGAAGCAGAAAGTTCCCAACTAATCGTATTTAAAGTTAATAATGGACCAATCACCCGCTGTTTTCTTATTCTTTTATGTCTCTTCAACGACAGTCTAACATCGATTGTGACACGGATCTACATATATGATCTCCAGATAAACGAGTTGTTGTTCATATCGCATTCAACAAAGTTTCCAATAAAATTTCCCACACTCTCAGAGATGTGACCAATAGGGATATGATATAACTGCACCAAGAAATCAACATAAAATAATGGGATCGTTGAAGGAATCTCTTCTGAACTTAACTGATGCATGATTAACCGATGGTTATCGAATGACCAAATGCTACCTTCCATGACACTTCTCAAATCCACAATATGAAAGAACTGAAACAATTATAACTGAGATCCTATATCTTTTATACAGATTCCTTTGGCCGGTCTCCACATGTGGCCATGCGGTTCCTCATTACATTGACGTTGATGCTTTGATCGGTAAGGAATCTCCTAACCAAACATAGTCCACATTGCTTGGTCCTTTGTGGATCATCCGTGATACCTATGGCTATCTCCTAATCTTCATCATTTGCCAAAGACAGATCATCTAAAGAAACACTCATGATGCTCCTTACAGGTCAAGAAACAATGCAATGTAAGCTGGATCGTGCAGACAAGCTCTCATAGAAGTCTCAAAACTAGAGAAAATGCATGGCTCTCAACAAGGAGAGAATAACAAAGCTCTCGGCATGGAGAGAGTTGACTTACCTTTTTTTCGTTTTTTTTAATCACCCAAGGGCAAATCTTTTTCAGCATCTATGTGGCGGGTGCATTAAAAGAATATCTAATGTTTGTGAGTTGTGTTTTTCTTTTTCAGTTTTTTAAATAAAACTTTGGATTAAAAAATTCTTGCAAAGACAGTTGCACTAATTATTAAGCAAACAACAAGTACCATCTGGTGTTCTATTTTTTTTTTTTTAAAAAAAAACTTTGGTTCCCTGCTGTTATTTCTTTGAAAACATTATTTCTTTCTAAAGCCTAGTGAAGTTTTATGGTTTTGGTTAAAAATTTTCTTAACTTATTTTAATTATTGTTTCAAAGAATATTTACAACAAATCATTTATATGTTTTTAATTTAAATACACAAAATAATATGATAAAATCTTTAAATAGATGCTTTAATTTTGGTTGCATTTTGAGCATATAGACATTTGGGTAAGACCCGTTAATGGGTATTTACTAGACATATCCTTTTATCCAAAGGATTTTAATAGTTTGTTTCTTTTAATTTTTTTAAAAATTTGAAGCTTTCCTCAAGAGTCTTCATTTCTTCTCTTTTGAAATTCATTTCAGTTCCTTCTCGTCTCACCCATTCTTCATCGTCCATTGTCGAAGCTTTAAGTTTGAACATTGCCAATGCAACCCATCTTTGATCATATTTGCAGCTCATTCCCGAAACCTTTGCCTTTACTTATCCATCGAAATCCATTTTCAAAACTCATCACGCTTTCTAGTTGCGCTCACATTGTCGTCAAACAAGTGGGTGTGCACGCTTGGGACTCGTATTTCAAACTATCTTCAAAAGTCACTCATCATGTTGAACGGGTCTATAAAAATAGATTACTGTGAAAACTCCATGGAAGACCCATAACGAGCATCCTATTGTTGAAATTTGTAAAATGAAATGTTTTGAAGAGTTTTTGCAATATCTATGAATTGTATTGAGATTATTAAGGGTTTGGAGTTGTATACAAAGTGCAGGATTATTAGTGATTTTGTCGTACAATCGTGGTTCATGTGTAGTAGTGATTTATGAATGTTTGAAAGTGAGTTAAAGTTGTCTATTAGTAATTTGTAATCGTGGTTAGTGATTTGTGCATGAGAGTAATAAAATATATTCTAGATTATGTTAGAATGATCTAAAAAATTGGCTTGTTTGCCATGTATATATTGTTGGTAGACTTTTACATATAATATTGGCTTATGCAGTTATTTATCATTGTGTAATAATAATTTGTAAATGTTTGTTAGGCAAAAATATAATTATGAATAGCAATTTATGCATGATAATAATGAAAACGTTTTTTATTTTTTCACAAATGGGAGAGAATAACCTATATAAGATTTTCATGGTATAGTGCATAGTTTTGCCATGAACTACTTTGACTTTGATGCGCCCAAGTCACTAGACCAAGTGTTTGCAAATTAACAGAATGGAGACGAATTGATAATCACATTTTAAAGCACATGCTTCAACCATTACCTTTTAATGACAGTTCTATTGAAACTGTCGTTAAAGGGATACCTTTCAATGACAGTTCTATTGAAACTGTCGTTAAAGGGGGAACCTTTCAATGACAGTTCTATTGAAACTGTCGTTAAAAAGGGAGGATTTTTAATGACACTTCTATTGGAACTGTCATTAAAGGAAGGACCTTTTGATGACAGTTCCAATAGAACTATCGTTAAAGGGGAGGCTTTTAATGATAATTATTATAAAACTGTCATTAAAAAGTCATTAAAGGTATTTGTTGTATTTATTTCGAAATAAATACAAAATTTATATATTCAAATTATCCAAAACCAACATATATAAAATTTTTCATCTCTTCCACATCATCCATATGCATCAATACAATTCTTCACAATATACAACCAAAATTTTTATGTTATACACTTCAATACCATTCTCATAGAGATCGTCATTACTTCTTTTATATTTGAAAACACTCAAAATAATCTAGTCCAAAAAAAGTAATAAGAGATAAACAAAACAAAAGAAAAAAATTTGATGTCATAATTGAACTCTATATATACAATACATGAGTTAAAATATTACACAATTCTAAAAATTTAACTATATAAATTCAATAATGATCATGTGTACAAAAATCTTCAAGATTCAACTTTCTAATATGGCACTCCAATGAAATTGTCCAACCTCCTTTCTAACTTCATCAATATCCGATTGGATGTAAGTATCTATGTCCACTAACTATATTTAAAAAAAAAAGTTAGTCCAATTAAAATTTTTAATAAGCACATCAATTAATTTCTTAAGTATTTACATAAGCAAATGCTTAAAAACTTACCATTTTTGCATATTGGATATTTTTATCACATCTATCGATGATGTCCCTTAAAAATTTCATAATATAATATCCACACTCAGTATTTAAAGGCTGATATGGATACTGCATTAAAAAATTTTAATTGTTATATTTTGTAAAATAAATAAAACTAATATCATATATAGGTTTAAATATATATACCTTAGCAGGAATATTCCTAGGAATGCACCTATTGCTTGATTCTTTGAAAACTTGAAACAGTTTAAAAGAGCTGCCAATAGAAAATAATCAATATTTTTAAGAGTAAGAAAAAATACATACTAATATAAATAAAAATATTTTCACTTACGTGGATATAAGTTGATCTAGTTCTTGACGAGAATCATGGTTCAAAGGATCAAAAATACTGTATACAAAATTACGAGGCTTGACAACCACTAACAGTCAGTGCTGCCTACATTATGAAAAATAAATGTTAAAAATATTTTGAACAAAACTATTAATAATTTTAACTAGTATTATAACTTATCTCAAGTTATAAGGAAATATCACTACTCCTCCGTCACATGGATCTATCATTTTATTGGCTAAGTGACAAGCTTGGGTATCTATATTTACAGACATTCCATATGATAATGTTGACAGATCAGCAAATACAAAATATTTTTCTAAGCTAAGTGCAGCTAAATCTGTATAAAGTTTACTGAAATAATAGAGTAAGAAAAATATAAATATGATGTAGCCAAACAACAATAACCAAATAAAAATTCAAAAGACATGCGTACACAATGTAAGCCTGAATAATGATGACACTTAGCTCTTCCATGTGACAAAATTACATGATATCTTCTCGAGCCATAAATACATGTCCATCAGAAGCAAAGACTTTAGTAAAAGCTATGTGTGTTGCTTCATCAGGTGCCATAACCTTATTCACATAGTTATACATTTTCTGTAATCCTAGTGGTAACCTAACGGAAGATACTTGTTGCGATGATTGTGGTTTTGTCAATGTTGGTGCTTTCTTAATTGGCAACTTACCTTGTTGCTTCATAGTCGATAGCTGAAAAAAATTTGCAAACTTAATTGATGTTAATAGGTTGACTTTATAAAATATATTACCAAAAACATTAACTCATGTGTACCAACAATGACCTAATCTCGAGGCCAAGCAATAACTGAACCAAGTTAAAAAAAAAAAAAATTTATTAATCCATCGTCTGGGTTTGGACGAGGTAAATGTGCATCACCATGAATAGTTATATCCACTGTCACCTGAATATCACCAAAAAATAATGAAGGCCCGTGGATCATCTTATTAGGAGTATGATCCATGAAGATAACCCCACTTGTTACTATATAATCTGATGACTAGATGAACATATGGTGTGGCTCACACTATAATGATCCAAAAAAACAGAAGTTACATTCGTAATATTATTAATATCATATCTACTATGATTAACATATAACATACTTTATTGCCGTATGGTACCAGTGCAGGTGCAAGTACTGGTGGTGTGATTGGCATAGGTGATTGAGGTATTGGATATTCTTTTTCCTCTAATAATTCAATTATATTGTTGCTAGCTTTACTCGAACGAAATTGCATTGTAGATTTTTCTTGCTGGACATAATCAGTTTTGTTCGCAATAATGTTTGTCGAAACTTCTTTATACTTTATGAACCACCTCATCATCTCTGCCAATTGTTGTTGATCTAATTGCATACTTTGAGGGACATTTAACTTTTTAGGCTTCTCAAAATAAGTTGTGATAGTTACTCTGGATCCTTGACCTCTAATTCGTCTGGGGTGCTCAGGTGTACCAAAAGCTTTCATAAGTTTATCTTGTGAACTGAAGTTTGTAAATTTACCTTGTGTGTTCTATGTCATCAAATCATCCTACAATGTTATAATAAAATTAATCAACGAACATGAAATTTATTACTATAAATGCTAGAAAAAAGTTGAACTACACTTACAATTCTTTCCCCACATAGTTGGCTCACATCATTCATATATTCTCCCTTTTTATTCTGTCGTGAAGCCTTCCACAATAAGGCACGATCAATTTGAGCATCGCTACCCAATACTTGCTTTTTTTTAACATAAAGAGTGAACATGTTAGATTTTAAAACGTACTACTAAATGAATATATTATCAATTATAAACATAATAAATAAAAAAAAAACTTACAAGTTCATTCTCCAGCCCTACAAATCCCTTTCTAGATATTCGATGGTCATACACATTCTTCTTTCTTTTCTCTTTTGCTATTTGTCTCTTTTGCTATAACATTAATACACATCAACATTTGGAGAAAATTGTATAGACAAGAACTTTACTATCTATAAATTTATATATCTGAAACTCTTTTATTATACGAGAGTTCACAAATTCCTGCCACACCCCAACATCTATAACACTGTTATATTCTTCAAGTGGAAATGATAAAAATTCTAAGTCATCAATGTGAAGGAATATGTGCTTTGATGTACGATTGGTCTTGAAGTTCCTCTATTTATTTGTAGCAGACTGAAGTACGTAGCTTTTCATGCTCGCATCAATATCATACGTCTCTTACAACATATTATAAAAAAGTGGTTTGGTACAAATCAAATTAATTAGCAATAAACTAATTGAAAAGCAATACTACATTGTGTTTTATTTAACTTACCAATATTGTCTCTCAAATCTTATTTTTCATTCCAATGCTTACTGAGTGCCAATTTACGATATTTATGGGCACCATATTACGTACCACCACCCTAATATACTATTAAACTGAATGCCATTTCTCTCAATTGGTTGACTTTTATCATTTACCTCGATCGTGAGCTTAACTCCAGAAGCATGACTTTTAATTATCTTAGGCATAATGGTAATACCTTGTTTTTTTAGCCCTTGAAAGCCTTCACTTGAGTGTTCAGAAGGATCCATCAAATCAATAAATAAAAACAAAATATAGTTACAATCATATATGCAAAACATGATATAACATGATAAAACTAAAAAAATAAAATAAAATTATAAAAAACATGATAACTTTGACACATGAGGCAATTGATTACTACTTTAAAAAATACTCAAACCCATAATCTTTCATCATTGTCTCGAGCATATGCAAGATGATGCTCATCCATTTGGTCAAATAAATCAATAGGTGGCAAATTATTAAAAAAAGACATGTGCTTCACACTAATATTGCACAAATCATCATTTTCATCATAGTCTTTTGAAGGTGTTGACAGTACTATAGACCATTTGGCATCAATTGGATCTTCAATGTAAAATACTTGTCTTGGTTGTGAAGACAATATAAATTGATCATTCCTATGTCTAATCCGATTGAGGTCAACTAGCACACCTCCTAGATCATCAACTTTAACACAGTTGCTATTTTCAATCCAATCACATTTGAAAACTGGAACTCTGAACGTCATACAATCTAGTTCCCATATTTCTTCTATAACTCAATAGAATTAAAAATTACCATATATTGGATTTTTATCCTAAGCACTGGAGATTTCCATGGTGTTGGCAACTAGAGTGACACTACTATTTTGATGGATCCTTGAGTTATCTCGTTGCTTTGTGTAAAAGTGACAACCATTAATCATATATTTAAGATACTTGATTGCTGTGGATCGAGGACCATGGGCAACCTATCGTAGTGTTGATGAGACATTATGATTGAATAATAAAAGTTCATTCTCAATCTGTATCATATAGTAGATGAACTATATTAAAAATAAATTTAATGTCTAGACAACAATAAATATTCTTACCCGTGTGCATAACCAATTACTTAAGGTTCGATTTTGTTAATCATGTAACCATTTGAGTCGTTTTGACTTAATAGAATTATCGACCCTTAACTTATTTAAATGCTCACTGCATATTAAGAATAAATCATCAAACAATAATTCAAATATTATTTGATATAACAATAAACTATGAGTCACAGAATTTAATTACCTTATATATGGTTGAAGTTCATTCGTATTCATCAAAACATACAAGTGCGCTTGATGAAAGAGGACATTATCAGCTTTCTCAATAGTTTCACTAGTTAGAGCTTTTCCATTCTGAGTTGAATGACCAAATACATTCTTTCGTGGGAGAATTTCAATAATATCCATACTAGATAAATAGTCAACGCAGAATTCTAATGCCTTTTCTGCAATGTACGAGTCAGCAATACTACCCTTGATCTATTACTATTTCGAACATAACCCTTTAACACTTTCATGTATCTTTCAAATGGGTACATTTATCGTAAATACACGAGACTACATAATTTTACTTCTCTGATAAGATGAGCAATAAGGTGGACCATAATATCGAAAAAACTGAGAGGAAAGTACTTCTTAAGCAAACAAAGTGTTGTGACAAGTTCGTTTTGGATTTCATCTAACTTTGACACATCCACCACCTTTTGGTATAACAAATTGAAGAACATGCAAAGTCTAATGAGAGCATATCTAACATATTTGGTAACACACCTCGTAAAGCAATAGGTAAAATTTGTTGCATTAGGATGTGACAATCATGCAACTTCAACCCATATAGTTTCAAGTCATACATGGACACTAGATTTCTGATGTTCGAAGAATACCTATCTGGGACCTTAATCTCACTGAAAACTTTATAAAATAATTTTTTTCCCTAGATAAAGTGTAGCATGCAAGTGGTAGAAATGTACGATTACCGCGAACTTGTGGTTCCAACTCAAACCTTAACCCCATATCTTTCAAATCCATTCTTGAAGCTAATCCATCTTTAGATTTTCCTGGAATATTAAGCAATGTCCCAAGAAGACTATCACAAACATTCTTTTTAATGTGCACGGCATCTAAAATATGTCTGATATGCATGGACATTCAATATGGTAAGTCAAAGAAAATCAACCTCTTTTTCTAACACAGTATAACAACATCTTCTTTACCCATTGTACTTCGTTTCTTCGACTTTCCCCATGAATTTACTAAATATTGAACTTTGTGAAAGACTTCTTCACTACTTAATGGTTGGGGAGAAATTTTGACTTCTTGTTCACCATTGAAGGCCTTTTTCTATTTACGGTAAGGATGATACTGTGGTAAGAATCTCCTGTGTCCAACATATGACATCTTTTTACTATATTTTAAGTGACTAGCTTAGGTTTTCTCAGCACAGATAGGACAAGCATAATACCCTTTAATAGTGCAACCAGATAAATTACCATATATAGGAAAATCATTGATTGTCCATAACAAAATAGCTTTCAAATTGAATGACTCATTACGGTACGCATCATATACTTTTACACCTATGTCTCATAACATTTTTAAGTCTTCTATAAGTGGAGCAAATAGACATCAATATCATTACCAGATTGTTTAGGACCTGATATTAGTAATGTCAACATCATAAACTTTTTCTTCATTGTTAACCATGACGGTAAATTATAACTCATCATAATCACTAGCCAACAACTATATCGACTACTCGATGTACTGTGTGGATTAATCCCATCTGTTGATATAGTAAGCGTTAAGTTTCTTAGCTTTGAAGTAAACTCTGGCCACATGTAGTCAACTAATTTACATGATGGTGTATCCGATGGATGCCTCAACTGACCATCAATTTTCCTTTTATTTGAATGTCATGTAAGGTGTTTTGATATTTCAGAACTTTTGAACATTCTTCTAAATCTTGGTATTGGTGAAAAATACCACAACACCTTAGCAAGCACACTAGTCTTTATTTTGTTACCGTTTTTCATTATTTTCCATCTTGAAAGTCCACAAGTTGGACATTGAATGTCATCTTGAAACTCCTTCTGATATAATATGCAATTATTTAGACAGGCATGAATCTTTTGATACTCCATGCCTAATCCATTTAATGTTTTCTTAGCATCGTACATGGATGAAGGCATTTCATTATTATCAGGCAATATTTGGGCAATCAACTTTAAAAGATCACTAAAACTTTGATTGGACCAACCATATTTTGCCTTCAAATTGTACAATTTAACTAGAGTAGATAATTTAGTAAACTTCACTAATCCAGAATACAGAGGTTTCTTAGTGTCACAAAGTAATCTGTCAAAGTGGTTAGGATTACTATCATACTCTGCAAATGCCTCTTGTACCATTTCTACAGTGTTATCAACTTCTTCGATGTATTTTACCTCCCTAACAATCTTAGTATTCTTACTAATAGAAGACCCAGCAATACTAGTTTATCCATTTCATATCTAGTTTTGATAGCTGTTATCAACTCCATATACATATAAATGATTCCATATCTCATATGGAGTATGACGCTTCATGTTACCACATTTAATACATGGACACCGAACTAATTCAAGGTTATCACTATTCTGAATAGCATAATCTAAAAAGTTATTCACCCCTACATCATATGCCTCTAATCTTCTATCAGCAAACATCCAAGTTTTATCCATTCTGAAATTTAAAAGATATTTAATTATTTACTTTTTAAGCATCTAATATACTAAGTAAAATTTAACTAAACGATTAGTAACTAATTAATTAATTAATACAAAAGTTAATGAAAGCATCTAATTAACTAAATACTAAATTAATTCAAATTTAAATAACAATTAATTATTTACTTCACAAGCATCAAATTTATTAATTAAAATTTAAATACATAATTAATAATTATTTAGTTAATTAAGATATAGTCAATATTTAATTAACATATAATTATTTACTATAGAAGCACTTAACTACCTAGTAATCTAATTAATATGTAAATAACATGTAATTTTTTGCTTCACAAGCATCTAATTTATTAATATTAGCTAAATAAATAATTAATAATTAATTATTTAATTAAGATATAGTAAATTAATTATCATTTAATTAATTACTACACAAACATCTAACTAACCAATAACTTAATTGATTAAAATTTAAATAACATTTAATGGTTTATATTACAAGCATATAATTAATTAATTATCTATTTAAAATTTAACTAAATATATTAATTTATATTAACAATAAAATTAATATAATTAAATTTGACAAAATATATCAATTAATCTTATATAAAAAATTAATTCAAACATAAATTCACCTACACCTAATATATAATTAATTTGTCAAAATATAAATTCATCTAATTAACATTTACTTAATTTATCAATTAATCTAAAAATCTTAATAATTATGAAATGATAAATATATCAATATATACCCATTCATACCAAATATGTTCATCCAAATATACTAATAAAAAAAACTCAAATTTCATCAATTAATAACAATTCACCAAACATATTTAATAAAAAACTTCTCAAAATAATATATATCCTCAATATGTTTTTTAAACCAAATTAAATCAAAATCATGAAACTTAAATTTTGTAAAAAAATTTTAAATCTATACCGAAATACTTACATATGTTTGAATTCCAAAGATGAATGAATTGAGGGGGAAGGTGCAGTTACACTTGTGAAGATTGAGACAAATGAGAGAGGAAAAAGCAAGCAGAGAGTAAGTGTCACTGCTAAGCCAACAGTTGGCCAATCTAGCTACTTTTAGACAGAGACCAAAGAGGAGAGGGCCGGAAAGGCTTCCAGCAGCTACCCTAGTTGCTTATAGACAGAGAGCAAAGATGAGAATGGCTGGAGAAAGGTTGTGCGACTATGCACCTGATTTAGCTGCCTTTAGACTGTCTGCAAAGAAGAGAATCCTGACCTAGAGAGGAAAAATTACGTGGGAGGTTATGGCGGGATCTGGAGGGCTCTAGAAACAAATTTATGATCCCAACCTTAAAAGCAAGGTAGGATAGCCTTTAGCGTCAGTTATTCTATAACTGGCGCTGAAGGTTCAAATTCTCTGGCCTTCAACGCCAGTTATGGCATAACTGGTGTTGAAGGCCAAAGAATTTGAAATCATCATTTGTTGTCTAATATGCATGTGTAAGAGAATTTGAAATCATCATCACTCCACGTTTATGGTCACTGCTGCTGTAAAAATCAGCAGCAATAGACAGTTTTTCACAGACTTTTAACAGCAAAAATAACCATTGCTACTATTATTGTAAGTTATTTCTGCTACTGTAAGCAGTCGTTGCTATAGCTTTTGCTGTGAGCAGCCGTTGTTGCTGCTTCTTGCACCGAGAGAAATGCAAGAGGTAACCAAAAGTCTCAAAATCTAGGGCTTTCCTTGCTACCAAGATATCAAATATCAATTTAGACTTTCAACAAAGTGCTCAGTTTAAACTACCATGCAAGCTGAATAAAAATCTGGATGCTGCTGCAAGAAGCAGTAGCAGTGGCTGTTTACAGTAGTAGCAACTGTTGCTGTTGATTCTTACAGTAGTGGCAGCCGTTGCTGCAGCTTCTATTGTAGCATCGACCGTTGTTGCTTACAGCAGAAGCTGTAGCTACGGCTGCCACTACTGTTGTAAGCAGCTATCGCTACTGTAAGAAGTAGCAGTAACCGTTGCTGCTGCTGTAAGCAGCCATTGCTGCTGCTTCTTACAGCAGCGATGGCAATAGTGGCAACCGTTTCTGCATCTTCTGCTGTAGCATCGGCCGCTACTGCTTACAGTAGAAGCTACAGCAACAGCCGCTACTGCCGTTACTGCAGCTTCTACTGTAGCATCCGTCGCTGCTACTTACAGCAGAAGCTACAGCAACGGCTGCCACTATTGTCGTCGCTGTTGCAAGAAGCAGCAGCAACTGTTGCTATTGCTGTAAGCAGCCATTGCTGCTGCTTCTTGCAACTGCAGTGGTAGCCATGTCTGCTGCTTCTTGTAGTAGCATCGGCCGCTACTGCTTCCAGCAGAAGCTACAACAATGGCTGCCACTGCTGTTGTAAGTAGTCGTCGCTATTGCAAGAAGCAGCAGCAATGGTTGCTGCTGTTGTAAGCAGCCATTGTTGCTGCAAGAAGCTGCAGTAACGACTACTACAAGAAGTTACAGCAACGACTACTGCTACTGCAGCAGTTGCTATAGCGGTTACTGCTACAACAGATGCTACCGGATTAGGGCATGCCCAAAGTTGAAAGCTTGTGTGGCTCATCAGAGGTGGCAAGTGTTCCAGTCCTATTTTGGTCTTTAACGCCAGTTCTTGAAGAACTACCATTAAAGGCTTTATCACATGGTGGGTATTTTAACGTCAGTTCCTTGAGAACTAGCGTTAAATGCTCAAGTGATGGATCTTTTAACGTCAATTCTTCAGGAACTGACATTAAATGTTTAAGTCATGGGTTTTTTAACGCTAGTTCTTTTTTAATTAGCGTTAAAAACCTTATTTTTAGTGACAGTTTTGGAATAACTATTATTAAATTGATGTCAGTTATTATAATTTTTGTAGTAATGGTGAACTAAAATCTACTTATGTATAATACATAATTTATTATTAAGGGTGGTGAAACTTGATTGACTGATCAATGAGCTTAGGTTTAAGCTTGGCTAGTCCATCTGCAAGTTCTCCAAGGTCAATATTATGGGTTTATGTTTTGGTGTGAAGCCTACTGTTGATCATCCTTCATAAATATTTACTGGTGATAAGACTGTTACTAAGAAGTTGTTAGCTAGTGTTGTAATAGCTAATGTTTTTGAAGCTATTGAAAAGGGTCTTAAATTATGTTTATTGTATTTGCTTAATAGTCTCTTGTTAGGTGAACAAGACATGGTGAAGGTGCCTACATGGAATTTTTACCTTGTAAATATTCAACTGTATCGCCCTATTAATGCATATTAAAAGATGTTAAGAAAGACGAAAGTTAAGAATGGGTCAGCTAAGTATCATTTATAGATATTCAACTGGCTATTACTAGTAAGTACATACAGTGAGTTATAGCGTGTCAAAATTATTATGTTAAAACATGATACTTACTTATTTACTTGACATTGAAACTTAGTTATCTGTTTGCAATAATGTTTTATACTGTGTTAATAGTGACTTATCATCATGACTTATTAGCAAGTGGAGTTAAACATTCCTATGATGCTTAATTGATTGTCTTAATGGCTCAATAGCATAGTTACTAAATTGGTTATTGTAATGAAAATAAATGTTGTAAATAATGAAATATGCTTGATCCTTAATAATTATTTGTTGGCTATAATGATTTGTCTTGCATAAACTGTGGACTATCCTATTTGTGTGGTTGCTTATATCTTTTGGGTTATCAAATGTGATTTTTTTGTCAGAACTTTTTATTTTGAAGTTATTCGTCTTCAAGGAATGTTTGATGTTGATATCTTCGGTTTTTAAGATATTCACCTTTGAGATTATTGTTGCCCTGGACATTGAAAGGTCCAAGGAAGAATAGATATCTTGTATTTGTCAATGAAGATTCAGTAGTAAATCAACCACTCCAAAATAATTATAGTTTTTATAGAGCAAGTGAGAGAAGTGATTTTCTTTAATTTTTGTGCACTTATATGGTGCTCTATTTAACTGACATTGATATTATATTATGTTCGACAAAAGATTGCACTTATTTTTCTAATTCTGTCTCTTACAAAAAAGGAGATGTGGTATTGGTCGATATTGTAAAGCAATAATTAGGTGCCGTAGCTTGCTGACATTGAGGTATATGCCTTCTTCCTTGTGTTTTATTAATTTAAATTAATTCCTTACCTAAGAACTCTCTTCCTTTCATGTTATTAATTTAAATTAATTCCTTACCTAAGAACTCTCCACGCTTTGGTTACTTATTTAGATCAATTGTAAGATTTAATTGTGGAGAATGATTACCATCGATCCCAAGAGTTTTAGGAATTGATAGTAATGATTCGGTCATGAGTGCAAGTTCATTCATCCTCTTCGACTTCAATTAAGAGTGATGATATTCATTCGTTCTTATCTAGTTTTCATCCTACGGATAATCCAATCACATTCTCATTGAGCTTCACTGCCATGAACAATGATAAGGTATGATGGCCATTTATTTACTAACTCGAGCTTGTTATTTATAAATATGTATTTTGTTTGTATTTTATATTTCATTTTTAATTTTTTTAGTAACAAATTGATGTCTTCTCATTTGATGGTAATTTTGAGCAATAAAATTTTGATAGTTTTGACAACCCTAGGGCAGATGATCTAAATTATAGCATGTTTGACACTCTTAGGGCAGTGCCCCGAAATACAAGTAATTGTGACACTTGTAAGATAGTGCCCCAAAATATTGGCAGTATTGATACCCCTAGGGTATTGCCTTAAGAATTTGGGATTTTTTTTCTCACTCCTGTTAGGGCAAAGCCCTAAGTTTTTGAAAATGTTGACACATCTAGGGTAGTGCCCCATAAGGCAAAAAATCTCGACATAGCCAGGACAATGCCCCAAGATGATCAAAACTCAAAAAAAGTTAGAGCGATGCAAAATGTGAAAAATTTGAAGATGTAAACAATGTTTGAAAGTCTGAAAAATGTAGAGAATGTAAAAAATATTAAACATGCAGAAAATGTAAAAAATATTAAACACATAAAAAAATTTAGATAAGGCTTCCATCAAAGATGGTTTTGTTCATTTCCTAGAAGATGATGTTACGGCTGCCATACTTCAACTAACATTACTAAGTGAAGATGTTAACATCCCACTATCTATTATGTATGCTCAAATACATAAAGAAGCAATACCATTCAAGGTGAAGGTGTACCCAACTAAGACTAAGAAAAGGGTTTGGTATCAGCACAACCCATATGTGAATCCCACTCAAAAAAGAAGATGGATTGTGCATGAGTATGGACCACACACATTTATAAAGTATATGTTGCATTCTTGGTTATGATTGATAATGTGTAAGTACTTTTAAATTTCAATGTGCTTTTATATAAATGTCAAAAATATTTTTACTTCCTTATTCATATTTGTAAAAATTTGGCTTTTTATTGCAGTGTTGATGTTGGATTATAGTAAAATGTTGGCCATAATTTTTTGAGACCATAGAGGATGCAAAATCTTCATTAGATGAATTAATGAGCGCATTTTACAAGTGTTCTAAGTGTGTGAAAGAGTGTTTACATGCTATTGATGTTAATGACTTGATGATGTGTAACACATCCAAACTACTTATAAGTTCTACAATAAAGTACACTTCCTCTTGGCCGTATTGAGTATAGGATAATCTTGACGATCACTGATTTTATGTATATATCTTGTTGTTATATTCTATAATATCTAATAGTTACTAACTTGAAAAATATCATGATGAAATTGACAATAATAATTACTACTCTATCGATAGTTATTTGTAGGTAGCGATAATTAATAAAAAATATTGGCAGAAATATACCAACAGTAGTTATTACTGCTCTGTTGATAGTTATTTAAGTGTGGGAATCGTTAATAGAAAATGTTGATAGTGATGTGCTGACAATAATGATTAATAGTGTACTTACAGTTATTTTAATATGACAATAGTCATTAAAAAAAGTTAACGGTGAATATGTAAATAATAGTGATTATTATTGTGTTGTTAGTTATTTGAATGTGGCCATAGTTACTAAATAATGTTGACAATAGTGATTATTAGTATAGTGATAGTGTCTTCAATAGGTCAATAATGAAAAGAAGAAATGAATAGTAATTTTTATCTACAAATAATAGGTTTAAAATAATTTTGTAATCAGTTAACATAACATTACGTATTGTAGTTGAACACATGCACATATGACAATGGCATACCAAACATTTTAGGAGGATGATGTAGTAAGTTACTGATTTAGTAGCATATATTTAGGACGAGCATGTGGGGTATATGAATGGAACAATCTCGAAGGATCACCATGCTTGGCACAAGGCCGATCAAGTATTTTTCTTTATTTGCTTATTTGTGTTTTGTTATGCTTTAATGCTACATAAAGTTGCTATTTGATTACTTCATGTTAACAAATACTGATACCCTACAATATGGAGAAAGACAACTAGTTGTTGTATGTATTCAACCTGAATCCCATGTTCATTAAAGTTTATAATACGAAAAAATGTGCTGGGCGTAACCTCAGCAAAGTTTAGTTGGCTTGCGTTCGATGGATTCTCCATCATCTAATGGTTAGTGTTAGGCACTTCTAACGGAAACCCATCTTTCAGCGATCTCGTGCAAGTTTCTCCGTAAAAAGACTTTCTTAAGCAAAAGAAGCAATAAGTAACCATGCTCTTTTTCTCCCTTGTTGTAAAATGTCTCTCCTCACCATAAAGTGTTAGCATTACGATAATTTGTTGGATACATGTTTTCAAAGTCAAAGTTGAAGTCTGTTGCATGCATCTCATTGAATTGACCGCGAAAAACTATTATTAAATTTCATTGAGTCGGATGTTAAGTAGATCCAAAAATGCATCATAATTACTATAAATGTCAATGCGATTAACATCACTTAAATTGTGATAAGTTGAATTTTCTAATTATTGAGGGGTCCTTTAATTTTTCTTTTTGAATCAAGGGTTTTTTAATTTTAATCATTTATTATTGTAGAATATGTATGTTACATTTGCTTAAACTACATTGAATGTTGATTGAATTATATTTGAACTCAAGTTGTTGATAGAAGTGATGTTACATTTTTAATTTGCAATAAGAGTTTGCCAAATTAAAGATTTGATAATGTATTTAACTTATGTGTCATATTTTTGTATTAATTTTAGTTTATTTTATTTTATTTTATAAAATCTTTTAAAGTAATTTGAATAAGCACAGTAACTCTTTCAAATATCCGTAGGCATGATGCCCCTTGAAAGTAGTAGTTATTAGATTGGCACTTAGATAAAAAATCACTATTGATTTGGCTAAGTTCCTATCATGTAGAAAATAACACTTTACATGCATCTAAATCACTGTCGTGAGTAGAATACAATTACAAGAACAAATACAAGCCGATACAATTGCATGGAAGATTATCCAAAATAATTACAACAGCACACAATACAATAAAATATTTAGTTCACAACTAAAATATTAAAGACCAAGCATGACGATGATTAGTTACTCATTAGCATTATGCACCAACTACCTAAAAACTTACATCTGAAATATAATATGTAACCTCTTCTACCCTTGTGACAAATTCATCCACCAATTGCATTGGGCTTGGCAAGTTCAGGCATGTCTATCGACTGTGTTCAACCACCCCACAATTACAACACTTTTATTGATGTATTTTCGGAGTAGATAGGATTGGTACAGCTGATGATGTTCCAATGTCAACCAAATGGGGATTACGACATGTCATACAGTTGTGACCATATTGACCACATTAGAAACACTTCCTCTATTGGATTCTATCTCCCTTGATGGAATCTTTTGTTTCTTTTTATGGCTCAAGAGTCTCATATTAATATGTGGTTGTACAATTTTATTTTTAACATTATCCAAAACTTTGATCACATAAGGCTATTTGTGGTAATCTATTCGTAAAGACAAAGTCTATGTTCCTCTCCCTGCTTGATGCAAGTAAAAAAATATAAAGAAATAAACAATCTAAAAATAATCAAAATAAAACAAATAAACAAACAATATGTCCATATCACTATGCCAAGTAACATATAACTAGGCTCTTTGTTAAGTAACTATGAAAGCATATGAAATCTTTATTACACAAAAGTATACTGAGTTAAAATATTTCACATTAGTTACTCACCAAGTGATAGCTAAAACATATGCACATGGCAACAAATTAAACTCAAACTCATGAAAAGTGCAAGAATGACATTGAAAAATTAATTATGGTTTCCCAACCATGATGCTTGACCAAAAATATGTTCCATTCAATTGGTGTTACGGTCATTTAAAGCAAAGGTGCTTATGTTTCTTGTAAAATTGCATGTGTTCATCTAGTAAGTTGCAATTTGTTAGACTTCACCTTCTTCAAATGATCATGGAACCAATGCTGCATTAACTCCCCCATAAAATCAATTAAGGTGGTCATCGAAATTCATAGGTGAATCTAAGGCATAAATTGAAACTCTCTGCTATGTTTTTTGTTATTATTTAATACCTACTTCTAGGATAACACACATGAGACCACTTCTTAGGATCTTCCTTCATAACATAAAGATAAGTAGAAAGGTGCAATGTTAACAACTTAGATATCAACTATTGGAACTCACTCAAAATCGATAAACTTTTGCCACTTTGTAGAACAACTTAGACACATCATCCCTTTTATACCTATTCTTTACATTTTGTGTTGTGTGCCATGCGTATAATCCATCAGTAGCATTAGGAAAAATAATGGCCAATACATTAGCAATGTTGGCATTTCAGTCAGGTATAAAAGTAAGTCCATTAATTTTAAAGTATACTATCGGTAAACTTTTAGAGCACTTTCTGTAACCACTAGAAAAAATCAATGGAACGCAGGTATTTCTCGAATTTTCTTCTCTTATTACTTTTGGTTTAATTTTGATATGCTTTAATGAATATATATATATTGCTAAATAAGAACTAAAGTTAGGGCTAAGCAAAAACTCAACAAAGGCAAAGTTCCAAAAAGGTAAGTCGCAAAAGCCCAAAAACGCAAAAGGCCAAAAAGTCCAAAGCTGAAAAAGACAAATTGCAGAAGCTCAAAAAGCAAATTACAAAGGGGCAAAAGGCTAAGTCTTAAAAAGGCAGCTAGAAAGCCCAAAGCGTAAACTGCGAAGGGCCAAAAAGCCAAAACCAGAAAAAGCAAACTGTGAGAACCTCACAAAGAGTAAAAAGCAATAAAATCCATAAGAGGCTTGCTAGAAGAGGAAATCACGAGAAAGGCAAGTCGAACATAGCCAAAGGCAAAAAAAGATCAAATAAGCCAGGTTATGATAAAGTCAAGAAGGAAAAATCTCAAAGAAGCAACGGTAGAAGAAAGGAAAATTTCTCATTAAAACAAGAAGATTATAAAGCGGTTAAAGAATTAGGAAAGTTACAAAAAGAAAAGAAAGACAAGGCCCATTAAGAGCTACTCAAAGGGAGCTCTTTAGTAGATTGCCTAACCAAAGTCTCTAAAGGAGCATCAGTTGGAGCAATACTTTTTTCATCCATCTAATCAATAAAGGAAATGTCCCATTTGGGGTGCCACTCCAACTGCCTCCTCTTTGTGTTTTACCACTATAAAAGTGTTGCCTGCAAATACTTCTTTCTTCTCCAAGAAGGCCTCAAACTCCTTGAGGATCGCAATCACATCTTGATAAGCGGCCTCCAATTAGGAATTGAAATCTAGCTTTATAGTGGTTACTTCCTTCTTCATGTTGGCAAAGTGGGCCTTGAGACTTTATTTCTTTGGCCTTTGAAGATGACGTCTCCATCGCTAAGACAACATTGTGGCTAAAGGCGTTGTCTCACTAAATATTGAATCATGAAATTTGAATGTTCAAGATATTGAGATCCTGCTTGCAAGTCCATAGCTCCGTAGCCAAGGCTTCACCCTTCTTAGCTTTGCAGAGAAGGAATCACATGACGCCAAACCCCTCAGTAGTGGTTTAAGTCAAAAAGCCCAAAAACTAGAGTTAAAAGAGAGAGAGAAAAAGAGAAGAAGAAGAAGAAAGAGAAAAAAGGTTTACCCATTTAATATTAATTAAATGTTATTGGCCACCTTATGTAAAGGAGTATGGATGATCCGATGCATGTTTACTGGCAGAGTAAGGTTACTGGCCATATTGAGGAAAATAAGGTCCAAGAGGTAAGTGTCAATAATTTGTACCACCCAATAAGGCATCAACTTTGATACAAACGTGCCTCGAGGCATAAAAGAAACTAAAGATCTGACCGTAATTATTAGTAATGAGATTGATATGATAGATGAAACCACTAAGGTAATGATGAGGCAGTTAGAGTAAAAGTCTGAAGAGTTAGAAACCACCTTTGTCTCCCCTACGGTGGCGTATTTTAAGGGATGACGAGTGGCTTTTGGAACTTCATCAGAAGTCACTTTTCTTTTGGCTTTCCATTTAACACAATCCATGTTGACTGATAGCAAATCATTTCCTCAACAGAATGACTTGAAAGGAAAGGATCAGTGAAGTGTCGAATCTAGAACCTTCAAAAGGTGAAGCTGTAGAAAACAATAAAAGATGCTAGTCATAGTGGAAACAGGAAAAGCAAAATGACGATTAACCAAAGGTGACTCTACCTCAAGTTGACTCCCCAAAAGAAAAGAAAAATGACTGAAGAGAAGGCAGAAGAACCAAAGGGTTAAAATGCAAAAGCTTACTAGTTATGCTATTGGCTTTCTGAATGGTGGGCCAATCATGGATCTCATGAAGAGCCTTGTAATTCTCTTGGATATGGAAGTCAGAAAGAAATGGGCCAAAACCACCCAATAACAGGTTGGTGTCCCATTTATAAAAGGATTCTATGAGACCATCCTAGCTAATAAAAAAAATTTATAGTTTTGATGGTCAAGGTCATGCGAAGGAGGACCAAAGAGACGTTATAGAGGAGGACCAAAGAGACGTTGGTTGACCTTCGGAACAAAGAAATATCAACCGAACCTAGTAGAGGATTTTAAATAAAATAATTTAGCAAAAATGTCGATAGGGAAATGATCGAAACCAACTATAACCACAGTAGCTAAATATCTTATCACAGAGTATTAACTCTTAGGTATTAGTTAAGAAAGGGATATTTGAAAACAGGTGCATAAGTTCTAAATAAATAGGGTGTAGCGTATCCTAATACTTAGTACTAAGGCTTCCTCGTAAACATAGAGGCAGTGAGGGTGAGGGTGACACGCCCTCTCCTCAAGGTTGAGAATGAAGATGGTAATAAAGTCACTAAACTCCTTAACATACCAAACAAACTTAAAATGATCAATAGTAATAATAAAAGAAAGATAAAAAGTGATGAAGATGTTCACCATGAACTTAAAAGGGGCATTAAAATGGAGAAATGAAAAATAAGAAGTGAAGAAAAAAGCTCTTACTAGGAAAGACGTCAACAATAGTAAGGAAGGAATGCTCACTAAATGAGATATTAAGGGTTTATATAGGAAGTACCACCAACTCGAAGGGAACGCGTGGCGGGACCTTGGCCAAGAATTCTAGAAGGTTGGATAACCTTGAGGTAATAGTGATATATGCAGTACGATGCATAGATGACAAAGTGTTGGCAATGTATAGAAGGCGCAGCACCAAAGTGGTGGCTTAACTTATCACTTGGGAAACATGCCCTTAGTTAGGAAGCATGCCTCTACTTTTAATGTGACTAACTAAACATGCCTAATGAAGACACGTGACAATGAAGACATGTGAGAGAAAGTTGATTGGACCTAAGAATGGCCAAGGGTGACCATGGCTGTAGGGAGGGCAATTGAGCTCCTAAGAATCAAGGATGCGCATGAAAGGCGATCGAGTCCCTAAAGGGTTAAGGCATGCTCGTGGCTGCTTGAGAAGTAACCAAGTTCGTAAGAGATAAGAATGCCTACGATAGCGTGGGTGGCAACCAAGTCCCTAAGAACCAAGGATGCTTGCGGCCACATGAGAGGCAACAAAGTCTCAAAAAAGAAGGGCGCTCAAAGAGGAAGGGCACTCATAGTCACGTGGGAGGTAGCCAAGTCTCGAGGTGACAAGGATGACTATGGTCGTACGGGTGTCGACCAAGTAGCAAGAGATCAAGACAATCTTGACCATGAAAATTAAAGTCCATGGCTACACTAGGGGATGCACTAGGAAATGTGCCAATGAACAAGTCCGCATCGACAAGACTGTATAAGCTACGTGGACATAGCTCAAAGTTGTAGTTACGACCCTTAATTGCAAAGGTATCAAGTTGTACTCCTTAAAGCACAAAAATACCTACGACTTTTTGAGCTTAAGGAATAGAAGGCTTCTAATATGGCAAAATATGCCCAACCTTAAAGGTCAACTTAAAGGCCCAATGCGGAGAAGCCTAGAAGGTCCAACGATGAAAAATCACTTTTTTTCTAAAAAGTATGTGTATGACACCCTTAATCACCCTTAAAATGGCTAAGGAAATATCAACATAGTAGAAGGCCAAGTGTAGGCCCCTCAGGCTTGTACCATGGAAACAGGCAATCATGTTCCTCATCCTCGATTCTTGACAAAAAAGATAAGATTAAGAGACTTGATATCAGCTGTGTTATCATAGCAAAGACAAATAGGCACCTCTCCTAAAAGAGTCAAAGCCAGTCAACAAAGTCAAATGATAATGGTGCCCGCAATAGAAGCTATAAAGCAAAGTCCAAGTAACTCATAAGATAATGATTTTTCCCGTAGCCTATGTTTTGTTTATTTGATCATTGACTTGAGCATCGAAAGATACCCTAATCGCATAGTGACACCCCTAATCATACTTTTTTCTTGCAAATTCCTAAATCATTCATACCACTCAAAGATTCTCTTTCATTTGTCACAATTTTATCATCTGTTACTCTTTGGCAGAATCAAGAACTATACTTATACATCATTTATTACTTGTTCAATCCATATGCATATAATTTTAACTAATAATTGGTTATCTTTAAGGGAGGAGCAACCCTAATGGCCCTAAATTAACTTTCTTCTAAGAAGCCAAATAAAAAAATAAAGTAACAGTAGCAACAAAGGAAAACAAGTTGGGCTAACAAAGGGCTCCAAGAGATAATTAAAGCGTCAGAGCCACCAATGAAAAACTTCTTTCCAGGCTTGGTGGCATAGCCCAAAAAAATATCAAACTTGCGAGGAAAAAATACCTAATCTTTGGAAAAAAAAAAAGCAAGAAAGAGTCAAAAACCATAAAACAAAAACTAAGGACCAATAATGAAAGAAAGGTAGGTATGATCGTTCTCTTTCGTATTAGACCTCTATTGCTTTAGATGTTGTGATGTTTACATCTTAACATTCATTTCTTTATCTGAGAGTGGACACTAAAAAAAAAAAGTTAAACATTTATCCGAGGAAACATTAGCTGGACAATAGTTATTGAAGTCCTCTTTGTGAAATGTCGAACATGATGTAAATGTATAGATGCTCATCAATAAGGAAAGATTTTCTAGTAGAATAGGCTAAGATCTTCTTTGAAGGTCTCCTAATAGTGGAGATCAAGGGTTTCCTTGAAGACACTTTAATATAAGAAGCCTTGGTTTTCTTAGCAAACCTCCCAGAGGAAGAAACCTACATACTAAAGAAAAAAGGTTGAGATATATTTCGACAAGTTTAGCAAGGGTGAATTAGTTATTTAATCACTCTCCCTGAGCTATTCTTATAGAGTCCTAAAAGCATGCTCACAATATGGTGGTACAAGATTGAAGCTCCAACCTCTATAGGGAGAGTACCCTAAAAATGGGCAATAAACCTTCTAAGTAGTATAGACATCTTCCATCCCTTACAAGTAATCAAATCCCTCGACTTTCTTTCATAGTATTTCTTAAGATAGAAGTAACTAAAAACATATATCTAATAAAAAAAAGTAAATTAGTTGAGCTTTTTCATCGTAACAATATAAGCTACCAAATAATGCCAACCATTAAAGAACACTTAAGTTGATGAAATCTTCATATCTCTACACATAAACAATTAAAAGTAGTAAAAAAGAAGCATCAACCTTTTGTAAGGCTTAAACACATACAAAGACTCAATTGACCCTATAAATCCAAAGCCCATCATGAGGCACATGTTGATCTCTAACTAAATAGAGTCAAGGATTTAATAATCCCTCCTAACATTTTCAAGCTTATTTATACGTACTATTAAAGTACTACTTTCTATGGATTTCATCTCTCCAAAATTGCAAAGAACACAGAAGAAAAAAATAAAACACAGTAACAAACCAATAACCAATAGAAAAGAAGCATGAAAAAGACTGAAAAAACTCACTGGGAAAAAAATGTTTAGAAGAATGATGAAAAGGCGACAATAATCATGAACATTCATAAAAACCAAAAGATAAGATTGATTAAAATCAAGTAAAAGTAAAAACCCTAAAGAGAAAGGCCTGAGAAAGCTAAAAAAAAAAAAAAAAGAGAAAAAGCAGTGAAAACAAAGTCATGATATGACAAAAGCTACTCTTTAAAGCTTGTTTTTTTTTTTTTTTTCACATAACCACTTAAATGCTTCAACGTAATAATATGAAACCAAAAAAGTGTGAAAGCGTAAAGTCTAATTATAATGATGTCATCAATACACGTATAGCTAGTCAACCAACTCGACGTTATTTTTTGTATGCATTTAATAAAATTGGCAACTTGATATTTTTTCACCTGTTAGAGCAATGTGAAACCATCTTAATAATCTTGCCCGTAGGGGTGATCACGGTTTAATTCAAACCGATAAATCAAACCGTAACTGTTGAAATTTAAACCAGATCGAAACCATTATAAACAATTCCAGTTTCGACCATAACTAGAACCACTTTAAATATGGTTTGGTTATACTTCATATAAATTTTGAACTATAACCAAAACCGATGGTTCAAAATCGATGGTTTCGATTCAGTTTCAAATTAAATTAATTAAAAATACATAAACTAATTTGATTCAAAAAATTTATAAAAAATAATTTAAAAATTATAAGATATTTTAATTTAAAAACATATATTTTTCAATAAATTAGTCATTATATTTTTATTTTTAAAAATATTAAAAAATTTTAATTTAAATATAAAATACATTTATTAAAGAGAAAGAACATATTTGAATCGAACTTGAAACTAAACTGAATTTGAATTGAACTTGAACTGAACCTGAACATGAATCGGAACTGTTTATGAACCAAAACCTGAATTGATTTGAACTAAACCTTAACCGAAACTAAAATTTAAAGGTTAAGGATCCGGTTCATTATAACCATGAACCTTGAATCGATGGTTGGAAATCGAAATCGAATCAAACCTTAACCGTGACCACCTTTACTTACTCGTTTCTACTTGCCAACTTCACAAGGATGAGACTAACTTATCATTAATCTCCAAAACTATATGATCAACGTAGTCTTAGACTGTTTCAAAAGGCAAAGAAGTGACATATGGGTCAAATCCAACTAGCAAATCAAAGAAAGTCACATAACACTAACTAAACTAAATAGGACAAGTCAACCCGTATAGATGCGGCAAGCCCAGATCCATTCATGTGTTAGACAACTTAACCCCAAAATAATGAAAAATTTAGACCATCTCCAACGAAGATGACAAAACACCAAATTGGTGTTCAAAATGTGCTAACATTGTCTCCAACGAAACGGAAAATGTGGATTGGCAATTTAGTGTAACTATAGTCTACATCAAATATACCTTTTTAAATTTTTTTATATATTTACTTTAAGTTTTAAATCAAATATATTTTTTTATGAATAACTTAATAAATACATCATATTTTTTTATAAAAAAATTACACAACCGAGAATATCTTATCAAAATATTTAAAATAAGATCAATATTTAATTTATAATTTTATTTTATTTAAATTATTAATAATTATTATTTATTTATTTAATAATAATATTATACATAATATCAAATTTATTATTTAAAAATATATAATAATTATAATAATTTATAATTAATGATATAATTTAAACTTTGAATGAATATGATAAAAATAGAATTTACTTTAGATAGTATAAATTACGTAAAAATATAATTATAAAATTAAGTTGATAAATTATTAATTTTTAAAAATTACTACAAAATATAATTTATTATATAATATTAATTTCTTAAAAATAAATACATTAAAATTTTAAATTATATTAATTATTTTATTATTTTAAATAAATTATTTAATATTATAAATATTTTTATTAATTATTATTATTTATATTATTAAAATAATATTATAACACTAATTTAGTGTAACTAGATTAAAAATAAAAAATTAATTTAAAATATTTAAAAAAAAATTAATGTAAAAAGAGTGTTAAATTTGATATATAGCGTTATTGATGGTTTTAGGCCATCTCTAACGAAGACGGCAAAACGATATTTTATCATTAAAAATTGATCAAACTGTCTCCAAGGAGACAGCAAATTGAGTTCTCCAATTTGGTGCAGCACCAAATTGATGTATTTTTAAATTATTTTTTTTATAAATTATTTTTTTAACATTTTTGAATCAAATATATTCTTGATCAATAATTTAATAAATATGTGATATTATTAGAAAAAAATTATACCATTAAGAATATCTCATTAAGATCTTAAAAACAAGATTAATATTCAATATATAATTTTATTTTGTCTTATATTAATTACGTAATAAAATTTTAATATCAATTTGAATCATGCATTTAAAATTACTTTACGAAGAAATTATACATTATCGTAAAAATACAAATAACTCATAAAAATAATTAAGTTAAAATTACGGTAACAATATTTTTATAAAATTTAATTGATAAATTATTAATTTTAAAAATTACTAAAAATTATAATTTATTATATAATATTAATTTTTAAAAAATATAAATATAAATTAAAATTTTAAATTATATTAATCATTTTAAAATATTTATAAAATAACTAATATTTATAAATATTTTTATTAATAATTATTATTTATATTATTAAAATAATATTATAATATCAAATTGATGTTAAATTTGATGTATAGGATGGAGGATACCTTAGCTTCAAATCAAGTTGGATGTCACGGGATAAACCCAAAATTGTGGGATAAGTCCCTAGGCCGGTTTGGATATAGCAAGATATATTACCTAGACAACCTCCATTAGCTTATATTGTCATGATCTCACCATATCAATTTAGAAATTAGAGATACGGTCCAACCAAGCCAAGATCAACTCCCACAATGCCTATAAAATCCATTCATATAGCTTATTCTAATTTTTTAAACATTCTCATTAATTTGAATGTCATTTTTTTTATTTATAAATCCATGACTTCCTTCTAAAGTCAAAAAAATTCTAAAGAGATAATTTTGATTAGTAAAAAAATAATAATAAATATATAAAGACCTAAAAAAAATCATTTAAACTTGAAGGATTGGTTTTTTATGCTTAAAAAAACCCAAAAATCATAATGAAGGCAAACCTAACTAGTAGTAGTGTCCATATAATTATACATCTTTAGAAAATATGACTGATTTCTGTTATTGTTGAAAGGAAAAGAAGATAAATAACAAAAACTACTTAAACACGGGACTAAATCTAGATCTAAAGAGCATTAAATATCTTAATATTATAGCAAAATAACTGAAAAATAAAATGGATACTAAAAAATAAAATATTTAGTAAAAATTCTCAAAATCTTGATAAAATTGTAATTTCATTCTCTTTGTAAGAATAGTTTTATTAAAATATATATATATTTGATTTTTTATTCTTAAAAATATTTCTTTTATTTTTAAAAATAAAAAAATATTTGATGAAATTTTTTAGTAAAAATTGATTTTAAAAATAATTTTTAATTTTTAATTTTCAAAACAAAAAATAGAGAACATTTTAAAATTATTTTTTATTTTTTAAAATTTTTTTTAAATAATATTATCAAATAAATTTTTTAAAAAATTAAAAATTACTTTTGTAAATAGTTTTAAAAAAATTAAAATACAATCAAACAAGAATTTTTTTTTTTTAATGTCATCAATTATAAGGGCCTATTTATGATTTTTTTTCTAAGTTACAAGTAAAAATGGGTTTCATCCTTTTTATAATCTGGCTAAGCCCATATTAACTTTTGAGCATTCATGGTCACCTAAAGAATTGAGACAAAATACAGGGGCCTAATTAAAAAGGGAAACCGCCTTAGACAACTTCTCGAGCAGTCCGCTTAGAACCTTCTCCCTTAACAAGTTCTACAGTCTGACCGGAATTCCTCTCTTCCACTTTCAGTGGTTGGTGCCTTCGGTTTGAGCTTCACCATATTGAATTCTCTGTGCTAACGTTTCTTTGGCATCACGGAACCATCACAGCACAGTCTGCCACTTGTGTGGTTAAACTAAAGAGGAAAATGTGGAGTTGCAAACAACTAACCAGATTGTATATTATAGCGAAAACAATCAAGAAAGGAGATAATCTAAATTTCGGAGTAAATTTAATGTGGAGAAGATGGGTGTCGAGCGAGCCCAGAAGACGGTTCGCGGCACTATGGGGGAATGGAGACCATGGAAGGTTGGGACTGGGGAACTTGCAGTCTCAGTGGAGGCCTGTGGTTTGCAACTACTCTGCTTTTCAGGGTCAGAGCCTTAAAGCCGTCGCTTGTGGCGGAGCTCACACCCTCTTCCTGACAGGTGCCATCCAATTGGATTTTTTCGAATGCTTAGCCTACATGTGCCTAGCAGTATGTATGTTGCTATATAGGCAATCAATATTTTTAGTTAGAAGCAGGTATCCTTGACATTACACCTTTTAGAATTTAGACAAGAATGGAGTTATGGAGAGATGAATTGTCCAGAGAAAATTGATAGCTCTAAATGATGCACTTACAATCTAAACTCGTGACTCTTAAGGAGAAAAATCCTTAAAATCCCAGCAATTTATGGCCATAGGAGATCAGTAGTATCCTAAATTTTTTATTAGATAATTTACCCCAAATTCAAAATGTTAATTTTACTGAATTCTTCTTGTTTATCCTACAAAATGGTTTCTTTGGTATGGATATTCAAGCTCATTATTCAGTTGTTTTCCCAAATCAGGTGCATAATGGTATACAGTCCTCCGGTTTCTCTAGGCTAACCATTAGATAATTGTTGCTAGGTCCTTGATGTGATATCATTGTTCATCATGATATATTTCGTATGCATATATGATGGTTACCTCTTGTTTATCTTACAAAGATAGTTGCAGTCAGAACCAATTTGAAAATCAGTATGATATTCTAATTTTGGAAAATGTCAACATCTAAGTGTTATTAATTATCTACGAGTTTTAGCCTCGTCACCCTAATGTTGATCTAAAATTGAATTCTTGATGATTTTCGCAATTGCTTATTTTCCAGATAACTAACAAGATTAAAAACATTTTTATAGTTACTGCATTCTCTATTTAGCTTCACAAAATGGTGAAATTATTTTCAATTTTGTGTTGTTGGTAGCCCTCCATTATAAAGCATGTTGTTCAGCTTTGGTTGGTTAGAATACAATCCTATTTAAATTGTTGACCAAGTTTGAGGCTGTCAGCAATGTCCAGGTAGAAGCTTACGAATATTCCTCCCCCTTTGACAGAAACTGGGCGTGTTTATGCCACTGGTCTTAATGATTTTGGGCAGCTTGGTGTATCAGACACTAAAAATTATTATATGGTATTTATCTTGACCATTTCATGTTGGGCTTTATTTTTAGCACAATGATCAATTTTACTGGTCTTGATTTTGTCACTTCATGAGTTCTTCTGTGAGGCTATATTGTTACATGCATTAGATTTGTAAGTAAGCAATTGCTTTCTTTGCCGAGAGAGTTCTCTTCTTCTCCCCTGCCCCCCACCACCAATCGAAGAGCCCTATTTGATCTTTGCCGTCAGGGGATTTTATAATTCATAGGTGAGATGTTGCTTGTTTATGATATGATTTCCCAGTAGAAATTCCTTAAATGCATCCTAAGGATTACTTTTTATTTCCCATCTTCTTAGATACAGCATGGTATCTTGTATCATTCATATTATGTAATGGAACTAACTTCCATTTATTGAAATATTGATGGGGAACACTAGGTCTTTAAAATTTAGCTGATGAAGAAACTTAAACATACTTATTGTAACATGTTGAGCATAAGGCCATGTATGCTAAATAGAATGTAGTATTCTGAAATATTTTGCATTATTATCCTTGTACACTGTGAAGCAGCCTTTTTTCCTTTTTTCTGGATAACTTAGAACCACCCTGAGGCAGGGCCACTTTGTGTACCCAGTGAAGAATTCTTGATTTATATTTTCATATTTCAACCATTGGTTTGATACTTCTAATGTGTCTTCAAACTCCAACCTGTCAAAAAGTTGGTGGATTTTTAAGCGATAGGGCTGAGCATCATTTCAAATTTATAGTGAAGTTATTTTGAAAGAGTTGTTCAATTTATAGTGAAGTTTTATAAGATATGTATGTACAGTTTGTTGTGGACAGAAGATGAACAATTGCCTAGTCTCCATGTTTGGGTTTTGGAACTTTGTTTAATCTCTTTTTGTTTTTCAATACCAAGAACCCACCTGAGGGAATTTCACTTTGTGTACTCACCCTAGCATGATAAACTCAAGGGGGCAGCTCTGAACCTGCGGGACAACCTCCAGGAACAGTACAGGTTTTGGTTTTTTGAAAACGTCGCCCTAGCAGCTCGAATTCGGGATTTTGTCCCTCACCAATTTGGGAACTTAGACAATACATTATCAATACACTATAATTTTTTTTGCAACTTCTTTAGGCAAATTTGTAATTGGCTTTCAATCAAGGGTGACATAACATGGACTCCGTTTGTTAGAATGAATTGGTGGGACAAAGAAGACAAGGAGACTAGAGTCTTGCCTCCTTGTCTTATATGCTTTATCTGGAGAGACATGAACAATTGGAGGCTGGAACTTCTGCTTTGAGATCTCCCTCAGTTGGATGCTCGCTCTCTCATTTGCTTTGCCATGTTTTTTGTTTGATTTCCATGATTTATCCTATAGGTTAGTGCTTGGATTTGTTTAATTTTATATCTAGTACATGGCTTTGCTTATGGTTTCCTTGTAGTTTGTAACTAAAATCTAATTGACTGTATTCCTTGTCTTATCAAAGATAGCTCTATTAGGGTTCTTCTTTATTATGACCATAAAGTAATCCTTTTTGGCTGATTATGGCTTGGAAAAGGAATCCAAGCACCATAGGGAATTCAATCACTGACCTTGGTTCCGCACCATTTTATTTGGGGGAGGAGACACCATTAGGCCCACAGGCCTGTCTTCGAAATTCTAGTTTGGACTACTTTTGGCTTAGTCTAAGTCATTGCACTATTTAGACTATTCCTTCTAATTTAAGATTATATCCTGCCTGCCTATGTTGTTACAGGAGCCGCTTGAAATTTCTGGACTTGAGAAGGAAATTGTGCAAATTTCAGCTGGTTATCATCACTCTTGTGCTATTACAGGTACATAAATGGCAAACTATTCTTGTAAATCTGTCTTCATATTCACTAATTTCTGAATGATTCATGAAAAGTAGCTCCTGGAGAATGATAATGGTCACCATTGTGAATTTCTGCCATAAAAATGGAGCATGTGTTGTAGCAAGTGAAAAAAAAAAGATGCAACCTGTGAGCATTGGCTTTCAGGAGATAAAGCTAACACAAGCTACAACACTTGATAAAATTATATCAATAAAATGTAAGGGGTGTCGTCTCTTCACATATTATCAAGTCCATATTCCTAAAGCAAAATATGTGACTCTCTCTGTCTGTCTCTTTCGGAAGTTGGTTTTGGATGTACACATGCATGTATGCGACAAAAGAAAGTCCACCACATACAGCTGTACTTGGTGAGTAGCTGTGCATCTCTTTTAAGATAGGAAATAGAATCTCACTTTTTGTTAGATGCTTCACTCTATCAAGGCAAAGAGAGTTGAAGCCCCATTAAAAGGTCTAAATGTTTTAGAGATCTAATTTTCCAATTGAGGACCATTGTTTTATATATATATATATATATATATATATATATATATATATATATATTTTTTTTTTTTTTTTCCTTTTCCCTTAAGCATACCATCAAAGAGACTCTACTTTTGAAGTTTAAGGATGACCAAAAGAAGATTGAGAATTTTATTCATGAAGAAGAACATAAGAAAGTATCAAATTAATTTAATTTTTTCACGCAAATCTTCATAATTGATGAGCAAAGGTTAATGTTACATTGGAATATTTCCCCCTCTATCATGTACTTATGTTTTTGGATCTAAAGACTAACTCTAACATGTCATTACATCCAATAAAATTTGGTCCTTTTGTTGTAAATACATAGATAGAAACATACGTGACATCATCATACATATGTCCACGCATGCATGCATAAATACATACATGGTAGGCACATGCATGGATCTGTACGTTGTAAGTAGCTTATTTCTCTATGTTGTTCCAAATATTCTCAATAACAATCTATATGCTGTTTTGTAGTTGATGGGGAGCTCTACATGTGGGGAAAGAACTCCAGTGGGCAGCTTGGGCTTGGAAAAAGTAAAAGCTAGAATTTGAACTTTCTAAGGCAATCTTATAGATGATATTATTATGTTTGCTGAACATTTCACTTATTTTATAGTTTCTTCGGTAGTTGTTTAGACACGAAACAAATGATAGCTTGGAACTCTAAGCTGATGAATGATATAATGTAACATGCAGAGGGAGCAAAAGTAGTTCATGTGCCAACGAAAGTAGAATGTTTGAGTGGAATCACCATAAAATTGGCAGCTTTGGGCTCAGAGCATTCAGTTGCTGTTACTGGTTTGAATCTGGAAATGCTTCTAATGTTATAGATTCTGTTTTACTTTGATTACTTTTTAGTGGTTGCTTTTTACAGTTTTGAAATGTTAGGGCAAATCTGTTTCTTGATTCTTGTTTTCCATTTTTCTCCAGATGAAGGCAGGACTCTTAGTTGGGGAGGAGGAAGGTCTGGAGGACTTGGTCATGGTCATGAATCTAGCATGTTTGGGTTCTTGAGAAGCACCAGGTTTTATATGATGGCTTTTATGGTCTTACGGTTTTTTAATGAACCTTCCTTCCTCTTTTACTTATTTGTTCCTTCTCAGATGTAAAATTGGATCTCCAAAAGCACTTGGTGCTGAAACTATTGGACCACAATAATCATATAATACCTGCATACATTTGTACATGCATTCATGCACATATCCATGCCTATAGCCATATGAAGGGCTACAGAAAGCAGTTAAGATTTTCAAAGATTTAGGATGCAGGATGGTTTGTTGGGATACATGTATCAACAAAATACTATGATTTATAAAATTATAGCATTAGTATAATCTAGATCGTACATTGTGCAGGGATGGACCCAAGCATCTTGAACTGCCCACTGTCTGATGTGTCCTTCAGGTTGTGTGGATACATATATAAAAAATTACATATTTATAGATGAAGTGCATGGTACTTGTGCTCAATGTATATATGTCTGTAATAATGGAGTGTTAAGAAGTGTTCTGTTGAATATATTTCAAAGATCTGGGAGAAACATTTGAACAGATTGCAGTTAATAATAAACTATGGCATTAATATGAAATTCATCCTTAATTGTGCAGTCACACGTCAAACATCTTGAAAATGTCCAGTGTGTCTGATGTGTGTATTTAATTTGTAGAGGTATGTACATGTGCACATATGTACATACAGACACAGCTAGACATGTATCTATGTGCATACATACATAGATACATACATACACAGGTATTATATACACTTAATATATGTCTAAGAGCATCTGAGGAATGTTGTTAAGTTTGGCTTCTAATATAAACATTTTCTTTTAGAAGTATTTGTGCAAGTTTGTATAACTTTCTAGGAAACTTTGCACTTCTTTTTTTTTATTTCTTTCTTTCTTTTCTTTTCTTTTTTTTTTTTCTGTCCACGGAATCTTTTTTTTCTTTCTTATGTGCAGTGAATACACACCAAGGCTCATCAAGAAACTTGAGGGGGTCAAAGTACTTTATACTAGTTAAGCTTGAATTTGATAATCACCCCTAATGAATGCGTTGGGTTTTCAGCATTAATCGTGATCTTGTGTCTATAAAATTTATGTATACCAGGTTAAAGATATCGCTGCTGGATTTCTGCATTCAGCATGCATCGATGGTATCAACTGTCTTTTTCTTGCAACCAATAACTTTTTAGCACCCCTTTTCACCTTGTTTAAAACCTTTCATTTGGTATCTTTAATATCCCTGAATCTTGCAGAAAATGGCTCTGTTTACATATTTGGTGAGAAAGCAGTAGATAATAAGCTGGTAAGTGCAAGAATAATGTTTTCATTATTTTTACAATATACTTGGTAGACTTCTTTCAGCACTTTTTATTTGGGGGAAAAAAAAAACAGAAAAAATCTAAGAAGTGATTACTTGTTAATGGAAATAACTCTAGGGCTTTCGAGGAGTAAACAGTGCTACAACACCGTCCATGATCAGCACACTGCCCTACTCAGAAGAAGTTGCATGTGGTGGTTATCACACCTGTGTCGTGACAAGTAATTTATTTATTTACATTTATTTATTTTGTTTCATTTGTGAATCATGTTATTCAAGAGTTAGCAAGGGTTATGAAGGAGAAAAACTTGTGCTGTTTCTTAAGGTTATCTTCTGGGATCCAGGTTGCCTTATTGAGTTTACCATGTAAGGTGAGTACACCAAGTATCCGTGTCTTAGGTAGGTTCTTGGTATCAAAAAATAAAATAAAATATATGAAAAGAAAAGGTTATGAGGGAGAAAGTAATTAGATAAACATCAAAAAGTGGCTGGTACAATGATTAAGTGGTTGAGATTCAAAGATAATTCTTTGGAGAGCCTTTTTTGTGCATCTTATGAGATGTTGCCCCAATGGAGCTGTACCTTTCAAAGCTTATTCTTTTTATTTATTTTGTGTAATACAGTGGCAGGGGTCGTACTCTACTTGTAAGTTTTATCATCCAACATCAAAATGCAAGTTTTAAGAAGTTGATCGTATTTTCTTTTTCCCCTGTCCCCTTCCTCCTGACTGCAAGTAGTTATCCTCCCACCAAAGCCAGGTTAAAGTGATGAATGGTTTGGATGGACGCTTGTTATTTCATGATATAAGATGTCATTATGTGTGGAAGTTGAACCTAGAAACATCATAATTGTTTAAAAATCTTAGTAACATCTTGATTACAACTATATGCAAGGAAACAAGATGCATGTACTAACTGGCGTACTAATCACCCAGAAGCTAAAACTATTGGTGATTTGTAAGAAGATATGCCCTTTCTGGGACATAATTTTGCCCTTTCTAGATTATGGGTTCTCACCTGTTGAAGTTAGATATTTTATTTATGCAATTTCATCTTATTTGCAATCCCACGTGTGGAAAGGTAAACATACTCTAATTTCTTTGTTGTCCTCTGTTTGCCATTGTTCTCAATAGGGAGTGGGGGACTTTACACATGGGGCTCAAACGAGAATGGCTGCCTTGGTATCGGGTATTTATTACTTGAAAACTTCTCATCTCAAACCCAGCCTAGGACACTGATCTTTTGTTTTTGGTCACTCACAGTTTCAACTTGCAGTTCTGGTGGTACTGAATTGCTTGATCTTCTGTTGTCAGTTCTATATATGCCCTGCTTTCACCTGAAAGACTTGAAGGACCTTTTTCAAATTCTCCTGTTTCTAAGGTTTGTACTATATTTCAGAAATGTCAGCAAATGACATTGCATTTTCTCTGAGGACAGTGTGTGAATGCGGATGCCTGATCATTTGCTGCTCCTATTTTATTTGTGATAAAACAATATATCACAACAATGAAGGAAGATGGAGGGAAAAAGCAGAAATTGTTATACAAACGATGCCCCGATCTAATGTTTACATTGTTGGGTGGGTTCCATGCTTTATTTATCCTTGATAAAGTGTTGCATGTACAGGTATCATGTGGTTGGAAGCACACAGCTGCGATTTCAGGTACATTCTGTTTTTCTAACTCAAATATTTCTTGGTGACTAATTGTTTGGAAACTTTCAAGGATTTAATTGATAAAATTTTCAACAATCGAGCTTTCTATATAACTTGAAACTAGAATAGTTTTAAAATGTTAAAGTGGGTATTGCTTTATACCACTAATATTTAGTAAAAGCAGGGATGGCTGATGAACAATGTTTTCTAAGGCAGTTTAACTCTATAGACACACTTCCCAGTAACTCATATATATTGTATATGAGAGAGAGAAAGTGGAAGAGAGTTGTCTCCTCTACTAAAAAGCCTTCTGATGAGATTTTGTAAATAAAGTTAATATATGTTACATCTTACTTTTGCATCCACAATATTTGATATTGTGGTGAGCAATATACTTTTGTTTATAGAAGTACTAATTCATTGCTGCTAGAGTCAAACACTGTGAATTTATTGCTGATTTTCAGATGGCAATCTCTTTACCTGGGGCTGGGGAGGTTCTCATGGAACATTTTCTGTAGATGGAAATTCTTCTGGTGGACAATTGGTCGGCTTCAATCTCTTCTAGATAATAGTTTGCTTTCATTCATTTTACATGCAATTTGAGCAACCAAAGCTCCTTGTCATATTCTCTGGCATTTTATATGTTTGAATATACTGACAATGCAGTTAAACACTTCTAATCAAATAGAACCTAGCTTTGTCTCAGCAGTTTGATGCATTATTGCTAATTCATTTGTTTTGCATCATTGCCTGGAACTTAATTTATTTCATGGTTGTATCATTGGTTGGGTATGTTGTTACAAACAAAATGAGGCAGGATTTTTTACATGTAGGAGGGTTAACCTAGCATCAATTTGTTGGTCTTTTTCCTTTTTTAATCTCTATCTTTTGTGGAAACTATTATATCTAATTTTTTTTCACATTCTTGTGACAAAAGAGTTGACTTTTGTTTCCTTAGAAGGTTCGTCAAGAAATCTAGTTGAATAGAAAGAATTGGACCAAATTGGTCTGCTCAGTAGTATGATTTAAAGTGCATTACATGTTTGACTGCGCACAAACTGATGGCTTAAATCAATTTTATGACTGAATAAATTTCTTGATATAACCAAATGTTACATGATAGATGCTGGGTTTCATTTTGAATTCTGCTGCCAATATCTTGTATGGAATGGTGGATGATAAGCACGTTGGCATAATTAACTCTTACACTGGTGGTAATATGGTGCATGCTTGTGTGGCTGGCTAGCAATTATTTCCAGCCTCTTCTTTTCAGAAAATATTGTTGACTTATTATTACAGTGACTTGATCTCTGGGTTAGTAACGTAATTAGATAGATGGGCTCCTAGAAGAGAATGGTTTCGATGAAGGATTACATTTCTTAGTATCTCTTGCATGATGTTGTGCCTTACTCGTTATTCAGTTTCGGTAGCTGTGAAGCTTAAATCTCTAATAGGTTTTCTCCCCTTTTGCCAGCTATTTGTCAAAGAACTCAATGACATATCAATCAACAGTAAACTAAGTGATTCTGTATATGAAATATCAGACACATTGTTATAATATGTGAAAGTAACCAGTATCCAGTCTTTAGATATGTTAGTATTTTCTTTTCAAAATTTTCATCATTTGTTTGAGGAATGGGATAAGGTGGCATTGGCTTTAACAACCCACTTATCAACAAGCAGATAGGTACTGATAGTTCTGCTTGCAATGAAGGAAATGTTCTGCCTTAGTAGCCAAGTTTCCTCTTTTTGGTCTGCTACTCACCAAATCTTCTTACAAGAACGTCAATGCGGTCTCTTTGTTTGGTCAATCCTGTGCTTGTCTGAAACTCTATGATAGGATTCTCATTTCACTATTCATGTTCTAGTCTTTCTACAATATAATTAAGCTAATACAGTATCTTCTTTTCTTTACAGGGTCATGGAAGTGATGTTGATTATATCAAGCCAGCCATAGTGAACTTTGGAAAGAATGTGAAAGCATTGCAGGTGTCATGTGGATTCAATCACACAGGTGCCATTCTCGAATACGCTTAAGCCTTGGCCAAGGTGTCTGGGCAACAGGGCATAATATAGTTAACTTTGTTAAGGTTGAGAGGATTCACCTTGTTCCCTGCTCAAGTTTCGATGCTCATTCTTTCAAGTTGATGGAACACATGTTAGCAGTTGTCTGGAGAACTGGAAAATGAGGCTTCTGTATGTAGTGAGAGCAACTACAAACAAATTGTATAAGTATGTATATGCAAGAAATGTCAAACAGTAGTATGTACAAGTTTGCTGAATCGGCACTACCATAAAATAAAGAAGTTAAGATGAAAATTGCATGTGGCTTGGTGTACATGTGGAAAGCAATCTCATAGATGAAGAACATTGACAGAGCATTGTTTTAATTTTTAGTTCAGTGAATAAAGTAATGTAGTAAAATTTATTATCCGTTGCAGAAATTGTTTTGTGTGCAGTTAGTTTGGCACTTTGACCATTTGATTGGGTGGGTTTGCCTTTTTAACTGTCCTCCTTTTGACACTGCATAATTGAATATCCAAAACCAAAAAGGACAGTTAAAAAAGGAGTGAGTGATTAGCAGTGATCTGAAATGGGTAGCTGTCATTAGGGTACATGGTGGGGAGCTACTTACTACGAGAAACAGCTTGACAAAACCTGTCATAAGGAGCATTAATTCCCAAATTGTGAATGCACCTTTCTTAATATATACATATATATATATAGAGGAATCTAGTGGGTTAACAAGAAAAATGTATGAACTTTTCGAAATGGTAAAGGGAGGATTAGGGCTTGTTTTAGGGGTGTGATGGTTGGAATGTTTGTTTTGGGAGAGCTGAGGGGTTTGCCAAAAAGCAATGCAGCTGTTTGACCTGAAACACCAATGCAGAAAAGCTGCCGAGACATGAGAAGCTGTGTGGATCACATGGCTCTCTCTCTCTCAATTAACTGTCTGAGAAGAGTATGGGCAAACGTGATCAAAACTGCATTAATTTCAATGGACAATTGCAGCAGTAGGTCAGAGATGCTTCCCTTTGAAGTTTCAACTTTTCTACTTTCAAATATGTCTATTACACTCTTAGCTTTTTGTTTCTTCTTTTTCAACTTTCTTGCTTCTTTGCATTAATCTGAATCATGGGTTTGACTTACAATTTCTTTTGAAATTAACCATATACCAATAAATAAGACCATCTCTAAATTAGATTTGAATGCTAAAACCTCAAGATCCTTTGGTTCAATTCAATGGAAGACATTGATGAAGGCTGCTTGCCCATGGTTTATTGGTTTGGCTTTTGATGCTTTTAATCATCTTCATCTCTTTACATCATTCCATATATCTAATTTGTGCATGGATCCTACAAAAGTAAATTTCATGTCAGGCCTCCACTATTTAGCCTTTGAATATTATCTTAGTTTCTCAATTCTACAATATGCCTTTTCAGGAACCTTTTTATAACCATCACATCACTTTCAAAACCAAATGCTGCTAATAATGCTAATGTGTCTCCTAAATTGCATCCTCCTTTTTTTTTCTTTTATGTCTATCTGCATCTCGGATCAAACCCGGAAGCAAAAGAGAAAAGGAAAGTCGGGTCAACCCGAAAGGGAAAATAAAAAAACAAAAAGAAAAAGAAAAGCCCGAAAAGCAAGGGAACCCGAGAAATCCGCAATATATCGCGGTCCGTCTTTAACACCTTCCATCATAACTCTTTTCCAGTTTTCACCGTCACCCATCTTCATCATCATTAACGCATAATTGCCCACCAACGCAAACCATGGTCCCCATTCTTCAGCTGCTCCCAGTAGGAGATCGGCACGTCATCCATCCTGTCATCTAGCCTCCCCAATCCACGTGCTCTTGTCCCCGCCCTCGCGGGACCCACTCAAGGTAGATCGTACGCTGGGGCATTGAATGCGATCACGTGGCGGTGCCTGCAGCGTACGATGAGCTGAGAATCTGAGCCGTCGATTCCTCAGAAGGCTTTGACCCGAGCCTTTGCTTTTTCTCTTACATATAAAAAGAAAGAAAACGAAAATTGGACGTGGGGTGGTGGTTTGATTTTCTGCTCCTCGTTAATCGGGCTATTTTCCTCGGTCGCCGAACCTACGCTCCGCTGACAGGAACATGTCCGGTTTCCAGGTAAGTGATTGATGAGCGTTGGATGGGAGATATGGGAGGGTCGACATTGTCGAATTCCTTTTTCGCCGTCTTTACCATGACGTGTTTCACGGAAGGTACTGTTGGGACACACAGCTGTGCCCTAAATAACAGACTCCTTAAGCGTCTTCTTTATATTATTATTATTATTATTTTAAGAAATAAGGGATGTGTGCTAATCCTGAGAAACGCTGAAGCAGTAGGCAATTTCAGTTTCCTTTTTTATTCAACTCTCTTCAATCTAAGAACACTCCTTAATGTTTCCTTTCTTTGTGCCGATGCTGCATGCAGCTCATGAAAGAAGAGAACACTGGAGGGCAGGCCCAGGCGCGTACATCTCTTTCATCAACTCTTGAAATTTAGTTTATATAACAATTAGCATAAATAATTGAAGTTTTCACTGTATGATGTAAAATCCTCAAATATATCATGTATTAAATTAGGTGGTATAGGATTCCTTGTGAATAAATGAGAAGACAGAGATGCTGTTTTGTCGTTATCGTAGTTAGTACGCATGGAAATAATAAGATATATAAGTTTCAATTTGCAATACAGAGAAGCAACACTGTTTAGTGTTTTGAATGATATACAGAAGAGAGCATAAAAGATAAAAGTAAAAGGGGAAAGAGAGTGGAAAAAGGCAATAAATAAAAATGAAGAAGTCAGGCTGGTCGTGCGGGCATTGGGTCGTACAGGAGGGGGTTGAAAGTAGGGCTAAGGGAAAAAGCTAAAAATAATAAGGTAATGATGAAAGAATCGCATTAAAGGCAGAGTTGTCTCGTGTCAAGTGTTTATTTTGAATAAATACCCACTTTGTCTTCTTCTACTATTACATGTTTGTTTGACCCAAAAGGAAGGAAGAGAAGTGGTGGAAGCAGGTACCGCAGCAGGTAGCAGGTAACAACAATAATGATAAAATAATGCCTTTTTATTATTGGACAATGACTGATCACCTAGGAAATGAAAGAAATTAAACAGGGCCTTTGCATGTTTTGTGGGGGTGGGTACAGGTGCTTCGGGTCTTTCTTTCGTCCTAAACTCCCATTTTGCATAAGCTAATTTAGGAACAAACTGTGCCTAAGGAGCACAATTAGGAACTGACTGTGGAGTGCGAGGGGGTGTGATATGTCTGCTCATGTCTATATAAAGGTATATGTTGGTTAGGGTTTTTATGTGAAGAGTGAAGAAAGAATAATGGGGGGTGTTGAGGGGAATGTTGGCTGGCTCGAGGCTTAAACAAAGAGGTTCTACGGCCAACAACTTTTAAAGGCTTCGGACCAGGCTTCATTCCCCTCAAAACGTGAATATAGGTAGACGTGTGTGAAGGACTTGTTCATTCTTCTTCTGGGTACATGTGTCTATAGATGCTCAATTTTGTGAAGGTTAGGCTGAGAGGAATGTTGTCTGGCTCGAGGTCATGTAGGTGTTTCTCTTCTTTTTGTTTTGATGTTTCTGGATATCATTTCCTGAGACCCTCAAAATTCATGAACCCTAAATGACTCTCGGACCAGGCTTCATTCCCCCCAGCAGCTCTTGCTTCAATTTCAGTGCTCTTCCCACTTGTTCATCAACCTGGCCTCTCGCAAGGTAAACCATTGACCTCTTAAGTAATATATTTTCAGGATTAGCATTTCTGCTAATTAAAGTTCATTAGATGTGTTCCATACTTTATAGATCATCCCATTTTAAGTTTGACGAAGATAAACGGGTTTGAATTGATATTGTTTCAGGTTTCCCTTTGATGGCCATGAGCTTCTTGTTTTGGTCTTTCTAATTTCTTTTGGTTAGATGAAGGCAAAAGTATCGTCAGCAGTAACCTCAGATTACTCGATTCAAGAGCTGTATCGCTTCTTCATTGTCTTGATTTGGCTGTTTTCTTCTTTTTATCAAGACATTGTTCTTCTCCTTCATGTTCATATCAGCACCCCATCTCTCTCTCTCTCTCTCTCGCGCACACACACACACCAAGTATGACTAATACCACAGGCTATGGCACACGATGTCAGAAATCCATAAAAAAATAATATAAGAAAAGGGACCCGGAAATGGTTTGTCATCATATTCATTCGAATGTTGATGTCATGTGGACAAGATAGCATGTACTCTGAAACCTATCTGATGTGAAATCCTTGCCTGCTTAAGCTTACTCTTAGCTTAGCTAAGCTAGCTGGATCTAGCTAGGGTTTTGAAACCAACATCCTCGCCTTTAGAGCCTTTAGTGCTCCTTTGGTTTTTTTTTTTTTTTTTAACTATGTTTCTTCCTTCTCTCAGCCTTCAAATCCCATAAATACTTGCTTCTCTCTCTCTATCTCTCTCTCTCTGTGAACTGGAATGTCAAGTAATCAGTTACCCAGTATAGCTGATAACAATCTTTAACGTTAAAGTAAAGCTTCAATCTCCATAGAGGTTGTAATTCCCATTATTTTCTGGTCCGTTATGGTTCTCTCCCAAAAAGATGATGTGGGGTTAGCATTGAAACCTAACTGTTGAATTTATTGTGGTTTTGTTTTTTTGTAGCAAAAATGCAAAATTTGAGACAGAGGAAGTCCATCAACATGTGGAAGAGCGAAGCGAAAGATACCTTACATAGATGTTAACAGTTAACGAGAAAACAAAGGCAGCGAGTTTCACGGTGAGTAGATAGACCTCTCTCTGTGGGATACGAATCAGAAGATGCCTATGATCATCATCATCTTCCATTTTCCATTACCATCATTACCTAAATACCTGCATGTGTGATGCAAACCTCGAAGGCAGAGAGAGAGAGAGAGATTTGGTTGTATTGTAAGGCTTTCGTAGGTGTTGAAGCAACAGTTACTATCCTTGGAAAAACTTGGATCAGCAATGGAAGCTCTGTTCTCTTGTTGTTTCTCATAGATAGTACAGATTTTCCTCTTCTTTCTTTTGAAAAGCTCAACATCAAAATCTAAGGAGTAAATGACGACTGTCTGACCGTTCTTGGGAAATGAAACTATGATAGATAGATAGATAGATAGATGGAGAGAGAGAGAGAGAGAGAGACAGAGAGTCGGGTATCGAGTTTCATGACGAAGTTAGTGTGTCCTTGAAGAAGGAGACTATAACCTTTTTTCTGTTGACAGCTTCGTCTGTATATTTATTAATGGCTTCCCATATCCATAGGGTGGACGGAATTGTGATTGATGTCATTTTATAAAACTTTGACTAAATATCATTTAAATTTTTAAACTTTATTTTTTTAATCAAATTTTAAATTTTAAAATATATTTAAATAAATTCTGATTTATTAATTTTATTTAAATTAAATTTTGATTCAAAAATTATGAAAAATTAATGATTTTTTTATCGTTAAAAATTATTACAAACTTTTCAAATAGGTTTTACATTTTATTTTGATTTTATTTTTTAAATTTAAAATTTTTTTAACTAATTAATTATTTTTTGTTAATTTTTTAAAATTTTTATAGTATATTTTTTAAGAAAAATATTTTTAGTATTTAAAAAATTTAAATTTTTTTTATAATGATAGCTTAAATATTTTATTACATCGTGAAAAATTATAAGTCAAAATTTATTATGAAATATCTTTAATTTGAATATTTTTAATATTTAAATTTTTCAATAAGGTTCAATTTTGACAAAATTGAAATGTTAAAGTTTGTTTGATTATATTTTGAAAGTAAAGTTTTGATTGAAGAAAATGGATAAAACTTAAAATTTTAAATGATATTTACTTTAAAAATTTTATAATGACCTTGTATCTCTTTTTCTTTGTTTGGATGGCATATAGTATTATTACATCACAACTAAGCTCAAGTTTTGCCAAGTAGCTTTTTTTGGATTATTCATTATTACATGTCCCATCCAATGTGATTAATCATAAACTAAACAAAGCACATTAATTTCTCTTCAACAATTATGTTTTTCCATTTCAAATGATGACAACCCATTTCATTATAAGAGCTATTCCCCCCACTGAGCCACTTGTGTATCCTTTTGAGGGTTTACAAATGGTGAAGATGACGAATACATATATATATAATGGGTGAAAGTTTCTCTTGCTGACACTAAGAGAGAGGGATAACTTGAGAAGCAAGTAGAAGAGGAGGAAAGGCTTGGGTTCCTTTGCTAACCATCTTGCCTAATCCTATTCCATCCTATCAATCCCATCTGCTACTTTACAGCTTCACTTTCTGTCTTGTGTTCAACTCCTAGTACAGCTACTGATATCCTTTCCTCTTCTTGTTGCTGTCTCTTCAATGCCCTCCACATCCACAAAATCACCTAAAAGTGAAATGAAATATTGTAAGAAGACCAAAAGAGCTTGTTTTGTCCATAGGACACAAACCATTCCCTCTTTGGACTGCTTGGGTTATATGATGAATATTGCAGGGGATGCATGGCTACCCATCAAGCTACTGCCACATATGTCAATATCAAAATTCACACTTCAGTAATAATATTTAACTTTTAGAGCCAGCTAACATTTCAAATTATGAAATTTAAGAACACATTAAAATCACATGAATATTTGAATAGAAATTAATAAATGGTTAAGTTTAAATTTTCATTCAAGTTTTTAACGATGAAATTGAAGACAATATTGCTTATTACTAATTACATACTTATGTATATAAATATATTTACCAATAAACCTGAAGCTCTCCATTACAGCTAATGAAAGCTATGTTGTAGATGTACTTACACGAATTTGAGGTTTCATAAGGTTGAAAAGATATGAAAACAAGCTCAGATTCGATCCGGGTACCAACAGTCGGTGCCTTACCACTTGGCTATACAGTGAGAACGGGGAGAGGGGGAAGGGAGAAGCAGGGCTGAAGAATTAATTTAATTTAATTATTTATTTTGGATCTTTATAGAGTTTGGTATTGAACTTTGTCTTTCTTATATACAAGTATCAAAGCAACTTTGCTTGAGGGAAGAAAAACACAAGTTGTCAATATATAATATATTATGAATGATAAATGACGAGAAGTCAGAATCGGTGGCACAAATTAAGTTGGCAAAAGCAGGAGAGGTGCCCCTTTAGTGGGCAGCATTGGCTAATTGGTCTACCTATTGTCTTTAGGCATTTGTAAGTTTGCGATTAAGGTCTACATGCCTAAGCTGGACTCTACATGAGATCCTTTTAACCGGACTCTACATGAGATCCTTTTAACCTCAATTTAATAAAAATCAAGCAATACCCCGTGAAGAATAGAGTATCTATCAAAATTCTACTAATGGCCTGGCATCCTACCTGGGAAGCTTCTTCTAACAACTCTCTTTACCAAACATTCAATCCATTATTTTTAGTTATCATACTTAAAATTGTTATACCAAAAACTTGCAACAAGTTGTCACTTGATCCCTTTTTAATGCAATTTATATTAATATAAAACAGAAAATGATGGAAATTGAGTGAATCACTTTTGATTCAGCAACAAGTCTATTTCGGAAGTCGCAGACCATTTTAACATTTTAAAATCATTTTTCAATCAAATCTGTTCATTAAAAGAAGTCAGATCTTGTTGGACCTCAAGTCAGTTCATGTTCAGAATTTTACATCATGTTAAGCCTAATTCAATCAGTTCTCAGTTCGGTTCTCTTTTTCTAGAAAAATTTCAAAGCATCTCAGACTGTGAAATCTCCCAAGTTCATATCATTTGTAGTGCTCGAGTTTAAATTATTACAGTAAAATTAGGTTTGAGTCAGCCTTCAAATCAGGTCAAAAACTCTTCTAATATCTTTTCAAGATCTCTTTATGATTAACATCAGAAACCAGTAAGCTCCATTACTTATCCACTGTAATTTTCATTTTCCTCTAGTTTTCGTACCACATTACTCACAAGCTTCTCATGAAATAGATTCTGCTGGTCCCTTCAAATTTTACTCAGCATTAACATCGTTGTTTTCACCAACTCCTCGAACATTTTTATCTATGATACAATATGTAGGACTCTTTTGTATCCTAACAGTTTACTCCACACCACCACTCTAACCCTGTAAAAGAACAGAAGGCAGAGGAAAGAATAACATGAGCACAAAATTAACAGAAAGGGAAGCTCAAAAAATTTTGGATTGTGTTCTTGTCATGGGATTGCCCCAAAAGTCTCTCGTGGTAGTATCTTTACAGTATCTCCTATATCAGTGGCTCTCGTGGAATCAAATCCCTCCCTCCTTCCCTCCTTTGGGGTTTAAAAGAATTGCTCCTACCAAAATAAAGAAATTATAACAATTTGGAAAAAAGAAAACAAACCTATGAGCAACTGCACGACCCAAATTAAGAAGAGCATAGTTTCGTAAGCTAGAGGAATTAGGTGCAAAACTTGGATGCTGAGATCAAGAGAGATTGAGTGCCATCTGCTGGAGAAGTACTTTCTTCTGAGATGCATTGATAATGCCCTTACATTCAGCATCAAGTAAGACATCCGCCATAATTGCAGCTGCATGCCCTCTTGGCTCATCAGAGGCCCTCCGTAACATGAACACCTACCAACAAACTAAGATTAGTTTCCCCTTTCCATTTTTCAGTAAAAATCTGGTTCAAATGGTAGACAATATATTGCTTTTTGTTGCCCTTACACTAATCTCGTGTAAACATTCCTCAAAACAACCAAGACGGGTAACATTTATTTTAAGTGATTACCTTCATAGCAAGTTAGCCAAGAAAGACGATGAAACAGAAAAAAGTAAACAGAGGAAAGAAAAAACAATAAAAGAAATATCATTTTCCTTAAACTAAAAACTTCTAGAAAGAAGACTTTATGATATAGGAATCAAATACACATCCAATTCTATTGAATGACTACAACTGTCTAATGTTATTTCACTAGAAGAGTACGAGTGAAATGTCAGATTCCACAAAGTAAGGTCAGTTAAAGCACAATTGTTGGCATATCGATTACTCCATCACACAAATACACATGTGATTAAGCATGAATCCAAAGCAATGCAAGGAACAAGATAGGATACCTGCCCATGATGTGTTATCTCTAGGCAGCCAGGCTGTTGGATGAATGGCTCCCCATCTATTTGAACAGGGAAAGGACTAGAAACATGTATTCTAATAACTTTCCCCTGGGCTAGCCTCCTGGCTTGTGAAAGTCCAACCTGCAGGGTAGAAGTTCATTAATATAAAACCACTGAACAGGGGTGCTCACTCAAAACTAAATACAAATCAAACTGTCACTTTCTATTTCAATAATAAGCTCCTCAATCTCATCTGATGTTTGCAAATATTAGTGATTCAATCACCATGAGAAGCTTGTGCATGTAGCATTTTTCTTCAAAGCATACCATCTTCAATTATATGACACATGCCATTGACACAGTATACAATACCACCAGAGGCATACAATAAACCATGCATTTCATATCCCTATCACTCTTTAATGGACAATGAACACCTTTTCTAAAAATGAGAAAGCATCGTGTAAGAATCAACAGTACTGATCAAAGAGAGACGGAGAGTATCCAAACTGCTTCAATTTAACGTTTTTCTTATTCAACCATGGATAAGTAGTAAATATTAACAGATGGTCATTCATGGAAACAATGTTGTATTACACCTTACTATTGCTTCTATGATTATGTAACTGTAAAGTCAGATCATACAAGTTATTCCAATAATAGCAAAATATTGACTTCTATTGTCATAAATAAGGAGAAAGCATGTTAACTAGTGCGTTAAATTGAAAAAAGGCAAGTCAAGGTATAACCACTGGCAATCAGGTGTGTAACACTAGTGAAACTGTGAAACGCCTTTCAGCGTTTACACCTGAACTTACTTGGATTTATAAAGAACAATGACACGAAAAGGAGAGAAAGAGAGGAGATCAAAAGTCACTAGCACTGTTGACAGAAGAAAAATGTTGACATTCCATCACGAAGTCAAAGTCCTTATGTAAATTCCTTTTTTTATTAATCAGAAAAAGTCCTTAAATAAATTTCAAACAGAGTTCGTGCTTATCTATATAAAAGGAACAACTGTGAAATTGTAGCTCAAGAAGATAACTAAAACACAATCAAGTATTATTAGTGAGTTAAAAATAAAAAGGGAAAGTCTAATGATATGATCACCCACGGGGGGGTTGGGGGGGGGGGGGGGGGGGGGGGGGGGGGGGGGGGGGGGTGATGTTTGCGAATGGGGAGGAGAGGGGTCAAGGGAAAAAGTAACAATAGAAGCCCAAAAACAAAAAGACAAAAGGGAATCAAATCAAGAACTCAGACCTGCAGCTTGCCAAGGTGCCATGCCCCGCAGACGCAAACAACCTCAAGCATTTTATCATGCATGGATTGAACAGTAAAACTGTCATCATGCTCATAGTCATTTTGCCAAAGATTTACTCCACCCATGTAGCTGCCAATGTTCAGGACAATTAGACCCTCAGAATCCTGGAGGGTGAAGCAAGAAAAAGAAGATTTATAAATGCAGCAATTACACTTGACAAAAAAAGAGAAAGAAAATAACATGACTGATAAAGAAAATGGCATGTACCTTTGGGATCTGGATGTCCTTCCCATCAACTTCAAGCCAAACTTGCCATGGTAAGTCAGCACAAGTTCTGTCCATTATATCCCTTGCACCTTCTCTGGCATATCGCAATTTATTCACAAACTGTACATGAAAATTTTAATTCGCTAAGTGATAAAATGACATCAGCCAAATATAAAATGCATGATTGCAAGAAGTTTCATCAGAAAAATGATCAAAATCAGCCAGCTTTTCTTAGGCAATATCCAACAACCATGTCCAAAATGTAGTGATATATCATACAGCATATAAACATTCGTTTATTCCACTATGATCTTTCATTAGGTGTATTTAGTAGAGCATTTAGGGGAATTAAGTTGATGCTTAACATAGTTATATTTAGAAGTTACAGAAAAAGGTACATAGAGCTGGTTTAGGTTAGAATATAAACTGATGCGCCAGGATCAAGCATTAGATGACAGATTCTGTCCACGGAAGTTACAGAAAAAGACAGAGAGAGAGAGAGCACGGAAATCCTCAAAAGAAGAAACATTTATAAATAAATTGAAGTAGAAAGATATGAATGGAAAAAGGTTAAATAAGAGAATATAAATACAGAGCCCATAGCTACCAATGTTGCAGCAGTGGTTTGTGGTGACATAATATTAGACAAGTTAAGCTAAAAGGGGCAGTGGGGAACAAGATCTGTATGTTTTCAGAAAAAGAATTCAGCCAGTACCAAGCATGGTCTTTCTGCAACTGGACGTTGATGGTAACAGCTGGTAGTCATGGAGGTGGTCAGTCCCATCAACACCCTAATCTATATCTCCCATTATACTATCTCATGGGACCCGAGTATTCATACTAACAGACAACTATCACCTTAAGCAGCATTAATACTATCCATGAACAAAGGACAGGATCAACTAAAATCCTTCTCATCCATATCATCACCACACAAAACGTGCTATAAGCATCAACACAATAAGAAGCACAGTGCCAGAACAAAATATTAGTACCTGACTGCTAAATTTCTCAGGGTTTTCCTGCCGAGTCATGTGAAATTCATATGCCACTTTCGCATCACATCCAATACCTATAAAAGCAAATTCAGCTATGGTTGAGGTGTCCAAGAAGAGTCAGCCAATGAACATAATTCTACAAATATACCTAAGTAGTTCATCATGAACTTGCATTGTTCTTGTTTTGGGTCCCCTTCTAGATTTTCTTTGCTGATCCCTACTTTCCAGCGATCTAGCATAGTCACTGCTGCATGGTCAATGTCATGCAAAAGGGTGCTTAAACTATTTTGTCCATCCACCATTGAGAAACCTCTTCCCCATCGCAAAACCCTTGATAAATCATTTCCTGTGCCAAGAGGAAGAATAGCAACAGGTGGAGGAGATTCAAAATTCTGTCCCTCAATGGCTTCAAGCACCCATGCAACGGTCCCATCTCCACCACAAACCAAAACTCTAAAGTACTGAACCTGACTGAATAACTCTAAACCAACCTCGGGTCCTTGAGAAGCACTAAGTTCAAATACCTGCAATGTGAAACAGCAAAAGTCAGTCAAGGAAACCTAGAAGCCATTATTTAGTATAGAATAAAGCTAATAGCAGAGACCAATATAAGCCTTAGCATGCAGCTATTCATTATTTTATATCATCAGTATGAGAGAGAGAGAACCACAAGCCTTTCAAAATATAGTGCTTCAAATCAATGATGAAACAATTCAATCATATCAACCATTTGACATAAATATTTCCACAGAACATTGATATGATAACAAGTCAAAGCAGAAAAGATAATGAAATTCAGACATCTAGAAATTCAAGGATAATATTCTCAAGCAAGAAAGTGCTAAAAGCATTAAGTGACCTACTGGAGAATGCAGACAAAATTAAAATAGAAGTATTAACCATTTTGAGGCAGAAACTAATATTTCAAGAGTCTTCATCAATTCAAAATAAGCATAATTCAAGAAATCGGTTCAAAAAAAGTAGCAGAGGTCTAAGGGGAAAAACAAAAAAATCAATGTTATTAACACTGTCTTAAGCTCAAAGCTTAAGAATAAACTTTAGAGATCATGAAGTTATATCATAGAGAGAGAATCTAGCATCTTCCAATCAAAATTAGAGATTTCTTGAGCACCAAATTTACATACCTAACCTGTGCCTGAGCATTTATAACTCTTCAAGATAGAAAGTTAGCATGAATCAGAAAAAGTGAAAAAAAAAATAATAATAATAAAAGATTCATTCAACTACTTTTACGCTTCTGCAAATCATTCTCTTGCAGCATTATATGCATGGAAACAAGCCACAACAAAATTTTATAACCCATTTTTAGACGCCCACAAGGAACCACTTTCATATCACTTCTTTTTCTTCCTTGAATCTACTTGTTCTGAAATTCGTGTGTATGATTTTAACCAGGGACCAGGGCAAGGGCCATGGAAGAGGAGAAAGATGGCGGACAGTATAGGACCTAAAAGGCTCTCGTACAAGAAAAGAAGTATTATCACAAAGCAGTGAGGTGTGGTTGCATGTCTATCCTTGTTAACATAAGAAACCAATACCTCTATGGGACCCAAAGACTGGGACTAAATCTGATGCAAAACATTTAAAAGAAAAGGGGGAAAAAAAACAAAAAAGCCCCAGAACAAAGAGGACTTGCACATTTTAAACCACAACCACATCAATAAGCAAGCAGAAGAGGCATCACAGACTAGCTTCAAGCTTAGAACTATCATGTCACAAAAGAACTAAATTCAAAACTTGCCTATAATCTGGTTCTCAGTCAAAATCACAGCTAAAATTTAGCAACCTATCTTGGGAAAGCTACACAGGGGAACATATTTAAATGTTAAAGAATAAGGAACAAAAGCCTCAAATATCACCAACTAGTCCAGTTTTCCCAAAATAAAATAACAGAAAAAAAAAATTATCCATTGAATAAAATTGGTACTAGCAGTGATTGTTATAGGAAGCTCAAATGTCACCTGTATAGGATTCAATAACATGTTAAGTCTCCTCTGAAGGTAAGGCCCAAGTTGACCTCCACTTTTGGCATTGATGAAAACCAAAAGGGGCCTTGCATCCTGGGGCAAATCAACTACTGTATACTTCTTCACTTGACCAGAGCCACCAGTTCTTTTCTGCATTAAAGCATTGTTGTTGACCTTTAAATTGGGTGTCCAGCCATCCTTCTTTAAGGAGTCAAATTTCTTATCGCGGCCCTGTTTCCTCATAACAAACCCATTTAACATGCAATCTAGGGCAGTATTGGTAGCTGGATCATCCTGTAACCTACCATTAATAGATCGTCCATTTCCATTCTTACCACGGGTGCGCTTTCTTCTCATTTGACCACGAACTGAGGAGGCTATGAGTTCTTCTGTTATAGAGCTCAGCATTCCACCTCCAGCTTTCTCTTCATCAGCTTTCACGCAAAGTGGGGAAAGGATAATCCTCCTAAGAGGGCCCAAATCACAAACATCACCAGATTCCTCTGACATTTTTGCATGACATTGAACATGTATAAGACGCTGACACCATAAGCAATGCCATGTAGGAGAAGCATCAATAAAAGGAATTCCGCATGGTTCATCACAATAAAAACAAAAGGCAGACATGTCGGCATTATCATCCATGTTAACCCATCTCTCGGACCAATGGTGCCGCAACCGAGTAGAACCAGATTGGGCCACACACTTGCAGTCCTTTGCAGCAAAGTCAGAACAATAAAAATGAGCTGCCACACCACAAACAGAGCACCTGTGAACAGGACTATGTGAAGCTGCTTTCGTAGTTACACTTTGAGGGGACAGCAAGGACAACAAGCAAACACAGCATGTTGATGGCTGTTCACCATAAGCAAAATCTTCAACCCATATATGATGAGAAAGTGGTACTTTTAGCTTCTTCCATACTCTCTTTTTAGCTCTGGCAGCAGCTTTAACCCAATTCAAAGATGTCCTTCTCTGCCATTTCAGAAATGCATATATAATAGCTACAAGCCCAAATGACCCAGTGACTAACCACCCGAAAATAGATGCATCATAAGCATTGGAGCATGTTAGCAACCGTACGAGTGAAATGCCCAATTCCATCATTGTGAACACAACTTTTAATTTTCCATTTTCACTGCTCAATAGGACAGCAGAGAAATTTGATGCTATACAGCATCAAGAAGAGCATTCTAACAAAACCTGAGCGTAAAAGACCAACAGCATTCATGAGAAACAAAATACAACAAAGGCACATAGATTACCAGCAACAGGAGTAAACAGTCTGTAAAGAGTACAATCTGACATTTGAATTTCATGACCAACTTTTAAGCTGACTGTCACACATCAGAAAATTGAAAGCAAATGATAAAAGACAATCTTGACAAGGCACAAGTTCTTCTCCTTGGGATTATGATGAAGGATTAGAATCCCTAGAAGAAAAGCTAAGATCACATAGGGGAAAATTTAGCAGAAAGGTGAGTGCTAAATAAATAGGCAAGTTGACCTAAATTTTGCATGTTTGCCTTTTATCTTACTTTTCCCTATTTCTGGAATAAAACTTTTCATGGGGGAATCATTTACCCATGAGATTAACATGTGACTTCTCTCATGCCTTGACAACATTATCCTCATTAAACAACAATATTTTATTTGCACAATTTTACCGTATAAATTTTCAGGAATTTTTAAAACATTGATATACTCAACTTATGTATTCCTTTTTGTATTTTTTCATTATGTCTCTTTCGTTATAAAAATGTCTAAGAAGTAAAATTTTTTCTTTATTTGTCAATTTTTTTATACAATTATTGACATATTTTTTTCTCTTTTTTTTCAATTTTATAACAAAATACCAAGGTTACAATTTTAAAATTAGAAAAGTCACTTATAAAAATCATAGAAGAAATTTGACGTCTTCAGAATTTCGATATTAATTCCCTTCAATATCAAACCATGAAAGTAATACTTCAAAATAATCAGATTCCTTGAGGAAAGTCAGATCCCAAAGTTTTTTTCTTTTTTAATATCAGACCAAAGAAAACAATCCCAAAGATAGTTCCAGAGTCCAACATCAATGTTCTATTGGATTTGTATTCTCGAATTATGTGCCTCTGTTCTTTCTATAAGCTCAAGGCAAAGGCACGTACGAGTCTCAAAATTATGGAAGCACACAACAGATACCTGTGCCTACATCTGAGAAACAGCATGTAATAATGATATCTCATCACCATTCCGAGATACTTCTCAAGATCCATTATAGGCCTAGTGACACATCACTGCAAATCTATATTGTCTGAACCTAGGTAATGGATACGTTCCTAAAGTCTTCTATGTGCATTCAATGTCAAAATATCTTCAACAGCAGTCAGGGATAAAAAGCTAGAGAAATAGCAGAAAGAATTTAACAAAGAACAATTTCGTGTTTATTTAACTGATATTAAAACTGTGCAGGAGATTCAATGGTCAGACTAATGTTTATTAATCACATGGATACAAAAATACATGCATACTTATATATACACTGAAGGACATAAAATACAGAAATACAACATATATCCATACACCAAAACAGGAAAACGTCCATGTTAAAAGCTGCAATACAATCCACTAACTGAAGAGAATCATTCTCTTTTTTTTTTTTTAACAGAAATAAAGAGAATCATTCTCTTTTAAAAAAAAAAACAGAAATAAAGAGAATCATTCTCTTGAGTCAAAAAAATTGAAAGGTTAACAAACCTATACCTTATTCTAGTAATTCTAACAGTTCTTAAATGTCTTCGCGTACAATAAACTCTAACAATTTTTCTTGTGACTTAGGTTTAGATTTTTTCATTCCTTCTGCTATTGCAAAAGATTTTCTCCCTATGTGCATTTTAAATTTTTTATTCCTTCTGTTTTTCCCCAATTGATAAAAAATCAAACGCATAATTTAGTTATGACGAATCCCCAATTCATAACCTTACTTCGAAGAAACCAAATATATAGTAAAAGAAAATCACACAAACCTTGAAACAGAGGATTTTGAGAAGAAAAAAAAAAAAGAAGAAGGAAAACAGTGTAGAATCAGAGAATCGATCCGAAGGACACGCAACAAGTGAATTCGGATCTGATGTAATAACATAAACGACGAAAAGGACAAATTAAATAAAAAAAGAAAGAGGCAATCAGAAAAAGAAAAGGAAAAACAAAAACAAGGTATAATATTCACCTAGAAGAAGCGAGTTTGTAAGCTTATGAGGTGAAAAGAAACCCCAGAATTGAGGACATCGCTAGCCGAATAGCAACAGCGTCGGGAGAGAGAGGAGAAGGCCCGACACGACAGGCAAAAGCGAGAAACAGAGGAGAGGGCTTTATAATAATCGCCATTTGGTGGAAACAACAGAGGACTTCCCCCGCGCCATAAACACGCCTTGCCTTGCCCGTGCGGCATGGGTGCACATACAGCAAGCCGTGTGGGCCAGTTGAATTACCAAAGGCCCCTCATTTCAATTTCAGATTTCTTGGGCCTATTCCCGATGTTGACTTCCGCGACCCGCAGTCCACATCTTGACTATCCCCTTTTAAGACATTATATGTTATTTTCAATCTCATTTTTACTACTTCCAAGCAACTTGATTCAATAGAAAAGAAATTACAAAATCAGGGATAATTTATATTATATTATTATTTTACTATCTTCAATAGTTTCTATCAATAAAAAGTCCATTGCTATTAATAATTATTTTAAATTAAAAATAAATATTAAAAATTTTAATTTTTTAATTTAAACATGAAGAATCATTTGGATCAATTATATACTAATTTTTTAATTTTATTTAAATTAAATTTTGAGACAACAAATTTTAAAATTTTAAAAATATTTTTATAATTAAAATATCTAAAAAATAAAAATAAATTCTACAATCTATTTTAAATCAATAAGTCAAATTTGAACAATTTTGATCTCATAAAATATTTTTTATAAATTTTAAAATTTTTGATAGTCTAAAATTTTTAAAAATATTTTCAATTCTTAAAAAAAGAAATTTTTTTATAATGTTTTCAATATTCCTACATGATAACTATGAGAAAAAAAAAACATGAAAAAAATTTTTTTAAAGAAAAACATAATAAATCATAAGCACCAATATGTATTAAGCCTAACTTTTTTATGAAACTCAACTAAATTTTAAATTTAATTAATTATTTGATCCCAACAAATTGTAAGACCCAATGAATTGTTAAGTTGAATTTAATGTTAGACTCAATTATAGATAAGGCTAAGTTATTTATTAGACTTAATTAATTTTTTGACATAATAAATTATTTGAGTTCAATTAATTATTAAGCTCAATTATATATTAAGCACAATTAATATACATTAATTTTAACTTATTCATCGATTGAATTATTTTTTTTGTTTTATTCACGATAAACCAATTGTATCTTAGGTCTTATTATTTTTTATTAAGTCTAAAGACTTAATTATTTATAAAACTCAATTATATTTTAAATCCAATTTAAATTTGAATCTAATTATTTATTTGTCTAATTAATTATTTAACCTAATTTATATTAAATTCTATAAATCTTAAAAAGTTACATGATCACCATTTTAACTCTTAAGGGCACATTTACTAAATTTGAAAAGTTCAAATGTGAGGTATATTATACAACGCACATCATGATATACTTTCGCAGTTGTAAAATTTTTAAATTTTAAATTATTTAATAAGATATAAATTAAAACTAAATTAAAATATTAGATATATAATTAATTTAATTAATAAAATAAAAAAGATATAGTTCAATTTGTTAATATTTATCTTATATTAAATATGTAAAATTTTACATTACTAATTTTTCTTTATTTACCTAATAAAATCAATATTTTTCTTTATTTTTAAACTTATTGATTTTAATATTTTTAAATTAGGTACAAAAGTTGAGAAAGTTAATGTAACATGAGATCTCATATAAGACAATTAAACTGCTAATACTATATGCAACAGATAGTGTGGAATACTTTACCCTCGAGTTTTCGTCTTTACATTGTCATCCCCTTTCGGGCGCGCCTCATAAAGTCACGTGGTTTGGGGCCAAACCCAACCGAAATTTGTTAGCCCCGTCAGCACTTTTAGTGTCAATTGTACTTTTGCTTTCAAACTGTCAACCTTCAACTCCCAACAATCCAAACAGCCAACAGCCGACACCCCACAGCCGACACCCGACACCCAACACCCAACACGTACTGAATGGCCACGGCTTCTTCCTCATTCATGGATAGGCCATGAGGCAAAATTGTGGCCTTGCAATTTTTTTTTTTGTGATATTAAATAGAAAGAGGTATATTTAATAATAGTAATGAGAAATATTTTTAACTATAGGTTTAATATTTAAATTAAAAATAAATTAATTATTTAATTTAATGTGCAAATAATTACATAAATAATTAAAATTCAATAATATATTCATAATTAAAATAAAAAGTAAAAATTATTTAAAACTTTTAATTTTATTATCTTCTTAACAAAATATTTTTTAAAACATATTTAAATAAATATTAATTTATCAATTTTGAATCTACTTAAATAGTATCAAAATTTCAAAAATTAAAAATATTTAAATTAAAGATATTTTATAATAAATTTTAACTTAAATTTTTTTTTAAATATAAAAAAAATTCAAGCTAGCATTATCAAAAATTCAAAAAAATTTAGCACTAAAATATTTTTAAAAATTTTATACTATCAAAAATTTAAAAATCATTAAGAATAGCTCATGATTTAAAATTATTTAAATTTAAAAATTAAAATTAAAATAAAATATAAAATTAATTGAAGTGATTTTTTAAGATATTTTAACAATGAAAGTGCCATTAATTTTTAATCAAATTTCAATTTGAACAAAATCAATAGATTAAAATTTATTTAGATACGTTTTAAAAAATTAGAGTTTAAATGAGAAGAGAAAGTAAAATTTTAGGTTTAAAATTACCTTTATCTAACAAAAAATGATTATAACAATAAGTATTTATAATAAAAAATAAAAAATAATTTGTACAATAAAGGTCATTTAAAATATTAATTTTTATCTCTCTTTTTAATAAAACTTTTACTTTTAAAATATATTCAAATGAATCTTAATGTTTAATTTTATCCAAATTAAATCTTTCCTATAAATGATTTCAACGTCATTAGTAATTTTTCAATTTAACTAAGGGCAAAATAATGTTATTCATGGCACTATACAAGGCAAAACAACAAAATATATATATGTTGTTGATTTGCTCCAAAATTGTTGGCTGAGAGCCTTCTTTGCTCTCATGAGCATGGGATAACACAAATTTAATGATTTTTCTTTGCAAATTAGTTGTTACAATATTTTCTTTTCCTTTTTCATACAATTTTTACACAATATTTTTTGGTGTTCAATAATTTCAAGAGCATGGGTAGTTTTAGAATTCATTGTGATCTCGAAGTTATTGATGCTTTTGGGAGCAAGCACTGTTGTTTTTTACTTAATGGAAATTGGTAAATAACATGATATGACTACACATAGAATAATTAGGTTTTAAAAAAGTTGAAATATATATGCCTTTTTTGAGTTATCGATCAATTTAAGGGTTTGGATTTTTAGATTGATTTGAAGTTTATAAGAAGTTAGTTTAGTTAAATTGATTCAATGAATTGCTTTAAGAACAATTTTTTGTGATGACAAACATACAATTTTAGTGGGTTTATGACAATGGATATTTCATAGTGAGTATGCGATAATGGATAGTGACAGTGGATATTTACAACAAATGATGGGTAGCTTTTAATACATATTGGATTACATTTTTATCTTATTATAGGTTGTTTGTATTCAATTTGTATGAAATGTAAATTATTTGCAAATAATACTTACATGTAGAGGTTTTTTATATTTGCATATATTATCAATTGTATATTATTTCTATTTCTAAGGTGTGTTTGCATGATTGATTTATCTTTAAAACTGCTCGAATGGTTTCATTTCACTTACATTGGTAACCACTTCATTAATAATATTGATATGAGTTTTATAGTTCAAATAAAGTGGTTATGTTTGATGGTGTTGCTAATGATAGGTTATCACTCATAGAGTAAGAAAACTTATTAAAGGAGGCAAGGGTTAAAAGTGATAAAGTTTTTTATGTCATGCCTGGACATATAATAGAAAATGGTTTTATAGAATGAGGGAATGATTTTAATCTTATGAAAATGCTAAAATGTGATATTCAGAGCCACCAAAAACATCCATATATATGTTGAAAAAATTGTTAGAACACAACATAGTATGAACCACAATGCATATGTCCCTTCAACTTAGAAGATGATTTGACTAACATAACAACTAATAATGGTCTTTTGCATAATGTGCATAAGCATGCTACTAATGTTAAAGTAGAGGTAAAAAATTTAGATGATAGGTATAGTTGATGTCACTGTGGGTATTGATGTTGGTATGAATGAGGATGAAACACATTTTGTGGATAGTGATTATAAAGTTGACATAGAGGATGATGTTATACATAGTGTCAATCTTAAAGTGTCTATGCATAAAATAGAGGGTGTTAGTTCTATTAGAGTTGATAGGCCGAGATTTGAAAAGTTCGATGTTAATTACTTAAACGAGTTTTATACCCCACCTAGCTCCAATGATGATAGTTATGTTCAAAGTACATATAAGCTCAATATTGCCACTAACATGGCCAACCCAATGTTCAAGGTTGGCATGACATTTAGGTCAATTAATGAGGCTAAGGAAGCAATGATTAAGTATAATATTAAGGAAGAATATAATCTCAAGTTTAGTAAAAATGAGGTTAATAGACTGAGAGTGATATATAGAGATGGGTGTGGATAAGCTATGTTAGTCTTTCAACTAAAAAAAAAACATAAGCATTTACTGTTAGGACATACCATTAAACATATAGTTGTAATAGATCTTTTCACAAATTGATAACTGTTAGGCTGATTGCAGAAAAATATATGAACTTTTAAAAAAGGGATATGAAGGTAAAGATAACTTTTTTTTATGGAGGTAGTGAAGGTAGACTTGGTGTGTGATGTATCAAATGGAGTTTATATTAGAGTTAGCAAACTGCTATGACAAAAATACATAGTTTTGAATCATACTAATATAAAAGACTTGAAAACTACTATGAGAAAATTAGAACATAAAATCCAAGGAGCTCATTAACTATAAGTTTGGATAGGATGACTTCTACATCAGACTTTATTTTTCAAAAAATCTATGTTTGTTTGAATGATTGTAAGAGAGGTTTCTTAAATGAATGCAGATCAATATTAGTATATATGTTCGTTACATGAAAAAAAGAAGGCACAAGGATAGTTGATTGCTGCGGTTGGGATTGATCCCAACAATAATACATATCCCATTACATATGCAGTGGTTATTGTTAAGATTAAAAACAGTTGAAATGGTTTATTTAATTGCTATTGGTGGCTATTAACTGCATTAGGAATCATGGATGGACCTTCATGTTTGACTAACAAAAGGTAATTTATTTATTTTTATTTTGATTAAATGATTGCAATCATCTGTAAATGTGTCTAGTAGTTTACTATTAATTTTGACATTCTTTGTGTTTATGAATGAACTTGTATTTACATTTAAAGAACTTGGCTTACAAATAGATGCTTATTTTTATTTCATACACTTATACAACAAGTTTCAATTAGAATTCAAATTTATGTTCCTTAAGGACTTAATGTATCTTGTTGCAAGGGCCATAACTTCTATTGGGTTTAATACTATAATAGATAAACTAAAGACTATAAATCTAAGAGCTTATAAGTGGCTATGTAGGATATTGAGAAAGCATTTATGTAAACATATGTCTTCAGGTATACCTAAGTATGATATGCTTTTAAACAATCTAATTGAGATATTTAATATTTGTAATATAAAGGCCATAGATAAATCAATTTTATAATTATTAGAGGAGATTAAAAATTACTTGATGGAAATGATCCATCTTAATAAGGATGGAATGCAGATTACGCGAAGGTCTTTTGTGTTGAAAAATTCTTTTTTTTTTTTTTGAAAGGGTGAAGTTAGGTCTAGGATATGGGTTCTTATTTGGTTTAGAAAAGTGAAATACCAAGTGAGATCTTACGAGAAGTAATATATAGTTGATTTAAGCACCCCACATTATAGCTGCAACAGGTGGGATCTTATTGGCATCCTATGCACTTATGCAGTTAGTATAATTTTCTATTTTAAATAAAACTTACAAGATTATGTTGATGTTTGTTATTATAAAAATACACATCTTAGATATTTCTTATATTTAATCATATGTTATGGTCCATATTTATGGTCATAAACTGAGTTAGATCTAACCATATCACCTATTATTAAAAGGCCTCTTGGGATGCCTAGTAAGCAAAAATGAAGGAAAATTTATGAAGCAAACAAAAATTGAAGTAAGATGTCTAAAAAAAAATCTATTTATGTCACATACAATTAATGTAAAAAAATTGGTTATAATGCTTGTTAATGCAAAAGCTAAGTTAGTCAGGTATGTTTCTAGCTAATTGATCATTATTATAAAAAGTCAATAGGAAAGATATGCATTTGTTGCAAACTAATTATGCTAAAATGTTGTAGAAAAAAAAAGGGACAAAATAAGGTAATAAAAAAGTATTCATGAGATTTAATGTATTAACTGAGATAAAATATTAAACTATAAAAGTTACTAGGTTTCTTTTTTTAAAGATGATGGTTGCTCAATCTCTTTTGAGGCCACATATTATGTATTTATAAGTAAGGTAAAGATTATAGATTTCTTAATCAAATTGATCAACTATGCACAGACTTTTTAACTCTGTATTTATAGTGTTCAACATAACTAAGTAAGGTCTTTTTCTGTTGGGCTTAGACTTGTTACATTGGAATATTTTGATATGATAGAACTTGAGCCCATTGTGTTGGCAATTGGGTTAGGACCATTTGATTGTTGAGAATCTAATCCACATGAGGAATCCAAGTTCAGGGTCTTAACAGTCCCTCACAAACTAAGAAGAGAGTCTTTGGCTTGAAATTTACACTGGAACTGACAGAAGGATAGTTGCGACAAAGGCTTGGCTTAGGTGTCAAAGATCTACTCCAATGACTGGATGTAATTGACCTTGAGTGCTCCATCTATTATATGGTCTCTGACAAAGTGAATATCAACCTTGATGTGCTTGGTTCGAGCATGGTACACTGGAATGGCTGTGAATGCTGCGACTCCTTGATTGTCACAGCAGAGCGTCACCCGATGATTATGTAAGAGCTTTGTTTCATGAGTTAAGGATTGTATCCAAGCTAGTTTAGTAGTAGCATGAGTTAAGGCTCAGTACTCGAATTTCGTGCTAGATCGAGCCACCACTAATTATTGCTTCAAACTCTAGAAAATTAGATTGTTCCCTAAACAGATATAGTGTACATTGATCGATCAACGATCAGCAGAGTAATAAGCCTAATTGACGTTGGAGAATGCCATTAGTTGAAAAGTAAAGGTTAGTTAAAAGAAGAGACCAAAATTGATGGTTCCTTGAAGTTATTTGAGCAAGAGTTTGCATGCTTGCCAGTGAATGGTAGTAAGGGAACTGAGAAATTGGCTAGTTTGTTCATAGTGAAGAAAACGTTAGGATGTGTGAGGGTGAAATACTGAAGAAAACCAAGTAATTGATGATATTGAGTAGGATTAGGCAAAGGAGAACCAAAGTATATATAGAAAGGAAGGCAAGTAGAAATAAGAGTAGGACAAGGTCTTGAAAAGTGAAGATTATGGGACTTGAGAAAGTGTTCAGTGTATTTGGATTGGGTGACAAAGAGGCCTTGACAAGAATGAGAGGCTTAAATGTCTAAAAAATAATGTAAAGATCCAAGATTTTTGAGAGTATACCTGTAATTGAGCTCTGAGATGAATGTTTGAATGAGAGCAAGATTTTTGCCAGTGACTAAAATGTCGTCCACATATAATAAAACATAAATGCAAGATTCCCTTAGAGGAAAAAGAAGTGTGAGTTATCTTCTTGAGAGTTGAGAATCCCAATTAAAGAGATGACTTTTGATGCTATGAAATTAGGCCCTGGGTGCTTATTTGAGCCTATAGAAAGCTTTGTAAAGTTTGCAGACATAGTGTGGATGAATAAGATTAATGAACACAAGTGGTTGAGTCATGTAAACTATCTCTTAAAGATGACTGTTGAGGAAGGCACTTTGAACATCTAATCGTTGGACATCCTAACCTTTGCAAACAACTACAGAGAGTAATATTCTGATAGTGAAAGGCTTAATGACAGGGTTGTAAATTTGTGCAAAGTCAATACTAGGTAATTGTTGAAAACCCTTAGCAATTATCTGGATTTTGTCTCTTTAGGCTGCCATCTGAATTGTAGTTGATTTTAAGATCCACTTATTGTCAATTACCTTTTGGTTTGGTGAAGGAGGCACTAATTCCCATGTCTTGTTATGCAAAAGCGCTTGAAACTCATTATGCGTGGTTGATTTTTAAACTGGACTGGTAAGATCATTAGTGATGAAAGTAGGTAAAGGCTGCGGACATATGACAAAGGTAAGAAAAATTTTAGGCTTAAAAATCTTAGCTTTTGCTCAAGTGATCGTAAGATGACCTATAGGAGAGATTTTGATAGGTTAGGCAGTAGGACTAGGTGAATAAAGAGAGGAATTGGAAAGATTAAGTAAAGTAGAGAGGGTGTGAGATGGAGAAGAGGAAGAGATGGAGTGAGGTATTAAGGGACACATGTGAGGTGAGTGTGTGAAAGGAAAAGAACTAGAAATATGTTGCTAAAAGTCACTACTATTACTGTTTCCACTAAGGGTAAGATTGAGATAGCTATGAATAGAGACAAAGGCAGGAGAAAGAGATGGGTTAGTTGAGGAAAAGGAAACAGAGTTAGCAAAAAAAGTATGAAAGGGGAATTCAAATTCATCAAACATAACATTCTTAATGATATAACAGTGTCTAAAAGATGTAGATAGTAATATCCTTTTGTGATTGGAACTATATCCTAGAACTAGACATTTGGTGAATTTGAATTCCATTTTGTGCTTGTTATAAGGTCGAAGATGAATGTAACATGAGCAACCAAAGGTCCTTAGGAATGTATAGTAAGGTTTTTGATTCAAAAGTAACTCTAGTGGGGATTTGTTTCTTAAAGTGTATAAAGGTGGGTAGTGCTTGTGTTTTATCGTGAATAGGGTAAATCCATGTATACCTAAAAAAGTCATCTATCAAATGGATATAGTATTTGAAGCCTTATCTAGAAGGGACATGTGGTGGACTCAAAAGATCCGTGTAAATTAATTCTAAGGGTGCATTAATTTTAGTTTGTGAAAAATGAAATGGTAGTCTATGGCTTTTGCCAATTCCACATGCTGAACAAAAAGATGAAATTGTATTAACTTTAAAAAAAGTGATACAATATTTTTTTAGAGTCCTACTGTGTCTAATGGGTGAGCAAGATACCTTTGCCATAGGTCTGCAATAATTGACATTGAATTTGAAAAACAAAAAGGTAGACTATCTCAACTCAACTTAGAATTGACAAGACATTGAACTAATTTGTTGCTATTTGGTTTGTTTCTAAAAGGGTGATTGGTGGTAATAGTTGGTGGAAGTAGGCGGTAGAGGCCATCATTAACTTGATCTTTTAGTAACATTTTCTTGGTTACTTGATCTTTCACAAAGTAATGAAAGTCATCAAAAATGACAAATACTTTATTGTCAAATATGAGTTAAGGAATGCTGATAGTATTATTAGAAATTTCATGTACTCTTAGAATATTTTTGAGATGAAAATTGACATTAGGTAAGTAAGTGGGTAAAGAAGTATGACATATGTGAGAAACATTAAGGGTTTGACCAGTACCAATGACCAATTTCTGTTTATCAGTGTAGTCAGACCTTAGAGATAGATTATCTAGCTCTGTGGTGATCTGACTTGAAGCTTCACTATCTGCATAGCAATTAGGGTTAGCTATGGATTCAGTGAAGGCTAGGTAGGCATTCTGATTTCCATAGTTGTTGCTATGGATAGGGGCTTGAAAAGATTTTTTAAACCCTTACCAACAGTCATATGCTGTATGACCTTGTTTAGTGCAGATTTTCCATGTCAGTCTGGTTGCGATTCTTCCTGTTCCTCGACCATTTCCTCTTCCTTTGGTTTGACCATAATTCAAGTTATTGTTACTGTTCCTTCATGTGGTAACATTCTTTTGGTTCTTGTTCATTACTATATTGACCGTTGGGTGCATACTTGTGAATAATTTTTTATTGTGCTGTTTATTCTTTGTTCATGGCTTAGTAACAAGGCTAAGGTTTCTTGTAAGGTTAACTCATCAGACCTAGACTGAACATTGATAGACACTGCTTCATAGTTTTTGCTTATTTTAGTGAGCAATGCAGTGACAAATTCTAAGTCAAAAATTGGGTTACCTGTGAAGGCTAAGCTATCAACTATGCCTTTGAGCTTGTTGTAATGTGCAGTGACTAATGTTGACCCTTTCTTTGTAAAGCATAGTATGGACTTCAACTACATGTATGTGGACCTCATATAGGTTCTAAATAATTTTTCAACACTTGACCTTATTCCATATGCGGTAGTGTCTGTTTTGATTTGATTGAATATGTTTAGAGAAATGATAAATATTAACTGGCTTGCCACTAGCTGGTCTTGCTGAATCTAGTCATGAAATGTAAGATTTTCTGTTTCCTTTGCTTTCCCTTTTTCATCTATGGAATTAATGAAGGTTGGTGGATAATTCTTTGTTCCAAGTAGGAATCCTTCTATTTTGTGACCTTTAACTAAAGCTAACACTTGGTTCTTCCATATAACATAGTTCTCTTTGTCAAACTTGAAGTTGAATTAGAAATTGAGTGATGAAGAAAAAAAAAAGAAACTTTTGAAGTTTTGATTGACAGGAGCACTATTATCGGAGCTAGAGTCACTGTAAGAGGCCATGGCAGCAGATCTTGGAAGGCTCTGACACCAAGATAAAATATTAAACTATAAAAGCTGCTAGGTTTCTTTTTTTAAAGATGGTGATTGCTTAGTCTCTTTTGAGGCCACATGCTATATATTTATAAGTACGGTAAATATTATAGATTTCTTAATCAAATTGATTATGTATAGACTTTTTAACTCTGTATTTACAGTGTTCAACATAACTAAGTAAGGTCACTTTCTGTTGGGTTTGGACTTGTTGCATTAAGATATTTTGATGTGGCAAAACTTGAGCCCATTGTCTTCGCAGTTGGGTTAGGTCTACTTGATTGTTAAGAATCCACTCCACATGAGGAATCCAAGTTCAGAGTCTTAACAAACTGTGACCCCTTAATAAGTAATAAATGTATCAAATTGATTGAAACTTATTGATATGGACTTGTCTAACTTATGTATATTATTGTAGACTGTCAGTTGGTCAAATACATGCGATGAGCATTCTATAACATTACCGAATTAACATAAATTCATCACAATATTGATGTATGTATTTTGAATTTTAGTATGTTTAGTTAATTTATTTTTAGGTTTAAGCCTGATTTTGCCTCATTATTTTACATGGACAAGAACCATTTAATGAGACATCAACATCTATAAAGGGGAGTTCACTATTGGGTAGCATAGTAACCCCGTATCAACAATTGTAGCAATTGCTCCATGTCTATTCAACTTTTGTTTATATGTTTACTATTATTGGCATTATATCTAATTGTTTGCATGTGTGTTTTAACCTCCATTCTAACATGACAAACTATCATATACTTTAATAGAATAAGACCAATAATTGTCCTAGGGATGTTTAACTCTTATATATATATATATATATATATATATATATATATATATATATATTGTATCTCACTGTTCGTATATGTGTTTCAGCTCTTATTCTAGTATCAATAAACTACCACCAAGCCTTTAGTGCATGTAATGAAACCCAAATCAACAACTCAACCACTAAGATAAGCACATCAACCACCTAGATTAGTACCTCAATTATGTAGATTATTTATCTAACCACCCAAAGAAGCATCGGAATGATAATCAATTTTAAGTTTTCTATCCCTTCTCTTTCTTTGAAAAAACAACAATCAAGTATTCTAGTTACAAAAAAAAGAAAGGAGTTGATTTTAGTTTTTTGACAAAATAACTCCCACAGAAATGATTAATTTAAATGTTGTTTGCAATTAAAGTTTAATTTTGATAAAATTAAAATATTTAATTTTACTTGAATACATTTTAAAAATTAAGATTTAATTAAAAAGAGAAGATAAAATTTAATATTTTAAAATATTTTTACTGTAATATATATGAACAACATAAAACAAGATACACACACATATATACATATATATATATTTGTACATATAAATATAATAATTTATATTTTCACTTTTATTTTATTAATGTAATTATCAATTTTGTTCATAAAAGAAAAATATATAAATGGTCAACATATCCAAAATTCGGGTCAAAATAAACTAAGTCTTTCATATTAGACATAAGAAACTTCGCCTTACATGAGTTTTATAGTAAACACCACGAGTAGCACACTTTTATGTGTAATTCTTACTTTAAATCAAGAAGAAGGATGGTTGTAGATCTAGTGCATCAATAAAACAAGTGTATATATATATCCATTGAAAAATAAAATAATATAGTAATTCATATTAATAATGTAATGCGCACTAGATTAAAGGAATATATGAATGCATAATTAATCGTTAAATAGGCCAATGAAGGAAAATCACTAACCTCTTATTTGTGCAACAAGAAGACTTGCAATTCTTTCAACCAAGAGTTTATTTCACACATAAAAAATTACAAAAATGAGATAAAAATAGATTTTAAAAAATATTTTATTTAAATATGTTTTAAAATTTAAAGTTATTTTTTTAAAAAAAGTATTCTCTAAAGTTTTAAATAACATTCACTTTAAAATTAAATTAAATTATTAAATTTTGAGGAATGACTATTGGGAACTTTTTATATATTGATGTGAAGTAAGTGAAGTTGATTTTTTGGGTTCATTCAAATGTTGGGCACTACATAAATAAAGTTATATGACTTGTATATTCAAAAATTTCATTTTTTACCATATTAAAAATAAAATGGGAAAATTGTTTTTTCAATAGAGAAAAGATAATAATATATTAATGAAAATAAGATATAAAAATTAATATAGAAAGAATCTCTAAGTTACCAAAAATGAGAACTAACTAGAAATACAAAAAAGTTTGAAAAAAATAAATTATAAATTAATTTGTCAAGCATGCATTTTATAGTGATTACCATCCATATTTTCCAACTTCACCTGTTATATCATATTAAATCAATCTTTTTTACTTCATAAACTTTTAAATAGAAGTCACTATAACATGACACTTTAAGTACCAAATAACTTCATTAACAAAAATATCCCATGCGACTCTTGTCTCATATTCACTAAGTAGAAACTCTAAGGCCAATACACAAATTATCTTTTTAATTATGAACTATGTACAAAAGCTCTATCTACTATACAAATAATGATAATAATTGTAGCTTCGACATGTTATATTGACTTGATATAAATTGTATTTATTAATTAGGGATAAAAATAATTTCTATTAACTTTTAATAAAAATTAATAATGATATATGATTCAATTTTAAAATATGACATGGTTCAAGAGTTACCCATCAACCAATATATAAAGTTTTTTTAATTATTATTATTTTTGGCACTTGCAATGCAAGAGAAAATTGGTCCACTTAGCTTATTTTTTTCTATCACTTCTGCAATGTCCACTTTTATTAATTTAAATGTTTGTGGCTGATAAGTCGGATAAGCTCCCTTCTATACAGCATTAACTTTTCTTCCTCCACCTCGAAGGCTTTTTCTCCTATTGACATAGAAGAAGAAGCATTTTTCTTGGAAGATTTGCTTTTCTTGGACAAGATTATTTGAGCATCCGTCTCTCATTTTTTTCAGTTCACCATGTATCTCTACACAACTATTATTTTGGACCCATGTAGGTCATTTTAACTGGTTTTTTAACGTTTCAAATATAAAAATATATACATATATACATATATAATTGCTTTCGAGATTTATTTTATGTGCACATATTTTTAAAAAATGTGGTCTACCATGTATTCATATGAGCTTATTGTTTATTATTATACTGTCTTCCTGTATGCATGATTACAATGTTTTTGTGGGTATATTTTTGTTTAAAATTTAAAAACAAAATGTTAAAAACAATCATCTAAATCCAATTTTAGATCACAATCCAACTAAAGTTCCAAGTCATTTTTGAAAAAGACACATAGCTACCTAGCTAGGTAGCTATAGTCAATAACAAATGGCTGAGCTCACTTATGACCAAGCTGCCCAACCTTTACATTTCCAAATCATAAAGCTACCCATTAAAAACTAGGAAGGAATCTATCCACAACTAGGTAATGGTCACCTAATTCTATAAAAAGACAATTATTTTTCATCTATTCTTTTAATGACATTTTTCATTACTAAGATTGATTTAAATAACAAACATTTTTCTTTTCATGTTCTCCACAAGAGCCATCTTGTGAATCGGTTTCCCTTAGCGGAGATCAATTCTCTTCATTTATATTATTTAAAAATATTATCAAAATAAAAATAATATGATAATATTCAATATAATTAAATTTTATTTATAATTAAGATCTTTGAAAAAATTATATAAAATTTTATTTTTTATTTTATATTATTAAACCGACCTTAACAGTCAAACTGTTATCAATTAAATTTTAATATTTAAAAAATTATCAATTAAACTCTCATCTATTGACTTGAAATAAAATTAATTTTATCAAAATATTTAAAAAAATTAAAAATATTTTAATTTAAAATTTAAAAATTTAACAAATATAAAAAATATTCAAACTACAATCACAAAAATATTTAAAAAATTTTGAGTACTGAAGATATATTTTTAAAACTTAAACTAACAAAAATTTTAAAAAATACAAACAAATAATTGATAAGTTAGAAATTTTTTAAATTTGAGAAATAAACTTAAAATAAAGTGCAAAAATTATCTAGATTCATTTTGAAGCATTTTAACAAAAAAAATACCTTTAATTTTTATACATGTTTGAGTTAAATTTCAATTTAAACCAAATTGATCAATTATAATTTAATTTATTATTTTTTGAATATCAAAATTTGATTTTGATATATAAGGTATGGTTCAAGTTTCAAATAATCTTTATCTAAAATCTTTTTAAAATAATTATCTCAACAAAAAAATAAATATTTCTTATTTAAATATACATAACCAAAAAAAACAAAAAATGAATGGCTTTAATTTGATTCAAACCCACGGGAGGAGACATTTAACACATTGGAACAAAGTTAAGTAAGCAGAGGAAAAATAATGAAGAAACTAATACGAGGATTGGAGGATGGAAAGCCACGAAACAAATAATGCAATGGAACAGTGATTATTGCCAGAAAAACAATGACGGTTTAATGGAAATTTCGACTAATCACATTATTTGAAAATAATTCACTAAGTCATGCATTTTTAGAAGTGACATCCTTCCAAAGCCACATTTTGATACCCATAAAATCTCTCCTCAATTCATTTTTAAACACCCAAAAAATTTTGTCCTTCATCTTAACTTCTCTCATTTAAAAAATAAAAATATAACAATCATAACTTAATTTGATTTTTCTTGAATTGTGATATTACTTTCAAAAAAAAAATGTTATATCTTAAAAAATATGCACCAAAATACTCATTAGCATATTGTGGGAGTGATTTTATTTTAAGAATTTAGTCGAACTCTAACTTTGATCAATCAAATTAAAATTATATGTACTGCATTTCGTTATAGGTTCTTTCTTAATTTGCTTACTTCAATATTTAATAATGATGATGTACAAATTTTTCAAGTGAGATGAAAGGGACATGTGAATATCATCAACTATGTTAATTATTAGTTAGGAGTCAATGGTGAAGTTAAAAATCTACAAGAGGACAAACAAGACGATTAAGGAATCGTTGTCAAGCGATTAAAAATACTATTCGACGCTCAAGTTAGTGAAGATTTTAATAGAGTTTTGTTCAGAAATATTTAGCTGATCTTAAACATACTTTAAAATTTTTTTATAAATACATTGAAAAATGATAAATTTATCATTTTATTTTGAATAGAATTTGATTTAATTAAGTACATAAGATTTTGATAAGTTTTTACGTTAATCGAAATTATTAATTTTTTAATAATATTTATTTTATTATTATTTTAATATTATAATACTTTAATGATTGTGTCAATTATCTTGTTGACACATGAGAGTGAGTTTTCCTAGCACGCTGGCACATAACTATCTAACATAGTTGCTATCACACTTTTTTTTTTTTTTTCATGTACAAATCTTCTTTATTAGGTGAAGATTAAGGTATCTAGGCTTTAAGTAAAATATATTTTTAATGTTCTAATAAAATTTAAATATTAAAAGTAATTTTTATTATATTGCATATCATGTTAAGAAACAGATTGATTATCAAAAAAGTTTCATTTTAAATTGCAACATTTTAAGTTCATATATTCTTGAATAAATATAAAAAATTAACTTTTATACATATTAAAATTTAAATCTCACTTTTTTGTTTTTTAATTGTACATTTAAATTTTTATTTGAATCAATTTACATCATGTTAAAAAATTTAAAAATTAAGATACTTAAATTAAAAATGTTGTAGAATAAATTTTAAGTTAATTTTATATGAATTTAAAAAATATTCATTTACCATCATAAAAAATTTTTGCTCATCTTATCATCATAAAAAATTTTAAAATTTTTTATGAATGAAAAATATTTTATTTTTAATTTTATATTAATAAAAATTTAGATACGAAAATAATCAAAAATCAGAGAATTCTGTATATATAAGCAAGATGTTTAATTGACAGAGGACGTGAAGTCTAAGTTAACAGAGTGCACACGCATCATGTGAATAGTGAATGAAGCGGGCTGCTCCGCTATTGGCCTTCAACACCCGTCAGCCACGTCATCTCCATTCCCAAGGTTGGCGGGAATACAATTGTTTAGGCTGCCTGTTGATAGATAGATATAATATAAAAGGGAATACATGTCATCTTCTTTTCCTTTATTGACAGGCAATGGATTCCTCATGCGGAGCTTGCTCTTTTCTATTTTTCTTATTCTCCTTTTAAATCTTTTAATGAGTGTAAGTCAACAATGGCATCCTCTATAGCTGTAGCAGATGAAGAGATCGGGAAAGCAAGAGGCGTACCCCAAATGCAGACGCAAACCCAAAACCAAACCCAAGCCAAGAGAAAGGGGACAGGAGTAAGGACATGGCTAGTGGTGTCCGAGTCGGGCGAGTCGAGGCTGGAGGACGTCGGGAAGCACTCTATCATGCGCCGTACGGGACTGCCAGCGCGCGACCTCCGGGCTCTGGATCCAGTGCTCTCCTATCCATCTTCCATTCTGGGTAGAGAAAGGGCCATCGTCGTCAATCTCGAGCACATCAAGGCCATCATCACCGCCACCGAGATCCTCATGCTCCATTCCACCAACCCCCTCGTCGTTCACTTTGTCCACGATCTGCAGCGCCGAATATCCTCCCCTCATGCGGCGCCCCAGCGGGTACTTCCTCTCTTTTTTTTCTCTGTTTCTGGGGACAGGGGGAGTGGGTTCATGAACAGAAAAATGCATTATTCATATTTGGTATTAACTATTATGGAATAAAACAAAAGAAAGCTCCTTATCAGACTTCTCTGCTTTTGTTCTGTATTTAGAATACTTCCCGTCATTTTTGAAAGTAAATATCTCTGGATATTTTCATTTGTTTACAACTAGTTACTCAATTTCTGCAAACATCTTTGTGCGCTAAACAATTGATATTGTTGTACAACTAAAAACCATATGAAAAGAAAAAAAAAAGCCAACATAAGTCATCCAATGAAAAGCTTTTCTTCATAAATTTGGCTGTTGCCTTTCTTGTTTGCCTCATATATGCTTCCACCATGCTATATGTCTTGTGCCTGGCTCTTTCTGTAAGTTTTAATCATGTTTTAATGCTCAATTTTGGTTGCTTTGAACCAATTTCTTGACATTATGCAAGGTTTCCCCAAGTGTTACTATCCATGATAATGTTAATTGGCACTATGAAGATCTTTTATAATTCTGAATTGTACCTGCTTTCTGATATGCATATTCTGGATCTATAAAACAAAATTGTGCTCCTAGAGCTGCCACTGAGACTTTTTTTGTTAACGACTTATTTGTTACTGGCTTGTTTTGATACTCCATGATATTCAATCTTAACTACTGTGGTTTGTTTAGGAGGTAAAATGATAATGCATATGACTATTGTAAATGTCATGAAATTACTACTTTGTGTTCCTTTTATGTCATTCAACAAGTTTGTCCTAAAGGATGACTTCTTCATTTTTCCTCAACTACTAGTTATCATAAATCAATCTCCATGGAATATCCAAGGTCCAAAGACACTTTATTCCTATAAAATGTTTCAAGTCTTCATCAAGAGATTTATGAAATTCACAAGAAACCGTAGTGGCTATAAACAATCTGAGGTGCCTTGTAATAGATCGTTACCTTGTTATTCTTTTGGTTTGACTACATAGTAACCTTGTTAGTTGATTCTGTTCAAAAGGCAACTGAAAGCAATGACATGGAAATGGAAGATGTAACTGCTACTTCATGGGCATCACCCTCATTACAGTGCCATGATGATGCAGTGACTATGCCGACTACTGAAGTAAAAGATGACAGCCCAAAGGCAATGATGGATATGCCCATCACTATGGCCCCAAAGATGTTGCCATTTGAGTTCAGAGCACTTGAAGCTTGTCTTGTATCTGCCTGCAGGTGCCTTGAGTCTGAGGTATACAGTTGAATGTTTTTAAAAAAAAAATTATGGACTGTTCTATTAGCGTTCATCATCTGATATTATAATTAGCATTGTGGTTGGTGGGGATGGAAACAACTATAAAATCGTTTCCTTTGAGATTTGCTGATCCTTTGAGATTCAGAAAAGCTCTTGTATGATAATTGAATAATTAAGTGTTGCAAATTTATATTATTTGATATGGCTGTCAATTGATATAAATCATTGATGGCAGGAGCTAGTGTGTTTAATATTTTGTTAGTCAGTGCTTTAAAATTTCGACGTGTAATGAGTTACTTTTCCTGCTAGGTATTAGTAACAGTTCATAAATTCATGTGGTTGCTTAATATATTAGATTGCTTAATATATCAGGAAGTTGATCTTAGCTTCCATTCCTTTATGCTAGTAAGTGGGACATATGAGACCTCTGTTAGCTTAGTTGAAAAAATAAATGAAATCAACCCCCAGAATCTTGTAAATAGATTACAGCAAGAATAAAATTGACCAGATTTACAATCAGAACAAAATATAAGTTAGTCAATTTCCATCGTCAGTGGCCTTTCTTTGATTTTTCATGTTACAACAACTTAATGGTTTGGCTAGTCATATGTTGTAGATTTTATTTGTGAAACCTTCCCCAAAATTACGTGCATCTTTCTTTCGTTTTATAATATATTAAATAGTCTATATTCTACCGTTCGCTTGAATGGTGGATGGTCTAATGGTTTATGAGTGGATTATTCTTTGATCTCTCCAACTTTGTGCATAGAGTGTGAGTAAATTTGATAGACCTTTTCGCATCTGATGGTGGCTAAAAGTTTTGGGAATGTATACGCCTTTGTTATTCTGGTGGCCTGCCTTGCACAGGTAGGATTTATCTTACCAAAAATTAGTTAGGTTGGCCATCTGTTGAGGTTCCTGTAAAAGTACATGCTGCTGGGTTTCATAGTTTCAGGGATGTTGAGGCCAACATTCATAGGGTTAGGACAGATTAATGTTAATGTGTGTTGAATGATAAGTAACAATTGTTCCGCAGGGGTGAGAGAGTTCTGATGGATGACCATAGGTTCAAAGCACTAAATTGGATCCACTCTTTTTTATAGATTTTTTTTTTCTTGGAGAATTAGATTTCACTTTTGTTGGTCAATACTGAGTTAAGTTCGCATGATCTGTGTGAAATCTCTCATACTGATTTGGCAGTTTTAGTTCCAAGTCGAAGCAAAGGAAAGATGGGCTATCTTTTTTGACTAAATGATACATCATTATAATTTAAACTGATTTCTTGTATTTATTCCTTAAACACATGCATGCAAACAAATCCAATGATGTGCACAAACATCTTATGCAATCACAAACACAATCACTCACACAGAAATCTTCCATACTGACTTGGCAGTTTTGGTTCCAAGTGGCAGAAAAGTACAACCGTGCTATTTTCTTTAACTAAATTATATGTTATTATATTTAAACTAATTTCATGTATTTATTCCTTAAACAGATCTACACAGACAAATGCAATCACACACACACACATCTTGTGTATATGGATATATTTATATATGTTTGTGTGTGTAATATTCTGATTTGGAATGGAACTTGTATGTTTGTCAGACTGGGACACTGGAGGAGGAGGCATACCCAGCATTGGATGAACTGACTTCTAAAATTAGCTCACTTAATCTTGAGCGTGTTAGACAAATAAAAAGTCGATTAGTTGCTTTATCAGGTCGTGTACAGAAGGTAAAGATATGTTCTCTGCAGCTTCTGTTGTTTTAGTATTTTTTTTTATGGTGAAACATATACAAAAAACATAGCAAAGTCACGTAGCAACTATTTGTACTCCCCAGGTTTTTGATTTTCCACTATGGAGGCAAATTTCCAACTTTAGCAAGTCATTCGGTTCTATTTCATTATTGTTCAAAACTTCAAGATGCCTATCTATGCCTGTAACGGCATTATAGTTGTTTTTTCTGCACTTTTCTTTAAAATTCATCGTTCATAGGCTTTTGGCTCTTTGTAACAAAATGTTGTCTGTTTCCTCATTGAATTATGAATTTTAGTCCGCGTGTAAGAGTGGAAATTCACACTTACCATGGGCTCCAAGATGGATAGTACTAGTTTTCATCTGCCTTCCCTTGTTTCATGTTTGATTTTGAAAATATTTTTGAATGCCTTTCTCTTTTTAGGCATATTTATGACGCATTTTCTCTTTCTGGGCATATTTATGACTCCTTTTCTCTTTGTAGGCCATTTGATTGAAGATATCATTGGCTCTATCAACTATTCCACTATATTGTTGCTATTGATGTCTTTTGACTTTTGGTATGAGTATATTTGGCTCTATCAACTATTCCACTATATTGTTGCTATTGATGTCTTTTGACTTTTGGTATGAGTATATTTATGTATGCCACTTGAGAACCAAGTGTGATGAGTCGCAGCTTGAGCACTAAGATGTTGTAGCCTTGGCTCTGGTGGTCAGCTTTTTCTTTCCATTAATCTCTTGGTTTGTATCTTAAAACTTACCATGCCTCAAATGAATTTACATTTCAAGCAATCCTTAAATTTTGTCTACTACCTTTTACAATATGTTTGACCTTTTATAGTATGTTTTCTTGATATTTATCTATTAGCTGAAATCAAGGACTGAATGTACTGTATATTTTACATGTTTGATATCATTCTTCGTACTTAATATTCTAATCATTTTCCTGTAATTTATAGGTTAGGGATGAACTTGAACATCTGCTGGATGATGACAATGATATGGCAGAAATGTATTTGACAGAAAAGCTTGTTGCTTGCTCACTGGATCAAGCATCACTAAGAGAGGAGTCTCACAATGATGCACTTGAGGTGGATGATGAAAGGTGTGTATTGATTACATCTTTCTAGCTTGGTTAGATGGCACCCTTTTTTTTTTTTTAGTTTCGTTAAAGTGATGATCCTACTGACAGCAACATTCTTGCACAAGACTCTTAGAGCTACAAGATATTTTATAGTTAATGTTCATTAACATATGCAATGGAGTTTATGGAGACAGGAATAAAATTTTCTTGAATAATTGGCATGATCAGGTAATAATTGTTGTCCATATCACACTTGATATGATCAGATTGGAAAAACAAATCAATAAGCTTTTTTCCTTTGAATTACCTGGTACTGTCAAAACATCCTTGCTTTGCTGAAAGCTAGCCCTCTAAAGTTACTAGCTATTCTCATCAATCCAAAAGTTTAATTTTAAGTATATGGACATGGGCTCCGTGCTTTTAGAGAAATCAATTAGAGTTCTTGTTAGATTCATTTCTGATTTGTCTTATTCTCCACGAACTTTTTTTTGTTCATATCAGCAACCCTAATTCCGTCAAATCCGGGTGGAAACTTGGTGCAAAGTTAAGATCTTGTGGGCCAGAAAAATTAGTAAATGTATTCAAGTTAATTGGTTTTTCATGTTATGGCCATTGAAATTGCGTTTATTATGGCTGCAAACTGTTGATCTACTTCGACTTTCTTTTGCATTACATAGTATCTTGTGAGGAGTATACATTTATGATATAATCTTTTACCATTTATATCTGATAGCATTTAAACCTGTAGGGCTGATGATAGCAAGTCAGATTATAACTCTGAAATCTCCTCTGGCCCGAAGATCAATATTGAGGAGCTGGAGATGCTTTTAGAAGCCTATTTTGCCCAGATAGATGGAATACTTCAAAAGCTATCCGATGTAAGTTTCCCCTTTTTTTTTTTCTTTCTTCTTTATTTCCTTTTTATTTCTTTAATATCTTGATTCATGTTAAATTCTCTGTAGCTCCATTTGATTTGCATGCTTTCCAAAAGCGGTATAGTCCTGGTCTAGCTCAAAGAGAACATCTTTAAATTAAACATAATCCGACGTAGTGGAAGTTGTTAAACTATGCAAAATTCATAGCTAGTTCAATTCTTTGGTTGCAATTTCATGGGTTGTTGAAAGAGGTCCTGACATCCTTCAGAATCTGAGAAATGTTCCCTCATAAGTAAGATATAAACTCTTTTATCCAAAAAAATTAAGAAAGGACAAGCAAATATGTATTATTTTGGTTTCGGCTTGTGATTATTCCCTTACCCTTTTACAGAAACTAACAGAGTAAGAAGTATCTTTTCTGTTCCTTTCATCCTTTTCTCCCCTTGAATTGTTTTTTTCTGCTCCCGCTCCTGTTTACTTGCTGTAAGAGAATAATCTTCAGATTGAATGAAGCAAAAGATTCCACTTTGGAGCACATAAATGCTTTTGGCAACTGCACGCTGTCCCAGGGCCAAGTACTGCAATTTGGGTGCAGTGGATATTGGGTTTGGTTCTGGATGATTTCTCTCTGTTCCTTACAGACCCCAATAAAAGAAAATACATAAGGAGAACAAAATTGCATTTACTTACCGAAAAAAGAGAAAGACGCAAATATAGAGTTGCCTGGAGCTGAGTATACTTTGATTTGTGTTCTTTCTCAGTGTCTCTTAATCATATAGTGTACTTCTTAGCAAATGCCAACACGCTCTTACTTTGGCTAGATGAGGGAGTATGTGGATGACACAGAAGACTTTATCAATATTATGTTGGATGACAAACAGAATCAGCTTCTACAGATGGGAGTGATGCTCAGTACTGCAAATATGATAATCAATGCGGGCATTGTGGTTGTAGGGTTGTTTGGCATGAACATTCATATCGAACTCTTTGATGGTCAACCTAAACAATTCTGGGAAACCACATTTTGTACCATAGGAGGTTGTGTTGCTTTATATCTTATAGCAGTTGGGTGGGGTAAGAAAAAGAATTTGCTGGCTATTTAGATTTCTTTAGACACCGTTCTTATACTCACATGGTATGACCACATTATCTGTTGAGTTTGTTTGGACTCTGATTCACATTTTAATATAGTCTAATATGATTTTTAATCAGACTTAACTCGATGAACTCTCTATTCTTGGTAGATACTTCTGCAACAAGTTGCACATTTGTTGTATGGTTTCTCTTAGTTTAATTTTGGAGTTTTGTGATACATTAATTTTGGCGTGACAGAATTTGCAGCATTCATGAAATGTGAAATAAAACTTTTCTTAATCTGTTTAATCTTTCTTTCTAGCCAATCTGCAGTCAACTAAAACTTGTTCAGAACTGTGGAGTATAGTTCATTGCATGGCCAGATCTCTGGTCTCCATATTTTGGATAAGATAATTTAATTAAAAATTTTATTGATATTATTAGGTAAGCTTCTTTTTGGATTCTAAAATTTTTAGATGCTAGGAACTGTATCACCTGAGATCATGTAAAACTACACTCAACAGGTGATTATGGAATGTTATAATGATTTATAACTTTGTTTCATACCTGTAGCAACCTATAACATATTAATCACATAATTTTTATATAAGATTCATAACTAAATTTGTGTTTTTTGTCCAACAAGTTGAATTACATCTTCATCCCAATATATATTGTTCGTAAAACACATTCAAAAACATGTTAGTTCCGTAATTTGAGAACATTGAATGCCGCTGATCAAAATTCTCATATGCAAATAAACCAAAGAGTACAAACTGTATGTGAACCTATTACAAACTTAGGATTAATAATATACCATATTAAAGGTTTAGAAGATTCAATTCTAGGGAAAGTTTTAAATCTCGTTTATGATCCGTACTATACAATTCAAAATGTACTAGTATTTTTATCTTGTAATACGCACATAACTAAGTCAACTCGTGCAAATTAGAACACTACAGTCTATATATAAATAAAACATCCAACATTATTTATCAATTATGAACACTTATTCTATAATTTTTTTTTTGATTTTTAATCTTTTTATGAGTTCGTAATTTACTAAATTTTATCTGAAATATAATCATACAGACCTTTAAGCCATGTTTGTTGCATAAGATTGGATTGAGATAAGATAATTTTTATCTTAATCTCATGTTTGGAGCAAGGATGGTATTGGAAGAAGTTTATATGATATTCTTTTCTAATTTATCCTTTTGAATTAGTAGGATAAAATCATCCTGGTGGATTGAATTAATGCTTAAAATTAAGTTTTACTTTATATCATTAACACTATAAAATTAAAAAAAATTATTTTAAATTAATAAAAACATATTTTTAAAAATCAAATAAAAATTAAAAAAGTATATATATATATTGATTAATTAGTTATAATACAATCTAAACTTGTTACAAACATTGTATTACTTTACTTTAATGTTCAGGTTATTTCAAATAAAATGTTATTTTAAATTAAACTCACTTATTTTAAAGATATTAATATTATTAACTGAATATTATAATTAATTTTTAGTTACTACCCATATTTGTAGAATTTATTTATAATCATATTTTAAGTGAAAAATAAAATATAATAAAAATTAAGAAGATGTTTAAATTAAAAATTAAAAATTATTGTATTTATCAATTAATTATTATGCAATTTAAATTTGTATTACCTATTACATTATATTATTATTTTTTAATATCAAAATGTTTTAAAATAAATTAAGATTGATTTTATATTAATATAATCTCTATCCAATCTAATCTAATTCTATCTCATCATAATAATTCAATTCTATCCTATGTAGCAAATGAAAAATCATCACTTCTATTAAAGAGTTGAAATGATATTTTACTATGGTAATCTACTTATGAAAAATTAAGGGACTCTTTTTTAATCTGGGTCAATACGTTTGCTTTATAAATGCAACTACAGAAACAATCATAAATAAATTCAAAGTAATCAAGAAAAACTTGAAAGAAAGAAAGAAGAAAATCCTTAGCGATTAGCTTCGTCATAATAGAATACATTTCTCCTTGTCTAAGTAAACCATGAAGATAGATTTAGTTGAGTTATTTGAGGTTGTTAAGAAAGCAATAGATATCGCCAATATCAAGGGAATTCTATCAAGTGAGGCAGAAGTATCTCGATGCATTGATTCCTTAAAACATCAACATCTTAAGAGTTTTTCCGTCAACGTCATTGCGAAGGTTCTTCACTCCACATGTATTGGATCAAAACTTAAAGGTCTTGCCTTTCATAAGAATGTTAAGATACGTTCAATTGCGTAATGGGTTCTTTCTCAATTACTCTGCCTCCGTAAGCAAGGTAAGTTTAGGAAATGCTACTAAGTAAACACTAGAAAGCACATATGTCACAGACAAGAAACCACTCTTGGCATCTATAATCTATAGTTTACTTTTCCATGTCTCGCCTATCCACCTACTTAAGAGGTAGAGTTAAGGATTTCCCATCCTCATTTCACGTCTTTGATGCATTCTAATAACAGAGTTTCATAACAAGTTAAATAAAATTTGAGATTGAATATCAAAAAATAGATAATTCCACATGATACTTTGGATTGAAAAAATCACAACTGAAAAGAATTATTTCATTTGATCTTAGGAAAATTAATAAGAAAAAGCATTACTTTAGAGATTCAAGTTTAAAGATCTTTAACCCTCCTAAACACCCAAAAACTTTCTATTTAGTATCAAGGATGCATGTAAAAGTAATAAGTAAGTGTGTTATCATTATTTTAATATTATACTAAAACAAGACTAACATTTGATCAATTTTGTAAGGTATAAATTATTTAGAATGTGCAGTGCAGAATATAATTTAAGGAAACTACTATTCTCAAAGTTTTAAAAAAATAAAACTTATATAATATATTTTATCATTCATTGTATACATTCCTCATCAACAGACAGCTTAATTGAAGCAATCATACTAGTAGTTAACTCTCCAATTCTAGTTACAAGTCTTGAGGGAACTAGAGAGATAATAACTTCTTGGTGTTAGATCTTGTTTTATAGGGCTATAGTTAGAAAAACCAATAGAAAATTTGCTGGAGGTTAGGGCAACCTTATATGAGGTCTACTTTTCAGGTATTGCATTATTTTCTTTGTTTCTCTCAGTTCAGAGTCTAGGAATGCTCCAGGAATTAAAATCTACCCTTGACTTGTCAGGTTGAAGATGCAACATTATATCAAAATTTGTGTCATTATAAAGTCGATCTGGGACCCCAATGAAATGAAAAATATACAAAAAGTTAATCAAAACGCATGTCTGATGACATAATCCACATTGGTTGTGAATTGCATATATAAGTGAAGAGCACATCTTATTGCGTGCAAACATATTGTTTAACATTATAACATTGGGATGAAAAGGAAGAGGAAATATTGGAAAAAAGTTAAATTGTGGAGGTTGAGCACACTAATAGCTAAAAGTTGCACCAATAATAGAAGTACTTATAAAGTTGCTTGAATTGAGAACTTAAAATTTTAGATTTAAAATTGAACAATAGTTTCTTATCCACTTACGTCAAGAAACAATAAAAAAGAAATATATATATATAGACACACAATTGCCACGAATATATGCTTCCATTATATTTTCCACCTAAAGACTAATATGAGTAGAAGTTTTTGACATCTCATATTTGTCTTACTAAAATGAGAGAGAGAGAGAGAGATTTCCTTAATAAAGAAATGCTAGATTCATGGAACCCAGAAGAGCAATTTTTTTTTTTTTAATGTAGTAGTGTTCCTAGTAAAACTCTTAAAAACTTTTCTAAACAGTTGATTTTTTTTTCTATGCTGTATCCGTTCTAAATTTTCATTTGAAGAGGGTAACAAGTTTAAGGTGAAAGTAAGAGGGGCAATAAAAAAGTAAGCAAATGTGAATATAGATTAAAATGCATCTGCTTACCCATCTAGCTTCTGTTCTTTTCTTGGCAATGTTAGAACTTCTTAATGCTTGCCTTCCTACACAAAAACAAGGCACAGTTCATATCATGCAAAAATTACAGATAATTAAAAACAACATGAGCATTTACTATTCTCTCTTTTGGCTAAGATAGTTTCAAAACTTCTAGCAGGTAAGAGATTTTCCTTTGTGTCCATTGCATCCTACAAGTTTGAAGGTGCAAATGGAACTATAAGTTTACAAACAATAAAAAGATTAAATTTGGCTAAGTATTTCATTAATAAGTCACATGCATTAGCAACAGCTTTCGATCTTCTCGTTGCACGTGTAAGAAATTTCTTGTAGGCATCCTTCAATTTTTCTATTGGTTGAGCATTCTTATAAAAATGGCAAATTAACAATTAGACTTGTGTGAAAAAGATTGATGGAAAGGTTCTTGTCATTACATAACAAACATTTAGTGATCGAAACACAAACAGATAGATTTGTGACTAGATTTGTATATAGTTGTTTCCACTAGAAACAAATTCACATAACTTATAAAAAAGGCAAGAATTATAAATTTTCATGGATTTGAAATTATAGTCCTAATAATTTAGGTACTAAAAAGTAATCGTTGCTTGTAGCATCTCCATAAAGCACGGAAGCTATGAGTTCACCTATAAATATCAGACAACCAATATTATACCGATTAGACAGTTAAATAACTAAGAAAGTATATTGCATTGGACTAATACAGACCCATCAAACTTTGTATTAATGATTAAATCTAGAAGACTAACTTCCTTATAGCATGCAATTAATCAATCCTTCTCAATTTTTCATTGATTTTTATCTACAATGCTCATATGCTTTATGAAACAGAAGGGAAGAATTTTGATAAAGGAAAGGAGTGAAAACAAAGATATTGTGGATGAAAAGACTAGAGGAAAATGAATGGAGAAAGTGTTTATATAGCTCCGACTGCATGCAAAATTGATAAGCTGTGACTGTGTGCACCCTAGTGCAGTGCATCACCTTAATTTCCTAGCTATTACTTGTGCTACATGGTATCAAGGAATGGAAAAAATAGCAAAACGAGTAATCAAACAAAACTAGAACTCCTGTCTGAAAAAGGATTACCGTGTTATCGGGTTAAAATAATATTTCATTATGGTAATCCACTTTTGCAATGTTTGTTGCATGAAATTGGATTGGGATTTTATCACTTACAGTACTTGTTAATTATAAGTACGTTAATCTACAAATAATTATTAAAAAAAAAACTCATTTACATAGCTTCAATAGAAACTTACTAGTTTGAGTTAAAAGAAAAAGCTTCCCTAACTGGCATAAAATGTTACGAGATCTATAGCACAAAATGGAAAAAATGAAAGCCAAAAACCAGAAGAAAAAAACATAAAAGATAAAAAAATGTCATAAAGTTGGTAGCAACCTCAGCTGGACTACTCAGCGCGCCAAAGAGCTTGGAACACCTCAAAGCCCCTCATTTGCTGGCTACTGGCTATGCATCAAAGTTAAGGAGGTGTTGACAAGCATGGATATTAATGTGGGCAACAACCTTATGCTCCAATAATCTCAGGCAAACATAAACCGAGCTCAAAAGTGATAGGTTTTTTTTAGTTTTTATGATACCAAACCAGGCTCCATTTGCACTACCAAGCCTGGCATCAGACTTGTTGCGTTTCAGTGCTTGTTGCTTTTCTGAGTTTATCTCTTCTGGATGTACCCTTACCGTAACCCATAAAAGTAGATCCCATCCAAACCAGTTCCAGCTTCAGAATTACTTTTCAAGTTTCGTTTGAGTAGCAAGTTAACCAATTTGCCAAATTGATTAACTAGGCGTGTAACTGGTTCAAAGTCTCTGGTACGTCAAAAACAAAATAAATAGAGACAAAGAAAAAACATAGGACAATATCATTGCTGCTAAGGATGACCAAAAAAAAAAAAAAACAATTTTGGTACACATCTCAAATATGCATATAAACAAACTCCATTTCATCCATTTTAATGAAAATAACGTGCATCTCCCCAGTACAGCAATAGTTCTTTTGTGCCAATAGCTAAATCTCAATCATTGAGTCTGAATTGGTAAAAACTGGCTGCAATAGCTAAATGTAAATTGCAGGCCATCACTAGCTATTCCATGGATAAAAGGAGTTTGATATGCAACATGACTCCAGAGCGGATATCTCAACGAAAAGCTTGGCACTTTTCCAAGTGATTGAATAACCAAGGAAGAGATGCTGAATGCTATACAAACTCAAGCTCATTCCTAATATCCTCACAAGCTCCATGACAGAATGAGTATCTCCTATAAATATTTCCTCGCAAGGGCACGAACTTTTGTATCAAAGTGGGAAGACGTAATGCGGGAACCAGGCAAATACAGAGGATTAAGAAGGATCTGCAAATTTCCAACATTTTCAGTAGAAAACTTCAGTCAATAATCAGTGTATTCTTGTCAAAGGTAATAAATTCCCTCCACCAAAAGAACATTTTTGCCAACTTTTTATGATGCCAAAATTAAAAGAATATTCTAATTTCTTGGCCCCACCTCAACCCCTCCTAAATAAGTATCTTATATCATGGTTGTCATGTGGCATTCCACCATCAGATATTGCAACCAAAAGCAATCACAACATATAGTCCCGTAAAAGTACTTCGAAAGTTGACAGAATAGTGTAAAATCTCACTGAACATGCTAATCATCACAGAAACAAAGAAAGACAATGTAGACTGATAATTGCAGGTCCTATGAAATCAAATACTACTTTTCATAAGTTCATTACGTATTCCATGGCATTAATCTAACTGCTCTATTTATATTTAATTTCAAACAAGTGTGTCATATGTATTCGTTTTACTTGGAATTGCAAATGATGCCATAAACTTATTTTGCAAAAATCGGTTTACAAAACTCTCTCACTCATGTCACTAAATATTTTTACATTTTGAAATGGAAAGTTAAAAGCAGACAAGTACTCCACGATATTTGCCATCTAATAAAATTCCAAGATTTCATCCTAAGGAAGTTTAGTTACCTGAGAAGATTCATAATCTTTAGACAAAATGATTTCTCAAATCAATATTTACATCACATGAGCAGGGACAACGTGAAAGAAACAGGTTATTTGCAACTTACTTTTATGTAAAGCTCATGCACCTCTTGGAAAAAGCTCTTGATTCCATCATCGTTCCGAGAGTCATGAAGTAGCATAAACCGCGTATGTATGGTAGAGTCAAAGAAAACAGTCAAATACAAGTTGGTGTAAGAACAGAAAACTATAAATGAAATGGAATGGACTTTGAGGCTCAAGCCTGCTATGCAATAATGCTACTCTGAAAATAACCATGGGTGGTATACTAATGATAAAAGAAAACATAGGGAATCTTAAACCCAAGAAATATGACTGTCTCAAAGAACTGAGGGAGTGAAGCCACTCAAGCAATGGCATTATGTGAAACAGAGAAGGAAGAATAACATAATTTAAATAGATAACCCATCCAGCACCAACATAGCACAGATACGACAGGGAAAACAATGTTCATGGATCATAAGAGATTCTATGGAGTTGGAATCAAATGGCTGGACAAATCATATCATGGCCTTTTTGTTTGGAACTTCTAGAGAGATCAAGCTATTCTGTCTATAAAAGCATCTAAGAAGGAGTGGCATGCATTATCATGGCTATGGTTTTGAAGGGCGCCAAACACAGCCCAAAATTAGAAATTTCTGGACAGAAAAATTCAGCATGTTTTTCTTATAATTTTCAATGAGGACCTATTCAGATCACACCATTTCCTGATGCTTGTTAAGCATCCAGAATGGCAGGTTATTTGTTAGCACCTCAATGAGTTAAATGGAAGATATTAGCTATGTGTAATAATCGTTTATTGCAAGCTTAAGAATTTTGGTCACGCTATCCTGGAAAAATTGAAACTAAGAGTAAACCAACAACAAAAGAGAATGGATACGATGCAAGAAGAATGATTTACTTTAATATGAGTGATTTGTCTTACTGTGGACTAGAAACTATATGTCATCTATAGATCAGTAAACAAAGAAGGATATGACCAGCAGTAACGTATACTGACACCACCAAATCATTAAACCTGTCAATTGCTTTAAGGAACCTGCAAAAGTAAAATGTGAAGCAGGATTACTAGGAGACCGAGGAATAAAAGCAATCGAAGAAAATGTTAAAGGAAAAATGGAGGAAAATGCAGACGGATTTTCCTAAGATGGCAGCATTGGTATATCATGAGAAGAATCATACATGGCACTAGTAGTCCATGCAAGGTCCTGAACAATATCCAGAGCTGCATGTAATATGAACTGGTGCAACTGGGCAGCATCTTCTCTCTGTCACGAGGTATCCAGTCAGATATGCAGCCACAAATGCTTTGCTACCCAAACCAAGGTATAACATAGAACTTAAAACGCATTAAAAAGCGACAGGAAATCCAAACATTGGAAAAAAGAGAATCAATAATGTTATAAAATGCAATAGAGTAGCAGAAAGCTTAACCATCTATAAATGTGAAAAACATATGGCAGAAACGAATTAATCCCGCACCAATTTTAAGGTGGCGACTGAACCATGTACAGTCAGTTTCAGTTCCTCATTCTTTCCTCCTCTCATATAATGGCCCATTTCATAAAGAAAGGAACAAATGGTGAGGAAAAAGATAATAGAAAACCAAAAGTGAAAGCAACTGAACAAACACAGCTCCAGATTAGCAGCACAAGTTGAGAAATACAACGACAAGCAGATCAAACCAAGCCCACAGCATACCCACATCATCGGTCAGGGTAAACTGAATATACCATTGAATCTGGATTTGATAAATAAACCAATATAAAAACAGAAAGCTAACAAGAGACGCATACTTTAGCAGCGGATCCCACTTCAGCTTCATATATTGGGATGTCATTCCTGCTCACAATGATAAAGCAAGCCGTGGTTGCCATTCCTTCTCTCTAATCGACAGTATTCTAAATTCAAATAAGAGTGAACAACAGAAATTGAAAATCAGACATTTGGCCGAAGTAAGTTAATATATCAACTAGGTCATCTAAACAGTTGAAGAAAAGAAATTCACCTGCAGAAATTTGAACAAATGATTTACCAAAAAGATAAATTCATTAACAAATTGAAAGAAAAATGGATCGTACACAGAAGGAACCTGCTTTGTAAGACAGTCTTGAGGCACCTGCAATGCAGTGCAAAATGTTGCAACTGAGAGAACCCGGGAGTGGTTTTGCTGTTGCAGATCCGTTGTCCGAATTTCATTCCTTGGGCTATTCAGGTCAATGAAGGGTTGGGCTTCACCCACCAAAAGAACCATTTGCACCAGCAACCAGCCAACATCAATAATAATAATAATATAAAAAAGAATTTTTAATTTTAATTTTACAATTTTAATTTGAATTAATTTTGAATATCAATTTAAATGATTATAAAAAATTAATGATATTTTTATTATTAAAATACTTACAAAATAACACAAATAAAATTTACACTCTATTTTAGTCAATTCTTTAAATTTAAATATTTTTTTTCAGTTTATGAATTATTTTTAATAAATTTTAATAATATAAATGATATATGTTTAATATTAAAAAATTTATTTTATTTTATTTTTTTATAATGATAGCAAAAAAATTTGAAGTATTTTTAAATTATAATTATTTAATAAAGTTTAAATCAATTTAAATTAATATTTTAAATATAAAATCAATGTTAGTTGGTTTTTTTTTTTAAAATGAAATGTTCTACACATGTTTAGTGAGTGTACTTGAATTGATGCTATAATAAAAACTACATTAGACGACAGATTAGATAATGGTTCTTCAAAGAATCGTCATCTAAAATAGATGAAAATTTTTTGAGAAAAGATTAGATGATGATTTATAAAAACTATCATCTAATTTTTGTTTCTTTACAAATAAGAGATTAGATAATGGTTCCATAAAAACCTTCATCTAATTCTTGTTCATTTTTAAATAAGGGATTAGATAGATAGTTCTATAAGAACTATCATCTTATCTTTATTTTATAAGAATCATCATCTATTGTTGTAGGATATAAGAAATTTGTATCTTTTGGATTTATATAAATATTTAAAAAATTATTTTAAAATATTGGTTTATTAATTAAAAATTTAAAAATGTATTATCAGTTTAATTATATCGATAATTACTTTAATTAAAAATAATAATTTTTTATTTTTAAAATAAATAAAAAATAAAAAGTTCATAATTTAATAAAAAATAAGAAATTATTTTCAAATTAAATAATATTTTTATTTTAAAAAATAAAAAATAAAAAACTTTCTTAATGCATGATTGCATGTATGCCATATAATGTCGCTTGAGATGACAGTTTAAAAAGTTGTCATCTATTTTTTGTTATTTTTCTCATCAATAGTATAGATGATGATTTCAAAACTGTCATCCAAATTCTATTTTATTGTAATGTAATTAGTGGATTCATTCATATATATCTGAGTTATGGGTCCTAATTATATTGTTTCAATATATAACAATAAGACAACATATAAAAATATATTGTTCATTCATATATATCTTAGTTATGCTCTTTAGGGGTAAGCATTCGGTTAGTTCGGTTTGAAAATTTTAAAAACTAAATTAACCGAATTTTTTTATAAATTAACCGAAACCGATCGAATTTAAAAGATAACCAAATTAACCAAATCGAATTTTTTTAATCGGTTTAATGGTTACCGAATAAATCAAAAATTTATTTAGGTTCAAATTTATATTTTTTACTTTTAAACTATTTTAAATTTTAATAACAATTTATAAATCAAATATATATGATATATCATTAACAATCTCTTCATATGGATGAAATATATAATTAAACTTTAATCTAATAATATTTTCATATATACTTACATGAAAATTGACATCTCTAATATATAAAAATTAAAATTTTTTATACATCAATAACAACTTTTAGAATATAAAAACTTCTAATCATAAAAAAAAAAATTTATAGCAAAATACAACTAGTATATGATACATTAGCATTTAGTAAATTAACAATATAAAAAAAAAATTATTGAAATTGCAATCCTTGTTTTTTCTATTTTGCCTTTAGTTCTTTAAAAAAATTTTCTTTAACTAATCAAATGCCTGAAAAGTAAAAAAAAAAAAAAAAAAAACAAGTGTAAGAATGTCAAAAAAGAAATAGGTGCATTCTTATATATTGATATAACAAAAACTTATCCAAATGAATCTCCTCCTAAATGAGTTGATATGATACTGCAAAAATATATATTATAAGATTATATGCAAACAATATTTAGGCTTCACATATAACATCTTAATAACTAATATTTCTCTTTTATGATAATCAATCAATAAAGAAAAAATCAAAAAATAAAAATCAATCCATCACCAAAATCTCAACTGTATAAGATATGAAACTAATAGTAATAAAAGAAATTACTTTGAAATAGTAATACATTTCCGCACTAATCAATTGTAGCATCCAATAATTTTTGACAAATCTATAAACACATAATCAAATTTGGTATTAAGAAAAGTGGTATTAAGCTTATCCAATAAAGATTAATAATTAAAAAATATAAAATAATCAAATAAATAAAATAATTACTCATATCAAGTTTCTCAAGCTCTACCAAGTCCTCTTCAATGGCATCGAAATATAGAGATCCATGTAACCAATCTTGAGCACAAATAAAGGCTTGTACAAGCTTAGGAGTTAATGAACTCCTATATGTATCAAGTATATGTTCGCTGGTGCTAAAAGCAGATTCAGAAGCAACCGTAGATATAGAAGCGGCCAATATATCACAAGCCATATGGGAAAGAATAGGAAACCTATGACTATTAAGTTTTCACCAATCAAGAATATCAAAGTTATCATCATCTTTTGTATCATCTTCACTTAAAAATCTATCCAATTCTGATTTATTTTCTTCTTTTTCGATATCTTTCTTATATCTCTTAAACTTAGATAAAAGAACTTATCTCTCATTTTCCAATCCTAATTCATTTTTCTCTGCAATTTGGCTTATTTGACTACTTTCACCAACTTGTTCATGTTGAGGTTACAAACTTTTTTTGTACTCATTAAATAACTCTTCAACTGCTTTTCTCACATTACTAGTCATCATTGAAACTTATTCCATATCATACATTTCTAAAAAGTAAAAGTTGACAAACTCAAGCTTTTTCCTAAGATCAAGAATAGAAGCAACATAAAGTAGCATATTCATCTTCTCCACATTTTTCTAATACTTATCAAACTTATCTTTCATTTTCTTTCCCATTACGTTTAACTCAATATCAGAATTTGTTTCTCAATTGCGCAAAGTAGCATAAACATTACAAATATGATTAAGAAAATTATTGGAGGTGACATATGAAGAACCTGAAACTTTGATTGTTAGTTCATAAAATTATTGCAGGAAAAGACAAAACCTCATAATAGTTTTTCAATCCTTTTTTTCAGGCAACCAATCTCTCATTATCAACTTATTTCTATAATGCGGATCAATATCACCAAAAACCTCAAAAGCCTTCTCAAATTTTTGAGCTGCATCCAACATCAAGTAAGTGGAGTTCCACCTAGTGCTAACATCCAAACACAACAAACATTTTCTTTCAATTTTTTTAACTAAAATACATTCTTTAAATTTGGCCAACCTTACAGGTGATTGTTTCACATATTTAACAGCCCTTCTAACCCGTGCAATAGATTCATTCATTTCTTTCAATCCATCTGTAATAATGAGATTAAGAATATGCGTAATGCATCTTAAATGAAGATATTTTCCTTCTTGAATGCAAGTTCCTAAATTATTTAATTTTTTCTTCAAGTATGAGATTGCAACATCATTAGAACTAGCATTATCAATTATAACAGTAAAAATCTGATCAATCTCCCAATCACACAAACATTTCTCAATGGTTTTTCCGATGGCCTCACCTCTATGACTAGAAATAGGATAAAAGTGTAATATTCTTTTGTTCAATTTTCAGTCTTTATCAATAAAATGAGCCGTAAGACACAAATAATTAATTCTTTTTACTAAAGTTCATGTGTCTATGGTGAGACATACTCTTATACTGGATGATCTTAATAACTGTTTCAGTTTTTATCATTATAAAGCTGATAACAATCTCTAGCTACAGTCCATCGTGAAGGCATAGGAAACTTAGGACATGCAACGCCAAAAACCTTTACCATCCACAATTTTGAAAGGTAATTCATCCATAATAATCATCTCAGCTATACCCTTTCTAATAGCATCTTGATTGAACTTCCAACTACCTAAAGATCCATCTCTCCTAAATTCAAAAACCAATTTAGTTTGACTAGAATCAATATTAACATTTGTTCTCTTCTTACAAGTATCCATATAAGCTTTCAATGCAGTTGTTCCATTTCTTTTAGGGTAAAAAACCGAATCAAATTAACCGAAATTAATTCGGCTTATCGATTTTTTTGGTTTTAACCGAATTTTGCTCACCCCTAATGCTCTTTGGTCTTTTAAATCTTATTGTAAGTATTTGAATATCATTTATCTCTTTTATATTATCAAACATGTGTTTTAGTTTTATTGTATAACCATTTTGACCTTATCTTTAAGTAGCAACATCTCAATGATAATTGCATTTGTTTAGTGATACCATTGGCAAACCTCTTCAATCATGCAAGCATAAATTAAATCACTTCATTTGATTTAGTGAAAGACTCATCTTGAATTCAAACTTTACGGAGTTTTCATTAATAATTATCTTTCTTGCAAGTAACTTGTAGCACTTTTTTGTTTGATTTTATAACTTTGAACTCAAAATTCTTAACCAACGCATCGAAATGCAACACTCACTTTCATTCCTTCTTATTTGGTAAAAATTAGACCTTTAACAAGGATATGAGTTATGGTCATTGATTCTTTGATAGATACTCAACAAAACTCAATAATTTACCCATAAAGATTTGAATTATCATTGACATTTGCATTCATCGACTTATCATACATAGGAACATGATGTATTTCTAGTATTGAATTTTGATTTTAATTAACATCATGTCATGATCCATTTTTTAAAAAGTCTCATAGATTTCTTCATCGGTTCATTGTGTATCTAAATTAGGTATTCATACTTAACATCATAATCCATTTGCTTATTCATATTCAAATTATCAAATCATATTCTCACAGTGATCTTAATATTAAACATTTACTCCATATGAGAATTATGGTATGATAAGAGGCTTGCGGCTATAAAACAATAGCATTGCACTAACTTGATTACTATTAGTGCAAGAACTCACGTGTTCAACATTTGTGGGAATTCTAACATTTTCGACACAATATATTAATGACTAACATTTTGAAGTATCAATTCCATAACTATGTGTGAGATTTAATTATTATAACACTACATGAAATCAACATTATTATCATATATTATTTTAATTCAAGTACAAACATTCTGACTTATCCTATTGTATATAGCTAAATATCATATTTTGAAAATTTTATTTTCAGATATGATTGAACCATCTCTAACAATTGAGTATAAATTAAACTGACTTGGATCCTAAAGCTCTTGTTATATTTTTTTCCAACATAATCGATTTCTTGTTTTTATATTCTTTTCGACTCCCATTAGAAGTTATTATAACTTGTAGTATTAACATCCTTTAATATTAGGATATTAACTCAAATGACCATAATGAAAAAAAAATGATAATTTTGATGAAATTGCATAATAACAGTGACATAATGGTGCGATACAATGGTAAAATGGTATGATAACATTAATTAAATGACACGATCATTAATCACTAGTAAAGGACATAATAACTATGATTAAATGACATAATAATTTAAACAAAACAACATGTGAACATAGTCCACATGACATTATAAAATTAGACATAAATAAATGAAAAGATAATCTAAACCAATTTGCATGAGAATGACAATAGATCGAGTTTATGTGGGTACTTGATCCGACCAAACCCAAATAAGACAGGTTCGGATAATACTTAATTGGATTTAGATGGGTTCAAATTTAAAATTTAATATTCGAATCGAACTTGGGTCAGGTTTGAATTTTCATTTTTGGGTATTCGTTATCCAAATATGTTTATATAATTATATTAATATGTTAAATTTTTACTTAAAATTTAATTATATTTAACTTTTAATTTGAATATGATTATATTAAATTTTTAAATTTATTATTTTTATTTAATTAATAAAAAATTATCTTATTAAATTTATGAAATATATATAAATATATAAATATAATAACTGAGTTTAAACGAATTCGGATAGTATACGGATTATATAAACAGATTTGGGATAAGTATGGATCATAAAATCATTTTTTTGAACTAGTTTGAAATGTGTTCGGTATGGATGTTTTAATCAAATTCGAGTTTAAGATTTTTTAAATAGACGAGTATTCGACTCGTTGTCCTCCTTAACCCAAAAGACATGATATAATTAAAATGATTACTATACTCATTTGACATGATATATATATATATATATATGTCGCGATTATTTGCAACAAAATTGTTATAATATCAAACGACATGAGAATAACATTTTAAAACCATAGGTGAACACAAATTTTAAGTAATAAAAACTGATTTTTGTGTTTTGACGTGCATTTTTTAGATAAGAAACATACCTAAAATGCATTCAAACTTATAAATACAAAACTCTATATCCTAAAATTAACGTAGAGATCCAGAAAAGTGTAGTAATAAATTGTTACCAAGATGTTTCAAGTTCGTTGATTCCTTTATAAAAATAAAATCTTGCATAACGAATCATAATATAGAGATGGTAGATAATTTTTTTTTTCCAAAACAATTGCAGATAAAAGTGAAAAAAAAAAAAGAGTTCGGTCCTACAGAAAAAACATTCATGCCAATATTGGCTATTCCAACAAGGAAGTATTCCAAAACTATTTTGCCTAGTAGTGGTTATTCCGGAGAAGTATTCCAAAGCTATTCTACTAAGCAATAGCTATTTCAGAAGGGTTATTCCAAAACTCTCCTGTTAAGCAGTGCTATATACCTAAAGAGTTTCATTAACAGTGGATATTCCAAAGTAGTGCCAATAGTAGCGTAGCGGTTATTCATGAGGGTTATACGCAAAGGATTTTGCCTAAATGGCTCTAGAGAGAATGTATGTTCAAATGGCTCAGCCTAAGTGGCTTGATTATATAATTGGTAAGCTTAAATGGTTTAATTAATGATTATATTTCCTTACTGCTTGTACTAAAGTGATTACACCAAAGTTGGCTTGCTTGCAGTAGTTATGTCTAGCTTCTTGCCGCTATTCATCTTTTTTATCTTTCAAAAATTTTTAAAATATTTATTTTATATATTAATTACTTTAATTTTTATAATATATAAATATATTATTATAAATTAATAAAAATATATATATATATATATGTATATATAAATATATACTGAATTAGATGTCAAGTCGATTGGACAACTAAATCAATCCATTTAAGTTGTCTTCAAGACCATGATTATCATTTTGGGTTACCTTAATGGGGCGGGAATCATGAAACAACAGTCCACTTGATTAGTTGATCGTAAGGCTTAGACATTAGCAAGGTCTAAGTAACCACACAGGAGCAACCTCCTCCTGTGTGTTGAATGTTCGGTGAAGTGTCATATTTGGGAGTTCTGCTTCCACAGCCCGTAGCATCAGCTTCCTCGTCATGGTCATTTTAAAGCATAATTTTTTTTGAAAACATTTTGGATCAAGATTTGGCATTTCCAGTTATCCAAGCATTTGCGCAATCATCAGGTAATGTAAAAAAGCTCCACGCTCTGCCTCTTTTTGTCTGATTCGAGTTTCTTTGAATCTTTAATGGCTGTTTGGCTCTCGAAGAACTTACTCTCATCTGTTATGTTTGTCTTTTGTCTACGGGAAAACAGAGAAGAAAATTACTAGTTTTGTAATTGTACTTACATGAATAAGCAGCTGTTTTCTTTGTGGAAGCTCCCTGAGTTTCAATTTTTTTCATGATAGGAAACGGGTTCGTTTTCTAGCCAGTGGCGTGAACATTGCATGTGTGATATGATGGCATGATTCTCGAATTTTTAAATAGTTTTTTTTTTTGGTCAGTTTCTTATCACTTATCAAAAGCTGTGAAACAGTTCAAAAACACTAAACTAAAAACAATGGAAATGCTTTTTTTTTTTTTTTTTTTTTTCAATTATGACATTTATTCTCTACATAGTCTATGAATTGTATCAAATTGTATTAGTTTTATTATCTTTTGCATCATCGGTTGCTTATTTTATCTCCAAAGTATATCAGGTTAAGGATTGCTGTGTTTTGTTCTGTTTGTTATTATTGCTTTTGATAGAGCTTGGGATTTTAGGGTGGTGGTCACAGCGAAGTGGGTGGAAGGTTTTGTAGGATGGAGGTTTGAGGGTTGCTTGATCTTCTATTTTTTCTGTGGGCTTGTACCCTGGTAACATACACCTAGCAACAATGGAAGTGTGAGGTCCTCCTCAAAAGAGGAACTTCTGTTATGCTTAGGTCAGTTTACACTGTAAGAGCAAGAAAGCAAAAGCAGTAGTCTCAGCATTATCTTTTTTTTTTTTCTTTTAAGCAGAAGTAGTCTCAATGTTGTCAACAAAAAAAAGGACTTCCCTTCTTAGTGGTGCTCTTCTTCTTCATATAGCTGTTAAACATAACTCCCATTGATCTCACTTGTTTCCTGAATTTAATTTACCTTGGGTAATCTTTGCTTATAATTGCCATTTATGGGTTTTTATCTTGTGGGCATAGGCTTTCTAGCTCCTTACCTCCCTTTTTGGATGAGCTTTTAGCTCCCAACCTTTTCTTTTTCTTGGCCTTCTTTATCTTTATGCCTTGAAAAGAACCTATGCTTTTAGTCCCATCACATTCCCCCATTCCTTACAATGAACTTGCTTCTAACATTTTTGAAGAGATCGTTGGAGGTGATACTCATCATTAGGAGTGTTGTACTCTTCTGTTTCTACTTGCAAATCCCATGGGCGCAGTTAATTTCCTAACAAGCCTTTTACACATCTTGGAAAGATGGGCCATTGACCTGATACTTCTCAACACGAGTCACATTCATTAATTTTCTATGGCATTTTCATCTTAAATTCACAATATCGTTTTATCTTAATTCCTTCAGTTTTGCTTCCTTTTTTTTTTTTTTTTTGGGAAGGGAGGTGGGGGAAGCAATGGTGGTCTCTTGACGTTTGTACTTTTCTTCCAACTCTAGGTCAGTAACTTGATCATGGAATCTTCTTTGATACCATTTTTCCTTAAATCTTCATTATTTGCTAAGAAATTAGAAGCTATGAGAAAGGAATTTCACATTTCCCCTAGCTTTGTTTTGTCTCTGGGTTTTGCCACAGATAGGGCTTGTTTGCCCCCCAATGGTACTGGTTGTCTTTACCAGGGTGCCCAGGATGTGGGCTAAGGTTCCCCATCCATCTGATTGTATGGACCTTTGTTCCTCTTATACTCGAGTTTTCCTAGATTTGTGGCATTGAGTTATGGAGTACATAGGTCTACTCAAATGCCATGGTTTGGCCAGCTTTCCCATACCTCTCTTCACTTGTTTCTTTTTTCCTTTTTTTTTAATTAAAAAAAAAAAGAAAATGAAACACCCTTATAGACATGGTTGGTGGTACTTGAGCCTTAAGAATGAAAAACTTGTCTTCTATGGACTTCACTCTTAGATTCATGGATGGAATAGAAGATATTTCCTCGTATCATGGGATGAAATGATTCCCATGGTGTCTACAAAGAAGCCTTTGAGGAGAAGGCTAATAAGGTCTCTTGTAGGATCTGTCCTCTAGAATATATGACCACATTTCTAAGATTTGTGAAGTGTACCTTGACAAACTTCTTAAAGATGAGAAACTCGCAGAATTGCCAACTTAGTTGGTTTATGATGCCAACCACTTAGTTAATCTTTACAGTGCCAACTTTTTATTTGTTTTGTATGATACCAACCTCTTAGTTGGTTTTTATGATGCTAACCTCTTAGTTGGTCTTAATGATGCCAACTTTTTGTTGGTTTTCTTGACGCCAACTTTGTAGTTGGTTTTGTGGATTAGGATTTGAGAATTTTATTTGAAATTCTTTATTTGACTTCTTCAAAATGTAGTACATCCTTAAATTGGTGGTGCTTCAAGTCTCGAGGATAGACATATCATCCAATTATGCTAGCACATAACTTCTAGGTCCTACAACTTTTACACCCTATAAGGACCCTCGTAACTCATGGCTAGCTTTGCTCTGAAATCTGTCAACAAAAAATGGTGTGAGCTTATCTCTTGAAAGCCCTAACTTACTCAAAAGTGATGTAAAACAATGCATCAACAGAACTGCTCCCAATCGGTATTTGTAGGACTTGACAAGTTACAATGCCCTCGCTAATCATGAGGGCATTGTCATGTGGCATTTGGAGCCCTTGCAAATTATCATTCAAGAACATTTTGCTCCTTTTTGAAGCCTTAGCTAACCTTCCCCAGGTGAAGTCATTTGCTTGGCTAGCATTAGTTTTTCGTGAAGATGATTTTTCACATCTAACATCCAACTCTCTTGGGATATACAATTTCACCCTCAATTGGTCGTTCCTTTTCCCATTCTTCCCTATTGAGCCTTTTGCAATGACTCTTCCTTTTTGCAATTATCATTACTTGACCTTTTTTCTTGAGGGTGTACAACATAAGCCCTATGTTCAATATAGCGTTCTAGATGACTTCGTTGTAATTTCTTCTTTAAGATGCCATATTCTTTAGTGTCATAATTGTGACCACTATGTTTTTAACAGTTGCAATGGCAATCTTTCTTCGTAGGATCTGTAAACAATCTTCAAGGCCATTGAAGAAAGGTTTGATCCCTTATCTGCATAAGGATTTGTTGCATGTGGTACTGACTGGAGTGTGCTTTAGCTCCTCTTCTTCAACTACTCGTGAAGCCAATGAAACACATTCCTTAACAACCTTCAGATGACCTTCCCTCTTCTTTTCACCTTCATTTTGTCTTCGCGTTTTTTTAGGGAGATATTGCCCCAAAGATTTTTGTATTCAAAGCTTCTTTTTCTCTCATATGTTTCTCTACTTGCTAAAAGTTTCTGATGAGTCTTTCAGTTCTTTTTTAACATGAAAAATGAAAACCGGCGAGGGCTACAAACCTTTAGTTATAGTGGCTATAGCGATTGTAGACTGCAAATCCCAAATTTGTGGGGCCTTATTGTTGAACTAATTCTCCTTTCTATCTTTTGTTTGACATTATATTGTTATGATTCTTGCACTGCTTCATGCTTGTGATGGAGTGGTTAACAAACAAGTTGCTCAACTACTCAAATGAATCAATGCTTTTCGGGAAGAGACTGCTGTACTACACACATGTAGCATTTAGTAAGTTTTTCAGGAAAAACCTGACCAAGAATTGCATAAGATGCCCCCTGAACCATTAGAAGAGTGTGATTTACGTTCTAAGCGATTGTCGTGATCATCCAACCCGTCATACAACTCCGTTTGAGGGATCTTCAACTTATTATGGCATCAAAGCCTAAGCATCTCTAAAGTGAAAAGCAGCTCAAATTTAGGTTGTAGCCTTCTGAAAACATCTGGTTCTGCTTTTTTGTTAACTCCTTTTGCAACCACATCTAGACATTTGTCAATGTCTGTATCTTTTTGGGCAACTCCATATGTGCTTCACCTCTCTGGTGATGAGGGGAGTTGGCAATGCTAGCTTATCATGCATCAGGAGGTTATTGTTGTGTCTGCAAGGCTGTAGGATAAACTTTATTGAGTGTAACATTAACAAGCATTGCAATGGAAGAGGAGCAACATCTTGAGTAGCAGTTACCATGTCGGTTGTTGGTTAACTAGGGCTCAAACTATGTTTGAAAGTGAGTTGATTTGTTGTTGAACAAATTCGAAGGATTTCGAGTTGCAGTTTCAACTTGAACTGATGGTGTTGAACTAATGGGCTAATTTGTTGGTTGCATGGCAAGTGGCTGTGTTGTTTGAACTGCGGGCTTGATTGCCCGCTGTTGAGGAGTAGTTACGTTCTATTGTTGGATCCATTGGTGTTCATTTTTAAAATGTTTGTCTGCAGTGGCTGCAGATGACTAGACTGATGTTACATGGAGGGAATAATGTTCGCACAGATGACACCAATTGATAGAGCTTGGGATTTCGAAGTGGCTTCGCATCATAATGGTTGAAGGATTTGTGGGTTGGTGGTCTCAAGGCTTGAAGGGTTTTTCATGGGATTGTGCAATGATTGCCTGGCAACCAACACCTTCCAACTGTGAAAGAATGATGTCCTGCTTAAAAAGACTCTCCGATGCTTAAGTCAATTTAAGAAGTGGGAGCAAGATAGCAAACGAAGTCGTATCAGTATTACCACCGAAAATGACTTACCTTCTCGGTGGTGCTCTTTTTCTTCATATGGCCCTTAACCGTGACTATCACATTTATTTCCTGAATTAATTTCCTTAAGCAATCTTTGCCTAATGGACATAATTGTGATTTATGGGTCTTTAACTGGTCCAGATTAGGCTTTCCAACTTCTCGCCTCCCTTTTGCTACTGCTTCACAATCTTTACCTCCTGAACCTTTCTTTCTTGAGCCTTCATTACATTTAGGCCTCAAAAAGGGGCATATTTTCTATTCCCGTGAACTTTTGTGCTCTAGGGATGCTCATGGGTTATTTTATGTTGGACATGTTTTGTGGCGAGATAGCAATTCTAATTTTAAGTGCTATAGCTTGTTTCAGTACATCTCTGACACTTATATGTGTGCTTCAAGGAACATAAGAACTGCTCAAAGTGTAGTTGCACTTTGGTAGTGCTTTGAAGGTCAGCAGAGGCATAGAGCATGTGTGTACTTCAGAACTGTCATTTTTGGTGCATCTCATTTCCACTTTATTCTCTGGCATTATTTTGTTTGAATAACCTGACTTGAACTCCTTTTTCTTTTTCCTGAAACAGCTGATGATCTTTAATGTTTTATGTTTTTAGTTTTTGAGCTCGAAAAATGTTGATGGGTCATGCAGAAGGTTTATCAGAACACAGGTCATCAAAAAACCGACTTTTTACTGATCCTGAATCTGGGTTGGACGACGATGGTGTCGATAGTCCTGAAGAAATACTGTACACAGCCACTTTTGAAGAGCTTACGAGGAATATAATTCAGTATGACAGTATTATATGGTTCTCCATATCACTGCTGCTGGTTTTGGCCTGGGGAATTGGCATCATTATGTTGCTGTATCTGCCCATCAGGAGATATATTCTTCAGCAGGATGTTTCTTCCCGCAAACTATATGTCACACCCAAAGAAATAGTTTACAAGGTATAGTTGTGTGTGCATCCACTGACTTTAGAGGGAATTTCTAGCAAGGAGTTTTTGTGGGGAGCTAATTCTTATGATTGTTGATTTTTCCACCTGTGAAGGTTTCTAGGCCTTCTTTCATACCTTTTTGTGGTGTAACGAAGATTGAGAAGCATGTACCTCTTTCCACGGTGATTGATATCATCATTGAACAAGGTATTCTGCATGCGTCACAAGATGCATTATGTGTTATTATTGTGTTTCACTTCTTCATTACCTATGGTTGATTGTTTTGCACATTTTATATGTTCTTTATGTTGTGGAGCTCATGCATTTAGCTGCTAGCATTCTAAGAGCAGTTGCGACGACTGCAGAAAGTGAATGATTTTGATATCAAGTTTTTGACTCTTATCTTTTCACACTGATAATATTTTGGTCTGGTAAAAGACCAACTTAGACGAAGGAGATGCATTGAAGCGAATGGATGTTAACTACTCCTCATGCATAATATTTCACATTTTGTCATCAAACTCTATTGTCGTCTCAATTTTTAGCTTCTTGGTTGAATAATGGACTAACGTGGATTTATTTAAGGTATGTTTGCTATCCAACATCCATTACCATAACTGTTCTTGCAGAGAAACTAATTGCTTTTATGTATTATGATGCTTATAGGTTGCTTACAGTCAGTGTATGGAATCTGTACACTTAGAGTTGAAAGTATAGCACATGGGAAGGCTGCACCTGTAGATGAACTGCAGGTGCAAGGGGTTGCTAACCCTGGACTTCTAAGGAAGGTAAATCAAATTCATTGCTATCTATTATATCTGTAAGCTTTGAATAATCTGATACTAAGTCTTTGTGTACAAGTTTTTTCTTTAACACTTAACGCTTTGCTATGGTAGCCAAAATGACAAGTAGATGAAAGTCATTAATGATTTTATGTGTCTCTTACAGGTCATTGTAACGGAAGCTGCAAGGGTTATGCTGGAAACTGGTAGAACTTGGAAACTTAGTGCTCTGACTGGTGATCGGGAATGTATGTCCCCAGTGGCATCAATGACAGAAGGACCGGCTGTTTTAAGATCACCATCAAAAAGTCGGAAGGTAAGTTGTCATTATTTTGTCTCTCCTTTTGTGCAAGGTATGGATGCCAGGGTTTTGTGGTTGATTTGAGTGGAGGGGGCAGGAAGGGGACCACCTTGAGACGCCTTAATCTGTGTCTTTGTTGTATTGGTTGCTGAAGTTTGCTACTTTATGATCTTAGCTTCTCATTTCTCGGTTGTTTTATAGTTATAGCTGCAAGGTGGATTCTATGAGCAATGCCATTACAGTACATCTCTCACATAAATACACTTAAGTAGTTGAGGTTGGGGGGTGGAGGGAGCAATCCATTTCAAAAAGGGTATTCTTGGTAGTACGAGTTCATGCATGTAATGATAGAGGGTTTGCTTGTGGGAAACAAACAAAGAACATATTCTACACTTGCAAAGGACATACTAGAAAAACTTATAGCTTTTTCAACTTCAAAACAGATTGTTCAAGATTTTACTGTCCTAAGTTCCATCAAGTTAGGATACACTACAGCATGTTCTCGTGTACTATACTGGCTAGTAATTTTCTTTTCTTGCTTCCTTTGAAGTAGGTTATGGTAATTTCTCATTTTCCCTGTGTTAGTGTATTGATTTGGTGATTTTCTATGGATTTTCTTGAATCCCAATACAATGGTGGTTATTAATTAATTAGTTTATTTACTTTTTAATATCTTGCTGGGGACATCACGATTTGAGTTTTTTTTTTTTAATTCTTTAATGAAGCCTCAATTTAGATGCTAAGTTTTGATCTTAGCAGTTATTTTGTCATTCGAAGTCTAAATTAGCCCGCCTATGGCTTTAGAAAAGAAAAGTTTCTAGGGACAATGGACCAAATTTCTTGTCTAGTCTTTTTGGGTCTTCTGTGTGTGAATAGAGTGGAAGTTATGAACCCATGATATGCACACATGCACGTATGCACATGTGTGCACTCATGAAGCATGCAAAAGCATTAGCATGTATCTCCTGTATACGATGCATATACATATTTAGTGTTTGGTGAATGCAGCAAAAATATAACCTTTTTTATTGGGTGCCTTGCCTTCATCTTCCGCCTCTCTGTTTGGCAAAACTGTTCACGTCAAAGGGTGCAGGGGCCATGTCTGCGTTTCTTTTCTCTGCTTAAGAACTTGAACTTCATGTTTAAAAACTTATGTTCTTTTCCTTGTCCCATTTTTCTTAAGAGGTACAGTTAGTTAATGGATCTGCAGGTTTGTCAGGAATCCAAGAGAAAAAAGAATTCTCAGGCTTGACTTTAAAATTGCTGCTTCATCTGTATCTGTAAAATGTTGGTTATTTATTATTATTATTATTAATTTTTATTCGTGTGCCTATGTGATTTTCAATCGTTATCTGGGGAGGTAGAATCAGATAACATATCTTTGCCTTGAAACTTATAGATAATAGACCTAGTTACTGCTGTAATATAATGAGTAATGTTCTTGCTGTGAATTTATGTAGGTGACAGGGTCACCATATCAAGCTTCAGCTGAGCGAAGAGCCACATTGTCTGGGGAATTATTGCTGCATAAACTTGATGAAGTTAGTAGATCAGTAAAGGTATATTCTTTTGATGTGATGCATAATGGATGTGTGGTGAAAGAACTAGAGGTGTAGCTGGTTCAAAAACATTTTCCTTTATCTTCTTAAATTTTCTTTTTTGTTTGTTTGTTTGACCAGAAAATTGAGTTGCTCATTGAGAAGTCTCAAGCACCGAGTGAGGGCAGCTGAGTAATCACTTCCGCAGCAGCTGAGTAATCACATCTTCAAAGTCTGTCGGGAAAATACAGTCATGGATCATGTGATTAGGCAATCATCCTTTCTGCTGTACAAACACTAAAATACAGAGAGGTTGCTTGGGATCTGGACCTTTTAGGGCACTTGAATTGGGTGACTTGATGGGTATCGAAAGAGTCTCACATCAGTAGCAGCATTCATGACGAGGACCTCTCTAAGAGTTGGTACTGGAGACTTGCTTTCAACATTTTTTTGCTATATGGTTATGGTTTATTAACATGTTATAAAGCAATATTTTTGTTTTTCATTTTTCATTCAATTTGAACATTATTTTATTTTATCTTACATGCTCTTCAATTTACTCTTCTGATTTTTGGAACCTGTTCTATTCAGTTAAAAATCTGCATTGTTTTTGTTCAATTGCCATTAAATGCAATGGAAATTTGAGTAACACACTTCCTTTTGAAACTAGAAAGACAATTGTTGAATCCTATGTGAAGTTTAATGTGATATTGAATTTGCTCATAGAAAATGACTCATCAATCCTTTCCTTTTGACAGAACGAGAAATTTGGCAAAATTTTTGTTAAGGCTGTGTGTGGCAGGCCTGATAGAATTGAATTATTGTGATGAGATAGAAATGCGGTATGATAGGATAGAATTTGGCATGATGTGGTTAAATTGGATTGAATTGAATTTAAATTATATTAATGATGTGATGTGTTTGACGTAAGATAAGATATGTTTAAAATTAATTTTGATTTATTTGAAAATATAATAGTATTAAAAATAATAATATAATTTAATATGTAGTATATTGTGTAATAATTAACGGATAAATATAATATTTTTAAAAATTTTAAATTTAAATTTAAATTTTTATTATCTTTTATTATCTTTTCATTTGAAAAATGTGATTATAAAATGAATTTCATAAATATGAGAAATATTAAAACTTAATTATAAATTTTTAGTCAATAATATAAATATCTTTAAAATAAGGATTAATTTAAAATAGTTTGAAAATTAAATTAAAGTTTATGGTAAGATTAGGTTGCATTATAACTAATTAATTAATATCTATAATTTTAAATTTTAAATTTAATTCTTAAACATATATTTATATTAAATTAAAATAAAATTTTTAATTTTTTGATATTAATGGTATAAAGTAAATTTTAATTTTATGCATTAATTTAATTTATCACTTTGAGGGATGAAAAAAGATATGAGATAAGTTTATCTCAATCTTATCTTTGCACCAAATATGGGATTGAGATAAAAATTATTTTATCCCAATCCAATCTTATGCAACAAACATGATCTAGACAAAAATGTAAATTTCATGAAGCTTTTTGAAAAATTTTGTAATTAGCAAAGAGCCACATTTTGAGTGAAAGATAAGAGAATAGTGGCTTATTGGTCACAGTTAATTTAGAATCATGGACCAATTGGCATAAGATTATTAGAACTTTAGGGTTTTAATTGAAGAATACATACATACATACATACATATATATATATATATATATATTTTTTTTTTCAATTATCACTTCTGCAGGGATCAGCTTTTCAACTATGTAAACTAATGATTTTTATTTGATTCTTATTTTTTGAGTGAATAAAATCTTACTAATTTCATAAGTTTTGGGAAAGATTATTATTTTTTAATCAAATTGTGGAAGGTGAAATTTAAATTAAAGACTATTTTCCACCTTTACTATAATTTTTAAATCAAAATTTGTTCAAAATTAAAATTCTTAATGAACCTTTTATGTAAACTTTATACGAATGTTTTGTAAGTTTTATCAATTTTAAATTCAAATTGATTACTTAATTATTTTATTTAAATAAAAATTAATTTAAATTAATTATTTTATTTAAATAAATATTAATTCAAAATTAATTGTTTTATTTAATTCAAAATTCTATGCTTACAAAATAAAAAACTTTCTTATCAAACTTTATCTTTTATGCACTTAGGTGCATTTTACTCACTCCAACGTGAAGCGTATCTTTGTTATTATTATTATTTTTTCATAGCTTTTTGAAAGCTTTAGTTTTCCATAATTAGACAAACAATTTTTAAAAATATCATATATAAAAAATATTTTATAAATTATGTTATTTGTTAATTTAAAAAAAATAATAAATAATATAAATAATAAAATAAAAATTATTTGCACATAATATTAAAAACACAAAAATAAAGATCTCATAAAATTTTGATGTCTATCTCATGTTATCAATAAAATTTTATGTTTAAAAAGTGACAAATCAAATTTTGATTTAATTTAAATTAAACTTTATCAAAAAAATTTAAAAATTAAGGGTATTCAAATTGAAGATCTTATACAATGAATTTTATTTTAAAATTTCTCACAAATGTAAACAAATATTCAAGCTACTGTCATAAAAAGTTTCATTATTTTTTGAGTAATTATGCTATTTTTAAAATTTTTAATATTATAAATTTTAAGAATATATATATATATATATATATTTAGTACTCAAAAAATGATGAAACTTTTTGTGATAATAGTTTTAATATTTATTTATAGTTATGAAAAATTTTAAATCAAAATTCGTTATATAAGATCATCAATTTGAATACCTCTAATTTTTAAATTTTTTGACAAAGTTCAATTTAGACTAAATTGATAATCCAATGTCTGATTTTTCACTTTTTAAATATGAAAGTTTGATTGATAACATAAATTAAATATTAAAGTTTATAGGAATTTTATCCAAAAAATAATTACATTTAATTAAATAATTAAGATCATGAGAAAATAATGCATCATCACAAATTGATGATTTCAATTAAGTTGGCACCTAGTTCAGTTACCAGGCAAATGCATTTTTTTGGTTTTATTATCTAAATAATAACATCTTTGAATTCAAGACTACATAAAGTTATCTTTATTAGAAAACTTTAAATTTATAAAAATTAGTATCATTAATTAAATATAACACTACATATGTCAATATTTGTTAATTGTTATATCACTTCTTTCAATCTTCTATTTTATTATATTTTTTAATCGCTAGATCTCAATCTTTTAAATATATAAGTTTTTCAACTAAGTATCAAACTCATTTTTTTTTATTTGATATAAAACTCGACCACAAATAATGAAAGTTGATTTCGACACTATGGCAGAAACATAAGTAATTAGTATAATAAAGGCATAATAGATATTTCTGTCCATGTGTTTTTCACTAAATCAATATATTAAAATCATTATCTTCATTTTTCATAATATGTTGATAAAAATATATTTTAAATCTATTGCATTATTCGATAGTATAGTGTTTGATGAAAATTTTTACTTTTTAAAATTTGTAAATAAAATTTAAGAAGATGATTTTGAATTAGATGAAATGTCTTTAGACAACTTACGAAGAGTAATTATTTGTTTATAATTAAGATGATCAGAGTTCAGTTTAAACCGATAAACTAAATTAAAACATTACATTTTCAAATCAAATTGAATTTTTTTTATAGACTTACTTTCAAACTAAACCTTAAACCAATATCATTAAGACTCGTTGCGATTCTTCCATTTTATAAATCATAATCTAAATTGACTATCAATTCATGTTCGATTTTTTATAAATAAATTTTAAAAAATTAAAAATAAAATATTTTATAATTTACTTAATTAATATAATTGATTTATAATTTTGTTTCACAACAAAAATTAAATTTCCAATTACTTTAATTAAAATATATTTTAATTAATAATTATTTGATTAATATTTTTTATTATTTTAAAAATTAAAATTTTTAAAAAAGATTTGAATCGACTTTAAACTAGACTTTGAATTGAACCTTGAAAACATTAAATTGAATCAGTATTTTGTAGAATCTAAATATAGATCTTGCTTTTTTTGAATTGTTATTATTTCTAACCATGATTATAATCCTTGTATATTATATCTAACGTCAATCATAATACGTGTTAAAATTATTTCAAGCACATTTGTCAAATATTTATCATTTTTTTTCATTTCAGTTACTATAATTGAAAAAATTTCTACATTGGAATAATTATTGAACATATATCCAAATAATAGAGCTATTTGCCACAAATGGCTTGCAAAAAATTCTATTTCCTCAAAAATATCTAAAATTAATAAGTTAACTTTCTAGCCTTTTTTCTTTTAATTGTAAAGGCTATAGTATCCTTAAGGAGGCAAAATGGGTATAACCAAAATATTTCTCACTTTCACTAAAAGCACAGTACTCGTCAGTATTGTGTTGCCAACTTTTCCCCATTATCTCTCCTTTCTCTACCACATTTCTCTCTTTTTCCTCACTTTTTTTTTCTTTCTTCTCGGGAACCAAGTCATCGAACTTCTTCCTTCACCATTTCAAACCCATTTTATATTATAATTTTCAACATTTGACGTGGATTGAAGTATAAAAAATGAGATTTCAAGGCGGTTGAGTTCATATTTGGATATTTTGTGAAGGAGCTAATTTTTAGGCATTTTTAATTACAATTTCAATGGGTAAAAAGGTGGGTGGAAACTCATAATCGTATTAAATAATTTTTTTGAGTTTTATTGTCATTATATTATTATGTAATAACGTGTATGGGTTATTGTTTTCTAACTCATTCAAAGTTTTGATGCAATATGGGAACTTTGATGCAATATGGGTACGAGTTTCATTTGAATTTATCTAGGAAAACATGCGGGTTTGTGACTATGATGTGTACATGTTTTGTCAGCAAAAACTCAATTAAAACTTAAACAAAATCTAGTAGTATAATATGAAAAAAAAATGATAAGGAGACTTCTTTTGCGGTGTTTCTATGAAAGATTTAAGTTTCATGTTAAATTTATGTGAAATAAGTAGTTGTATGGAGGTTTCGGTGACACGTAATGATGTTGAGTTAGCTATAAATGCATTGTAGTTGCATGCATCTTAAGCATGTTACTTTGTTAGTTTTCATAAAATATAATTATAAGCAACAATTTAGCAAATATGAGAAAAAAAAAATTAATGAGGTATTAAGCAAAAAACTAATATATATAAAAAAAACAAACGGATTGATCTTGTTACCTGATGGAAAACGTAAAGGAAAAGCTTAAAGGATCCAAATTTTTTATTCAAGAAAAGCTTAGACCTTGATTCTCAATGAAATCGGAGTAAAGGCCATTACTATCATTGAAAATGTTGGAACGAGGGGGCTGGCTCGCGATGGGCGCCTGTAGCCTCGCTGGCGCGCCCACCACTGCCGCACGCTGGGCACTTGTCCCATGCCTTGCCTCCTGAGGGCTGCCTGGGCATGCCTCCCGTGCCTAGAGTCTATGCGACGCGGCTCCCCTGGCTCGCTCGCTGGGCACTGAGTTGAGGGACAGGGACGAGGGGGCTGGCTCATGATGGGCGCCTGTGGCCTCACTGACGCGCCCTCCTTTGCCGCACGTTTGGCACTTGGCCCATGCCGTGCCTGCTGGGGGCTGCCTGGGCATGTGTCCCGTGCCCAGGGTCTGTGCGACGCGGCTCCCCTGGCTCGTTCGCTGGGCACTTAGTAGAGGGACAGGGACAAGGGGGCTGGCTCGCGATGGGTGCCTGTGGCCTTGCTGGCACGCCCACCGCTGCCGCACGCTGGGCACTTGTCCCATGCCGTGCCTGCTGGGGGCTGCCTGGGCATGCCTCCCATGCCTAGAGTCCATGCAACGCGGCTCCCCTATCTCGCTCGCTAGGCACTAAGTCGAGGGACTGGGACGAGGGGGCTGGCTCGTGATGGGCGCCTGTGGCCTCGCTGGTGCGCCCACCGCTGCTGCACGCTAGGCACTTGGCCCTTGTCGTGCTTGCTGGGGGCTGCCTGGGCATGCCTCTCGTGCACAGGGTCCGTGTGACGTAGCTCCCCTGGCTCGCTCGCTGGGCACTTAGTCGAGGGACAGGGACGAGGGGGCTGGCTCGCGATGGGCGCCTGTGGCCTGGCTGGCACGCCCACCGCTACCGCACGCTGGGCACTTGTCCCATGTCGTGCCTGCTGGGGGCTGCCTGGGCTTGCCTCCCGTGCCCAGAGTCCATGCGATGCGGCTCCCCTGTCTCACTCGCTTGGCACTAAGTCGAGGGACAGGGACGAGGGGGCTGGCTCGTGATGGGCGCCTGTGGCCTCGCTGGCGCGCCCATCGCTGCCGCACGCTTGGCACTTGGCCCATGTCGTGCCTGCTGAGGGCTGCCTAGGCATTCCTCTTGTGCTCAGGGTCTGTGCGACACGGCTCCCCTGGCTCATTCGCTGGGCACTTAGTCGAGGGACAGGGATGAGGGGGCTGGCTCGCGATGGGCGCCTGTGGCCTGGCTGGCGCGCCCACCGCTGCCGCACGCTGGGCACTTGGCCCATGCTGTGCCTGCTGGGGGCTGCCTGGGCATGCCACCCGTGCACAGGGTCCATGCGACGCAGCTCCCCTAGCTCGCTCGCTGGGCACTTAGTCGAGGGACAGGGACGAGGGGGCTGGCTCGCGATGGGCGCCTGGGCCTTGCTGGCGCGCCCTCCTCTGCCGCACACTGGGCACTTGGCCCATGCCGTGCCTGCTGGGGGCTGCCTGGGCATGCCTCCCATTCCCAGAGTCCGTGCGATGCAGCTCCCTTGGCTCGCTCGCTAGGCACTAAGTCTAGGGACAGGGACGAGGGGGCTGGCTCGTGATGGGCGCCCGTGGCCTCGCTGGCGCGCCCACCTTTGTCGCACCCTTGGCACTTGGCCCATGCTGTGCCTGCTGGAGGCTGCCGGGGGATGGCTCCCATTCCCTGGGTCCATGTGACACGGCTCCCCTGGCTCGCTCACTGGGCGCTTAGTCGAGGGACAGGGACGAGAGGGCTGGCTCGCGATGGGCACCTGTGGCCTAGCTGGCGCACCTACCTTGCGGCACGCTGGGCACTTGGCCCATGCCATGCCTGCTAGGGGCTGCCTGGGCATGCCTTCCGTGACCAGAGTCTGTGCGACGCGGCTCCCTTGGCTCACTCGCTGTGCACTAAGTCGAGGGACTGGGACGAGGGGGCTGGCTCACGATGGGTGCCCGTGGCCTGGTTGGCACTTGGCCCATGCCGTGCCTGCCGTGGGGCTGCTGGGGCATGCCTCCCGTGCCCAGGGTCCATGTGACGCGGCTCCCCTGGGTCGCTCACTAGGCAGTACTTTACTGAGGGACAGCATCGAGGGATAAGTTTCTGTTTGATATATGTATTTTTTATTACAGTAACACTTGGTTCTCCGATGTTTCCCGATATGTTTCCAAGTGTTTTTGTCTTGTGTTTCTCATTCTCTACAAGCCTAAAGGACTTGCATCTTTTTCCAGGCCATTATCTTGAGGGACCGTTTCTGACCTCATGGCATCAATTTTCGAAAAGAGAGGGACAATTATTGTGGGGGTTCAGGAGGGGGGCGGGGAAGGACGAATCAAAGCGACAAAGGGCTGAGTCTTAGTGGATCGTGGCAGTAAGGCCACTCTGCCACTTACAATACCCCGTCGCGTATTTAAGTCATCTGCAAATGATTCTACCCATCGCTCGGTGGGAATCACACTTCAAGGCAGCCCGCGAGGCTCCTCCGCCACGCGAGTTTGGCCAACGACACGTGCCTTTGGGGGCCTGGAGGCCCCTACTGCAGCTCGGCAATCGGGCGACGGGCGCATGCATCGATTCTAGCCCGGATTCTGACGTAGAGGCGTTCAGTCATAATCCAACGCACATACTACCTATTTAAAGTTTGAGAATAGGTCGAGGGCATTGCGCCCTCGATGCCTCTAATCATTGGCTTTTCCCGATAGAACTCGCATCTGAGCTCCAGCTATCCTGAGGGAAACTTCGGAGGGAACCAGCTACTAGACGGTTTGATTAGTCTTTCGCCCCTATACCCAAGTCAGACGAATGATTTGCACGTCAGTGTCGCTGCGGGCCTCCACCAGAGTTTCCTCTGGATTCGCCCCACTCAGGCATAGTTCACCATCTTTCGGGTCCCAACAGGCATGCTCGCACTCGAACCCTTCTCAAAAGATCGAGGTCGGTCGGCGGTGCACCTGCGAAGGATCCTGCCAATCAGCTTCCTTGCGCCTTACGGGTTTACTCACCCATTGACTCGCACGCATGTCAGACTCCTTGGTCAGTGTTTCAAGACGAGTCGAATGGGGAGTCCGCTGGCCAACGTCGGGAGCGCGCAGGTGCCGAAGCACCGTCACAATGGCACGCGCTGCCAACCATGATCTGGTCGACAACGTCTCCGCGAGCGTATCAAAGGCTTGGGCTTGGGCCGCCGTCGCGATCCGCGTCAGTCCGCACCTCGAGTCGATCGGCAGACCGGCTCATGGCCGTTCCACATCCGACCGAGGTGCATTGCCGACCCCCATCCGCTTCCCTCATGACAATTTTAAGCACTCTTTGACTCCATTTTCAAAGTCCTTTTCATCTTTGCCTCGCGGTACTTGTTCACTATCGGTCTCTCGCCCGTATTTAGCCTTGGACGAAATTTACCGCACTATTGGGGCTGCATTGCCAAACAACCCGACTCGTCGACAGCGCTTCATGGTGCGACAGGGTCCAGGCGAAACGGGGCTCTCACCCTCTCCGGCGCCCCTTTCCAGGGGACTTGGGCCCCAGTCCGTCACTTAGGATGCTTCTCCATACTACAATTCGGGCACCGAGGGCGCTCGATTTTCAAGCTCGGCTTTTCCTGGTTCGCTCACCATTACTAGGGGAATCCTTGTTAGTTTCTTTTCCTCCGCTTATTGATATGCTTAAACTCAGCGGGTGGTCTCGCCTGACCTGGGGTCGCATCTCGATCGATCGATCGTTGGGTCCGTGAGCCGCGAGCGAGCAACGCGCGCACGAGGGAGAACGAGGCTTTCTTTACCACCGCCAAGCCATGACGCGGCATCGCTCGAGACTCTTTTTTAGGCCAATCGTGAGCCAGAGGTGCACAAGAGGCCAACATCTGCCCCGCGATGGTCCTTGCCCT